>JAAAKM020006971.1:44814591-44835933 GCA_010016025.2 Alatinidae sp. Z8VKAUB7J3
GACAGACCAGCGCAGGATGTATATAAATAAGTTTTGCAGACAACCGAGAGCGTAATATAGATAATCAACAATCCTTTTATGACAGTAGAAAGGTGGAAATAAATAGCTAATTTTCTAAAAGATAGGAGTATGATATGGAGAAATAAACTATTTGGAGTATTAGGAAAGAAATTGCAAGGAATTCGTGATGAGGCGAGATATTAATTTGCCCAGATAACTATGAACAGCCCTATTTAAATCCACAATTTGTTATTTCACGCGGGAACTAACATGATTACAAAATCCGAACCTTGATTTTCGTTGATTATGTAGCTTAGCTCATATTTTAACCTTGGGTGTCCTTTGTATGTAAGGTTACTTGTTTACTATTTCTTAACCACAGGACTTTTAGAAGTGCGTTATGTAACATGGGTCGTCACCACAGTAAGTTGGTATTAGAGTACAAGAACCAGTACCGTAGCCAGGGGGATGTTTTGTAAGCTTAGCATTTTCTAAAAGTGGACTTCAAGATAAAATAGCATCCTCTAGTTCATGGTCATCTGTCCTAGCGTTTTGAAATGTAAGAGAGCATTTCTCAGACTTGTTAAATACCCTACTCCATATATCTTATCCAAGATATCAAATCTGCACAAAGTGCAGTTAAGTACAGACATTTGATTTCTATGAGTGCTTGTGGTAACTTCGAATTCATATTGATCCCGCATGTTGTTTCCTGTAAGTTGACATGACCATGTATGGTATGTCTGGCACTTCAGGCTGATGAGGCTATAGAACTTCTCGGGATCACCCAGCAGCGGCGGCGGAGCAGGGGGCTAAGGGGTTTCAACAACCCCCCGTATATTTTGAAAATGTTGGAATTTTTGTTAAAATGAAGCCAATATTTCAATGTTTAGTGGCTAAAATATTGGTTGTGATCCCCGTCCAACTAAATTTTTTTCCCCGCCACCCCTGCCCACTATTTAAAAGGGTTCATAGATTTTCCAGAAGGGGTTACACAAAAATTACGTTTATTGGTGAAAAAGCTGGCCCGTACGCCTTAAATTTATGAAGTATGCCCTAAAATATGCTCATAGGTAATAAACATGCCCTACAGAGATGGTCTGGCTACGGCAATAACAAGAACAAGGTACAAAAATTATCAATACCACAAACCTATAACTTACGTAGGACCATACTTCAAATAAAGGATGGAAAGGTAGCACCAATATTCAGTTGTTCTCTTTTTATCCTCTACGTAGGCAGATAAGAGATCTTTGACTTGGAATAGCACAGTTCTTTGTTCAATATTAAACAGGGATTTGTCACTGATTTTTAAACTGGGTGTCCTAGTTTAGACATACACTTTAGATTTCAGGAGACCGGGCGTTTAAAGACGTTCTTCGTAAATAACAATTACCATACGTCGATCTATTTCTATTCAAAGTTTGAAATTGTGGTATTTCTAATTTGATTTAAAACTCTCAAACTTACACGTTCTTTTGCTGTTATTACTTACTAGCCTTAATTTTAGCTCGACAGCTTTTTCCATGGAAGACCATAGCAGTAATAATATATGTGAATAAGTTGCGATATTCAGTTAATAATAGCATGTGTCCCGCATACTGTCACTTGTCGATTTCATGGTATCTAAGGGATAGGTTTAAGGTTAGAGAATGCATGTTATAGAGAATCTACCTAAGAGGGAAAGAAGGCGAGTTAGTGCTGTAAGTGATATACATTCCACGAAAATATAAGGAATTGCCTACAGTCTACAATTTGTAAAGAAGTTCGTAGTTTGCCTTTTTGCAAACTGTCAAAGGTCCATGCAAAGAAATTTTGCATTTTAAAGGTGAGTGACTTAATTTCGTTCGATGCAATGCTGTTTCAGTCTTATGAAAAATCGCAACATTGGAATTAACCTTTTGAGGAATTGGAATTAACCTTTTGAGGCCTTTGATAATACGAATTCATAACTTAGAAAAAAATGTCGCTTATTCTGTAAGAAACGTTTGCAATAATGGGAGGAATTTTGTAAACAGACTCGTATAGGTAGCCAAAATACCGGTATCGATAATCTAGTTACCTAAACCATTGTCGTCACATTAGGTATGTGATGTCCCAGTGGACAAAAAGAGTGCTAGAAATTGAGCTGCGTTCCACCTATCTAGTATTCAAGATATCGATAGGACTGATAAAAACGCATTATGAAAGTCGCATCAGGCATGAGATGGAGGCTGACTTTTAATTTGCGTACCGCTAGATGAATGAATTCACACATTTAAGGGCTGGGGGCTGTTGTGGTGGTGAAAGAGTGAGGCCTTGGCCATTACGTCAACACAAACCAGTTTCAAATACAGCAAGATATGAAAAATTGTTCCCGTTTTTTGAATCAAGGTGATGACACATTGTCGTTTCTGTGGTAATTTTTTTAAGTACATATTTGAACAATATGTTTTGAAATTTTGCGATGTTAGACCTTAAAGGCAAATATCAGGAGTGATTGTTGTAATGTGTTTACATCTGGGTTAAGTAGCTATCATACTTTGAAAATAGGAATAATTTAAGTGACATTACTACGGTAAAGTTTAACCGTTTAAGGTACATTTGACTCATAAATAGCTTTGGCTAGCTCAATAGAGTTTGATGTCGTCAACATATGACTTGAAATATTTGCTTTCCGAGACAGGACTAGGGCAGACGCTAGTTCAAGCTTTTAGTAAGATATTCGCTTGATTTTTCTGCAGGTAGAAATTCAGACAATCCATATAAAGGTTTGTTCTTGCAAGTGGCAGATTAATGCACGAAATAGGGAAAAGCATTGCGTACTTTAAACCTTTTTTCGTCCTACACCCCTCAGAATACTAACGTCGGAATGACCGAAATGAAATGTGTGAAAGAGTATAACCAACTGTATTTTTGAAATGTATGTGACGCCATCACTTTAGTGCTCTATTACCGTAGAATTAACATTTGTTAGTATAGGACAGTTGTCCACTCCCTTGATTCACTGATCCCTTAGGGGTCCGTAAGTGGTATATTTAGGGTCCTTATTAAGGATCTTCACAAGAAGATGATAATCTCTGCTCATTAGGTCACCATTTCCAAACCAGAAACATCGAAAGAAATAGTAGTGCTATTTCCGTTGGTAAGAATCCCAATTGAGCTCTTGACATACATATCATGAGGGAGCGGAAAAATAATGTTCTTTTACCCAACAGGCCTAGGGGGGAAGGGGGGGGGGTTCCGCGGAAAGAGAAAAGTGACGGGGCACAGGCATAGGATGTTGAACGCTTGGTCTAAACCGAAAAGTTTTGTAAGTGGGTGGTAGATCATTTCTTCAAATTTTTACTTAAATTTTGTAGTCGGAAGATTTGATAAGTATGTGAAAGCCTAAAGAAATTGTATTTGACGAGCACAAATTCAAGCAATTCTCGTACAAAAGTGATGCAGCCAGTGAAAGAAGGTATGTCGTAAATGTTAAATAGCAACAAATGGAGAGTAAGTGTAAATTAATTGCTCTCGCAGTCTACATAGAAGGTGCGGTCACACTGCCACTTTTGACCGCAGCGAAAAAGTAGGTTTTGATTAGGGAAACGACTTTTTGTGTGTGACCGCAAATCCCGCTTCAGATCTGACGATGTTGAGATTCCACAGCAACGTCAATATGAACAAAAGGGTTTCGGATTACAATACCGTGTATCCTGAGCAGTGCATTCTGAACCCCAGATGTAATTAGCCAATCATGTAGCAGCCTTTGACAGATTGTTGAAAGGTTCTGGGTAAACTCGAACTCCAAATAAATTTCCCCGCCAAATACAAACATGTTCAGAGACATCGAACCTGGAGAACAGTTCACGAAAGGCACGATCTGACCTAGGCGTTTAGATCCTGCTGTGAGTCAATTTTGCAGTGTGACCCCAAGCCGTTCGATAACTGAAATACCAAGACAGATTTGAAACCAACCTGGGATTCTGAAGCGGAAAATCTGTTCTCTCTGCTGTGTGTTACCGCAGCTAGTGACGGATGAACATGTTTTGGATATTGATAGGGTTTTAAAAATACATAAAAATAAGCATAATAGTTTTCGTTATAATAGGGGCACGACCCACCTAGCCCCCTCTACATCTCAAGGCCAAACGTTATGACGAGTTTCTTATGAAACGCTGTAGTTATTTATGTACTTAAGAGTATATGTTTGTAACAAAATCCGTCAGTTATTTGTTAACCATGTACTGTTTACAACCAATTTCGAAGTGCATCGTAGGAAAATGTGCTACGATAGGTGTTACCCTGCACATAGCCTTCACCGTAATGACTATATTACTAACAGAAGATACATCTAACGTGTCAGATACTCACGCTAAAGTAAGATTTAAAATTATTCTTTGATGATCCAATGATTAAATAACAGCATTGATTACGAAATAAATTGACGAAAAGAGACTTTTTTGAGGTCACACGATTGTACCGGAAAGGGATCCAAGCCATGAAGTCCTTTATAAGACTTAACATTTAAATGCTAACGTTTGTGACTAATTAAGTTGAGAGGATAGTAACTTCTTGCAGATCACGCTATGGGGTTTAAGACAGCCGTGAAAAGATTAATTTTCGTATATTAAAGTAAACGCTTAAATAAGCAAATTCACAAATTACTAGGTAGAAATAAAGGCGACGTTTTCAAGGTCACATGGATAAATATGGAGACAGCTGTCAAACCCTATATTCTTCTCCTTTGTTAGTCCACCTTTGTGTCAGAGAATGCTTCAACCTCTGGAACGCGTCATGAAAGTATTCTATGATGCACTCAACGATAAAAGCTGAAACTCAAAGGGGCCGTGGTATTTGCAGTGCAATTACGTTTTACTGAGTCAGTGAATACTATTTGGAATACTCGAGGTTTGCATAATTTATCATTAACTTCATAAAGACTTCAAGGTCTTTCCAAAGATGACACTGAACGCTTTCAATTTACGAGAGGTTAATCTCAACGTTGAACTCTAGTGACAAACAAAGATGTTCAGTAGCATGACCACGGAAGAACTGAGGGGACAAGTAACCCTACTTTTTAATAGGGTTGATATTGCAATTAACCTAGTCAGTTTTGGAAAGAACACTATAGAAATAGAAGATATATCATCACCGGGGATTGAACCCGTGACCCACGCTTTCTCAGCGTGCGCTCTACCAACTGAGCTAGGTGAACTCCGATGTTAACATACTCTATGTTTTTAATCATCCACCGGTGGATATCGACATTCAACTCAACGCTATCGAAGACAAGTTTCTCTGAGCCATGTGACTTGACCAAGGAATGACTGCCATGCGGCACATCATACGGTCCAAAGCCCATTGAAAGTAGAAAGTATCATCGAAAAGAGAGGAACGACATGAAAACTGAGACTTCAGATCTACTCTTCTCGATAATATTTAACACAGTCGGTAAAAACCTTGAGCTTGACGCTATTGTTTGCATTAGAAGTGAACAGAACATTACAGACATTGGGCAAAACGCACAGTACACTTCACAAATATAGTGGCTTTTTTGTGCTAGGCACATTTAAAGACACTTCACAACTGCCATTTATGTCATAACTCAGGGCCCATCTCTCTTTTCTTACTGATCCACTGCCTTTGAAACGTAGGCGCATAACAGCAGCAGGGGGGGGGGGGCAGGGGGAAGCAGACTGGGTTCAAATTTATTTTTTCACATTTCACTAAGGTGACTTTGGTTATTGTGTGGAAACGGGTGTTTTATGTCGATATACATATCTTGCTGAAAGTATGACACAATGTCTCTCGCAATCAATTTCAATTTTGATAAAGCTGACAAGTAGTCACCAAAAAAATTGAGATTTGGCAAATCTTTGGGGGCCATGGCCCCCTCCGCCGCCCCCTGTTCCCCCGTCTCTGACTATGCTATTTAGAATATTATTAACTACAGAAATTATTAGTCCAATGATAGAGTTGGTAATAATGGTTATTATGATGACTTTTATGTTAAAAAATTGAATGAATTTATAAAGAGTGTGATTTCTTGACAGCTGTTGTACTGTTGCTTACTTTGAAATGGCTGTTTACGCCCGATTTGAACTTAGCTTGCAGGTAATCATAATTTTGAAGTGCAAGCAATTCAAATTTATACTAACCATGTATTGTGTTTTAGGATCTGAACAACAGCAACATTGATCATTTCATCCTTGAGTTCTGCAAATCTGAGTTTCAGAGCCCCTTTGCACATCTGAAAACATCAAAGTAAGACTTATAAAAGGTACAGGGATTTATCAGTTTTTTGAGGGAAAAAAGTAGCTTAAATTCAATTACAATCTAGTAAATAGCACTTTAAATCGAATTTGTTTATTGAAAACAGGTAACTTGTTCGGAAAGATTTCAAAGTTTAGCTGTAAATCAAAGGTATACTATGAAAACTTTGAAAATGTTTTTGGAGAATACTATCTTTGCGTCAGCTGCCAACCATCACCCGATTTGGTACTCCTAAATTCCAAAGCAAACAGTTTTTCTTACAGGACAACCTCTAATTTCTTCAGTGTTACGGCAACTGAGAAATTTTAAAATATTTTTAAGCCATACACATTTTTTCAATGTTAATTTTCAAATCCCTTTGAATAGGTTGATACGCAGGATGACATTCCTTCCTGGCCAACGGCCTCTAAATGGCGGAGACCTGCGCGTCGATGTCTACCGATAGATGATTATCAGCGAATTTGGCGACCAGAGAAATAGAGTATGTCGACAACGTTGTTCACACAGTTCACACGACGTGAATGTAGGGTTCACTGGTTCAAGTCGCGCTGATGACAAAGTTTTTATTCATGTGAGATCTTTCAAAACTTGTCATGTTTTTTTTTAATGTCAGAGGTTGCGGAAACTGAGTGCATCAAAGAGTGAAAATATTCGCCAGGTAACTCGAATTGAGCACAGGAACATTCTTTTGTGTTGAGTGTAAGATCATTAAAAGCTTTGTGAAGCATGATACCAATATTTTTATAATAGATATCCTTAAATGATCTCATTGCAGCAACCCTATTGCGATACAGTAGGTAGCTTAAGTCAGTTCTGTAGATCGTTTCCAAAGCAGCATACTACGAAGGGAGCCAGGCATGCATGGGAAAGAGGTTGAAATTTCTCTATATGCGAGATTCAATTTAAAACATTGCAACACTAACAGTCTGTTCGAGGTACAAAACAAAATTAATACTCGAAATAGCGAAATCATTTTGCGGCGAAGCGCTTTTTTGGTCTCACACTCCTCAGAGTACAATCGTCAGAAATGATCCAAGTGAAACGTACGAAAGATTAATGTTTTCGAAAACTTAATGTTTCGTACGTTTCATGTCGCCTGATTACTCTGAGGAGTGTCAGGCGAAAAAAGATTTTCGGTACAAAATATTTTTGCTATTCGGAGCAACACTAACCTATAGATAACAAAGCAATGCCCAAATACAGCCCTTACTAAAAAATTAATATAAAAAGTTGCATGCAGTGTTCAGCCGTTATGGTTTCCATACAAGAATGTTTTCGATGCTTTCATGTAATTGGCCAGGGGACTTGCAGATGTGCAACAACGTGTGGACAAACAGCTAACTCCCTTAAAGAGTGTTTACATTTCTTGTAAACTGACTTTATTAACGCTGGCTCCGGTGCTACAGGTCCATTTTCCAATTAAAAAAGCATAAGAGACACTCCTGACTGAAAAGTAATCTTTCCGAAGCATAGGTGCAACGGGTGAAAAATATTGGGAAGGGGGGAGGCTGTGGATTATTTTCCCGAAAAAATACCCCTTTGCCCGAAAAGTATTGAGGCATAAATTGAAGGTTCTGCAGATTTTTGAATCGAAGGGGAGAGGGTAAACTACCGCCCTTTGAATTAGCAAAAATTTCCTTAATGCTACGGCAATGAAAGACACACACTGTGAAGGAACTTTCGTTTCTAAAAAATCTTAGGCATATCTGACGTGGATCAGTATTTGTGAGGTTTTTTACGCTAGATAGCCATTTGATGGTCTTTTTGGCTATAAAATGCAAAAATTCAAACCATGTTTTTTCCCAACTAAAATACTTCACGTCTTCTTCTTTGCATGGTTAGTAACCAATTAAGATCTTTCTTAGCTTTAAAATGAAGAGAAAAAATTGGCAACGGACAGCACTTTGCATAGCACATAAAACTTCTTAAATGATCAAAAGAGAATGCTAACTGCGATTATATTGTGTTGCTCTCTTGCTCTTTCTCAAAAACTTACTATAAGTTAAGTCACACTGTATCGTAAGTTACCGATCCTTGCATTGACTTTTGCGCGTGCGACTGTTTGCATGTTCGTTTTCAAAATAAATTTCATTCACACATAAAAAGGGCGATTTGGTAACTTTTATAAAATAGCTGTAGGCCTAGTTTACATTTTCCCTTAAGCACCGGCGGTAAGAACCAAGTATCCGAAACAAGTTTCAAAAAAAGAAGGAATCACGATCATTCCTCCTTCCAAATATATCAATTGTTGAATCCATCGATTCTGCAAGTACACGATATGTATAACTTCTCTCAATGTTTAGAATAGCAAGGCTGCTCATTCTTTCCTGTCTCATGACGCTACAGAGGTACATTTTGAGTCTTCCTAAGCACTGAAAGAACGTTTAGCCGACCACAGAGAATTTATCATTCCTTTGTGTCCTGTCTGCATCAAAGAGTCCTGTTACACAACACACATTTTGTAACATTTTCCTTCTACTACCTAGTTTCCAAAGGTCTTTATTGGAGAACTTGGTGAAAATATTAGCGGAAAGAATCTGCAATCGGGTTGGCACTATTTCCCATCATAAAATCACGTCCGTTCGGCAGGAATGCCGACGCTAATTCAGAGGGCTGGTAAGACTTAAAATTATTTCATTTCTATTTTTTATTAAGGAATTATAAAAGGTCCCGAAAAATTTTTTTGCACGAAAAAAAATTGCAAACAGGGGGAGGGGGCTGCAGCCCCTATGGCCGTGCGCGCATATAAAGAAGTAGAAACAGGTATCGTGGCTGGAGGTATTCAAATGATATGATATGATATGATATAATATGATATGATATGAAGGGTACAAGTTTTCCTTTAATATCATTAAATGTCACAAGGTATCTTGAACTCAAACGGTCACAGTACTAAATCTTCTATTTTTTAAAGGTTATTACGACGTTGCATTTTGTTTTACTCGTTAGAACAATCTTTAATTATTACCACTATAAATGTATCATGATGGAAACAAAATATTTTTAACCTTTTTAACGCTGTTACTATCATCTTCAATTATAGGGGGTTTTTTGCCAAATTATTTTGTATTTAACTGTAAGTCGCTTTGTTTTCATCAAACGTCTTATATTTTAACTGTCTATTAGTACATCTAATATTGAATTCTTGATTCTTATTTTTTTATATTGCACTTTGTTGTACTCTTGATATATGACGGTGTCTATCGATGGGAAACTGCTGCTTTCAATCCTTTAAAACTTGAATACTGTCTTGGACACATATTTGTTCTGGCTAATATCAAGCCGAGTCACCCTTTATTCCACTTATGATTTTCATGTTTTTTACTGACTTATGCCTTAATGTTCTCAAGTCCCAGGTTTTCTTAAAAAATTAATCGGCAAAAAAGCTCTAACAATCTGCTTTCACGCACGCTATTTATTTATCTGTATTCTTGGAACATAACAGTATCTAATCTTTTGACACATTGCACCCCACCCGATTCTAAGACGTCTTTTATGCTACAGCGTAGGATCATGTACTTTCCATGTAGCGTCAGTGACAACAGTCATAACTGTTGCCTTTAGACTTATAAACTTTAAATACAAACTGATAAAGATATTGAAGTTGTAAGACAAATCTTAACAGATGTCCGGCATTGTAACCAATGTTGAGGAGCAGTGCCGATATCCCTACTGGAGGCATAGTAAGGGCCAATCTTACAGTCAGAATAGGAAGTGGTTTGACCAACAAATGTAATACTACGTTCCTAGAGAATGCAGTCTTTGAAGATTATTGAGAATGAAAATAAGGAAGCAGGTAGGAGTAAAACCTTTGGATACTCCTGCGATGATGCTAAAAGACAGTAAGACGATGCTTAGATGATGCTAAAAGACTGTTCTTGTTCTTGTTCTTGTTCTTGTTCTTGTTCTTCTTCTTGTTCTTCTTCTTGTTCTTGTTCTTGTTCTTGTGTGAATATTTCATGTTTAAGTTGCCACGACTCTTGTTATTGTTACCATTTGAAGCAATCATCTGCTGTTCATTTTCCTTCTTTCATTGCAATGGTTCTTGACTCCCAAAATGTATAAAAGTAATACACACTTACATAGTTTTCTTCTAGACACTTTTTTTTACCAGCAAGTGTTATCAGAATAATTCTTTTTGGTGCCCTTTAGATCGATGTTCGAAACACATTATAGCCAAAATATCCTCCAGCCCTCTCTTTTTTTTTCCTGGAGGCTTTACTTGCTATGCATTGTGAAGCTCTCAACCTGACTGTTGTAAGGCAGCATAGACTCAAATTCCTAAGGAAGAATCGGAACAATGAAGAAGTGCTAAAATCGAAGAGATGATCAATCAAAGAAGACTATAATCAAAGAACAATATAAGCAAATTCATAGACAACTTTTTACCGGGAGAATAGGGTTAAAAGTTGTTACGCAAACCAATTCCTTAAAAGTTACTGCTGTATCCAATTTTTGCAAACTAAAACGGAACAAGAAAACAAACTTAGGAGAAAATATATTTTCATTCCGAATAATTATCGCGAAACAACTGTTGCCAAACATTTTTACTTGGATATTCTGAAGCTGTAGAGTAATTGTTGCTGGTAAGAAACGTTTCTCGGTTGGTTTTCATTCCTGTGTGAGATCTATTGGGAAATTTGGATTCATTTATCCTTCCTGGCATTTTCACGAAGTAAACCATTAACGATGTGAATATTGAGTAAGAATTTATTGCCTTGGAGAATGTCATTCATCTTACTAGACTCTAATTAAAAGGACAATTATCTTCCGTGACATTCACGTCGCCATATATATTTTGCCAAACTCATTAAGCCAACTTTCAGCCTGGACACGATTCCTGAATTATCTCTCGTCATCAAATGATGTCCTTCGTTAAAACCTAAATCTCGAACAAAACCATTGAAAGTTTTGACCTCTCGTGATCTTGAAGCGATAAAGATCTGACCCTTTCAGCGTTTTGAATAACTTCATGCTATTAAAATTTGTCACCGCTCTGAAAGACTGTTTGACAATACTGTTGATTGGGCACAGGGCGGAATGTATTGAAGGCCGAAATGCATTATAATCAAACATTCTTCAAAGGGCGGAATGTAGATTCTCCTTAGCGGCATGAATAATTGATATAAGATCCCAATATAAAAGAAATGTTAGAGGTACAAACTGATAGTGATGATGACAAAACTGTGTTATCATTGGAAAGTTTAAGGCGGCTTTCTGTAAAGTACAATTGGAAGATTCTAAAATATACACAGTTGGTTATTGATTTAGCTTCTGATTTTCACTTTCATTTGGAATATAGGGAGCTTTGAGTTTGCTTAAAAAAATTCAGATAAATTCTTACGACAAAAGTGACTCAAGAATGGGATCTGAAAATGTATTTATGGGGTTAAAGTTACTACAGAAGCCATTAGACTTAACAGCGCTCTTCGGTTGAACATTTCGAGCATAGGCGTTATGCTACTCCTCTTTGCAGAATTTCACTAATTGATAGCATGTGGGGGGCTCGCAGAAATTTTCCTAGCAATTACTCCTTGTCTTTTGCAATAACAGGTACCTAATAGCCTACACTACTCGATTCTTTCATCTGGATCCGCCAACTAGCTATCGTACACGTGCATTGGCTCCTTGTATCTTTTCAATGGTGTAATCAGTATTTTGATGATTTCTACTGCAATTTTCATTACTCGTCAGTTGCTATTTATAGCCTTGCTCTAACGTCCTATAATCTAAAATCCATCAAGAAACTAATAGCAGGAAATGTGGGGAAATGTAAGATAGATATTTCAATAAAGTGTGTCATGGGAAGATATGTCAACTAGTCCCTACGACAAACATAGAAGAGTTTCATGGAAAAATATTTGATTAATGCTTTTGACACAGACTCAAGACTGTCATGGACAGATACACTATTATACATTATGATGCACATTGACGTGTGTCATGGAAGGAGACATCAACTAGTCCTCGTGACTAACATGTGCTTTGACCAGAGAGGGGTCATTGAAGGAGACATCAACTAGTCCTCGTGTCTAACATGTGCTTTGACCAGAGAGGGGTATGACAACTAGTCCATATGGCAACCATAATTTCTTGCCCAATAGCCTCTATCTTTGTATACGTGACGAAGACTCAATTATAACTGCTGCTTTGCTTCTTAAAAGCAAGGCTATCAATCTCACTAGAGGAGCATCTCCTCTTAAAATGTTTTGACTTTGTTCAGCTTATATCAAAGTTGTTCAAGAATCCCTATTACAATTCTTAAGTCTCATAATAATCAACTGCACAAAAATCCACTCTGGTCTAATAAATGATCAATGTTAGAGAATGTAAAAACCAGGCACTATTACATACCGGGTACAGATCTACACCACATTGGGCACCATTTTATAAATTTCCTACTTACATTGTCAGCTCATTACATCTTTTGCAAAATAAATTTCAAGAGGTATTTTCTCGGCACGGTTAGTAATTTCTGAGAGAACTACGAGGTTAAGTCCCTCAACATTTTTTAATGTGCTCTTGCACTTATCAGCTCATTGACTACTTTTCCATCCGAGCATTTACTGTTATCGCTTAGTTTAATGTGTCCCAGAGTTTTGCAAGTATTTTTTCACCCATTACCAACAAACCTAGCTTTTCATTATAACATCCCTTTCAACAGTTGTTTGCTCACTACTACGAAGACGCGGGAAATCTTTTGCCCCTCCTCAAATAGCTTTTAGGAAGTCACAGCTCCAATAACGCACATATACCCGTCGCCTGTATCTGGGCACAAGATAACAACTCTTTGACCATCAGTCTTAAAAAGAGAATAAAATGTTAAGTGACTAACACGACTGCCTACTCCAAGGCGATTTATGTGAATAATGAATCCGATACATCAATTTATTGGGGCTCCCTTATAGCTAAACTTCAGGGTTGACACTGAAAAGTTCAAAGATGACATTGACTGGTTATAAAGTCTTTGTTTTCATAATAATCCCTTTATAAAAGACAAAAACTTGTATTTACAAGAAAAGGAAATCACTGGTCGTTGAAGCTAAAAAAGGTGTTGAACTGCCGAATGAGTAGATAGGCCTACTGCTCTTCTTCTCTTTGCTTAAGTTTTTCAAAACATGTAAATGTTTATTTGTGTTTAAAATAATTCGTTCTTTCCAATGTTTTTAAATTGACAGCATGTTTCAATAGCCTTTAAGTTACAGTTAATGAGATTGTAAGTGAAATTGTGATTACGTATTTTGTGACAAGCGGTTTTAACCAATAAAAATGCTCTCTTAATAAATAGACGTTTTTCTTTTTATAAGAAACATGAAATTTAAGTTGAGCATGACTGTTTCTTAATACTTTTATATTTTTCGCCTGCAATGGTTCTTACATGTTTCTTAAAAGTGCATGTACCTCAGTTTAATTTTTCAACAGAAAATTCGTTTTTGTCATTCCAATGCAAGTGTCTGTTTTAGAACAAGAAAGAATGTAAAGGAAGCCCAAGCAGTGTTCGTTGTCAAATCCTTTTATTTAATTTTTAGAATCAGAATACTGCATACTTTGTCTTGGATAATAAAACAAGAGTTATCATAATGTCAACGAAAACTCAGTCGACACTTGCTGCTTTGGATATGTATTTTCAATTTAATATTGAACAACTTTACTTTTCCGAAAAGTTCCTTTTTTGTTTCACTCAGCCTACGAATGTTTCTTAAATGTTTCTTAAAATTTAGGCAATCTGAGCCTCGTGTTTCTTAGAATCATGTTTCTTATAAAACTAAAGATGTGTAACAAATAGTGGCAACATTTTGGGTCAGAGATTTCAAGCCGAAATTATTTCTGGCTGAGCAATTTTCGGGAGGGAGTTTTCCGGGTGGGAGATTTCCTAGGTGGGAATTTTCCGGGAGGGAATTATACGGTGGGAGTTTTCCGGGAGGGAGTTTTCTGGGAGGGAATTTTCCTAGAACCATTAAGATGGCGGACGTTAAAAGTCTCTGAGCACGAATGAGTTTATTTTCTTTATCTCTGAGCTCTTAACATCGTTACACACCTGTCTCGCTTAATCAACTACGCTTAAGCTTCAAGCTATTCTGTTCCCGCGGAAAAGTAATAATATCCTTCCTCGGCACCTTGTTACAGATCATTTACTTCTCAGACTAATATTTCCGCCGCCTTGTTATTCAAACGTGGCACTAAGCTATGAAATAAGTTATTTTCGACTGCTTTCTAACATTCGAACTGGTCAAGTACTATTGGCAAATAGAATGTCATTGGTTATTAGTCAAGATAAAGGTTTGTGTCGTGATGTCAGGGTAGTCAGCGTGTGTAACTTCGTCTCCCTATGTCAATTTCCTTTTTGTATATAAGCTTTTTAATAACTGAAATTTATTAGATCATTAGATAGTCCTCGTTGAGTTAAAGGTTGAATGGTTATCATTTCTAAATCTCCTATATTGCGGCATTAACCTTTGTTTGAAATACACCACACCGTGTTCTTGTAAGTACATAGGTCGAACGTTTATGAATGCTGGCTCACCTTTCAGTCAAAAAGCGCAGCTACTGCGGTAATGCCTTAGAGCTTAGAACGAAGTTGTATCTAGAGACCTCACGATAGAAACTTCGACACCAGTTGTGATTGAAGTATTGGACGGTACTTAGAAACATTACTCAACTCGAAACACCGATTTAAAAAGCCACATGGAAATGAAATACCAACTAACATGAACTTACATGGATTGATTTTTTGCATCTGAAGACATGAGCTTGTAGATTGTATCCCATGGATTGCTGTGCGCTTCTTGCAACATAAGAAAACAGCTGCGCATCCAAACTGCATGTTGAGAAGGCTATCTTGGTTATGGCATGAGCCATTTTTACCGTCTGTAAAGAGAAAATTGCGCATACAATTTATTCCTATGAATTCGTGTACGAAGATTCTGCTGCTGGCGGTTAAGTGGGGCGATGGGTTACGTATGATTTACGGTGCAGTCCACCAGCGTCGGAACCGGAGGCCAATGCGTTCATGTCCCCTCTACATTTCACACGTGAGTCTGCCCCTGCCCTTTACCTTTTATAGGTTCTTGTCCATTTTTTGGATGATTGAACAGAGTAATCTTACCTGTAGGACGGGCTGCCCGTTTGAATGAATTTCGCGGACCACTTACTTGTATTGTTTGTTCTCTTATTACGATATACAAAATTTAACGGTTTGCCTACCTAGCGTTTCCACATCGCTAGCGTCGTGTCGTTACCGTCAATGCAGCGCTATTTAGTTTTGCGACAGAAACCACGTTTTACTGTAAACAACGTGTCTTACAGAACGCGTTCAATTTTAGACAAATTTGAATTAATACACAAAACTTTGGTGTACTCGTCCGTCTTCCCAAACTCTACCGTATTTGCGCTACTTGCTGGTTTTCTTCCGCTCCTATAGTCTCTCTTTGGGACTTAAACGTGAAATCCATGACAGCCCAAAATGTTTGAGCTCAAGTTTTGCGAATGTGATTGTGACATTATACTGGTGTCTGCATCCGCGAACTTTGCTGGTGCTGTATCGTTTGAACATGTCTTGGGGATAGCACGTATCTCCTGGCAAGAACTAGTGATGGATTCCATAGCAACACACCAAGAAATAATCGGGTGCTGATTTGTATAAAAAGTATAGTATTTAAGAGTTGCATTCCTACGAAGTAACGAAAATCGAAGTTGAAATACTCCCCACCATAAAAGGCCTATGATCAATTTGATTGATTAACAATAGTGCTCACGGTGACATGAAATTAAAACTGGGTGAAGTATATCCTTATAGTTTGATTTTCAATCAGGGTGCTCATTATAAGGGTTCCCCTTTTCCCTTCCATTCGGATTGGTTCGAGGCCATCGCGTTCATTTAGGACACCATTCGGAGGTTCATTTGCCCGACAGCAAGCTTTGAAGCGTTTAATCACAGTTCTCCATGCTTATTTGCTCTTGGCTTCCTGCATGTAAGAAGTTGACCAAATCAGTTTCGCGCAGCGTATCACTGAAATAGTCATTGGTGTACCAGGGCAATTTATTAATTCGATGACCAGAAAAGTTGTTTTGAAACAAAATGTTCACAGGACGAGGAGATGAGTTCACAGATTATATCGCTGCAGCGATGTTTTGAAAAATTACAAGAACGCAAATGACCTCGCAGTTTTTTATTGCAATCAAGCAGGAATAATTTAGCATGCCAAATGCAACTGGAGTACGACTGTTTAGAATCAAAGTCTGGTTGGTGAGAAAGATTAGATAGCGATTTAACAAAGATTTAAATAACATAACAACGAGATGTAAGTTGCCTAACTATAAATGCTTAACATTTTCCAGTGGTTGACGATATAACAGGGGCAGCCAAATCGGGGCCAACGGAACGCATGCGGCCTTTAATGCCTTCTTGTACAGCCCACTTACCATTTATAGCCACCACAGTATCAACGCCTCCTTGTACAGCCCACCTAACATTTATAGCCACCATAGTATTAATGGCCAAGCATAAAAAATGGGCATAATTATTTTGATAAGCACTTTAAGACGAATACACGAGAAACTGGCATTCAATAAAGTACTGACGATATGATTTCTATTTTAGTAGTATATATACTTTAGCATGATGCAGCCCGGTTTTACTTAAACTGTTAAAGTATGGCCTGTGAAACGAAGCAGGTGTGTGCCACTGCTCTAGCAAGTTCATCTCCTAAGGGTATTACTATTCGGGAGTGTCGTTATTCGAGGATGTGCTTGTTCTGGGCGTGGTTACTTAACAATGTCTTACATCAGGGAATGTATATTCACAGGTATCCTTACGTAAGGCCATGCTTGATAGGGGGAGTAAATAAAAGGAATCATGACTATGTCACTTCAGCTCCAAACACTTAAAACGGGTGGAGAGATAAACTATTTCGCTACTACTTTTGGCCAATCTCAGGGCCAGTGTTGAATCTTGCTTAAAATTTCAAGCTCTTGAAACCGTGAACTTAGAAGTTGATGGTTATACACTACTTGTCTT
The DNA here is from genome assembly GCA_010016025.2 of Alatinidae sp. Z8VKAUB7J3. Classification (NCBI taxonomy): domain Eukaryota; kingdom Metazoa; phylum Cnidaria; class Cubozoa; order Carybdeida; family Alatinidae; species Alatinidae sp. Z8VKAUB7J3. The sequence goes on from JAAAKM020006971.1 coordinate 44,831,849, forward strand.
ATATGCTCTTATATTCCCAGCAGCATTTTTGAAGCTATGTTCTAATAGGGTCTCCGGACATGAGATACACGAGTGTTGAGCTACGTGCCTCAAATAACTCAAAAAGTCCTATTTAAATACAGTCCATACCACATCTTAGTCTGACAGCTAATCTTTCTAAATTTATTAGATTGATTAGTTTGCACACTGACCGACTTAACAGTTACAACTATGAATCTTTCCTTTGTATATAAGTAAAGAAACCTCAGAAATGAAAGCGGTCGTATGCTGAGGTTTTGTTCATGTAAACAACAACACTATCCTAATCTATAAATGGTTGCTGCTGTGAAAAAAGGACGCTAGAAAACACACCGTTGTAATTTGAGTAATCGTCACGTAATGAACGAATCAAACAATAAATATGAAAGGAGGAAGTCCAACGTGGCAGAAGCCAGAGTCAATCACTTGCTACTGATCACCATATCGACATCTACTTGAAGCAGATGCGAAAACCAATTGCAATGGCTGTCATTATTATCTCATTTGTTCCACCCACGAACCGTTCTCATATGTTCAAACTGCGAACACCGTAAAAGCCCGTGTATAAGCCCGGGCACATGGGCTTCCACGGTTCGAGTAGCCTATTTGGTGCGCTAACACACTGGGTGCTTATACACGGGAGTGCTTCCTTATGGATGGAGAAATAAAGCATTGAAAACCAGATTCGCTTGATATGAATGTAACATTCTCGTAGTTGTGAGTTGACAACTGACTGCCCGCTTACGATATTCTTGTTAAAACCCAATCTCTCATTCAAAGGATGAAGAAAATGTTTAAACCAATTGCATAAGGGGTAATATAGTTATGAAATCGACACAAGCAGTTCGGATCGAAATTCCACGCAAATACAAACTTTGTGATCTCAAGAAATAAAAGGGTGCTGTCTGATAAGAATTTTGAATATAGTTATTAACAAAGAAGGCTCTTGTTTGCGTTGTTACTTTGCTTTAACATCTATAAACGCATGGGCTTATATACGAGGGAGCTCATACACAGGGCTTATACATGGGGTTCTACAGTTTGCGTGGTACTGCATACTGTAGCACTACAGAATGACTCATACTCCTTTGCGACTACGAGGGCATGAACAAGAAAAATGGTTTGGGATGATACTTCACTTTATTACCTAAAAGGTTCTGACCCAAGATGCTGGAGAACGCTATTGAGGCGGCTCCAACGGGGCACTTTCAGATGGCACAGTTTTCCAGGTGGGGTTGACAGCCTTAAAAGTATGGGGACTATATGTGGTGCAAGTAGATTGGTGTGGGGGGGGGGCAATATTATAAGTTTACAACATATTGAATGGACTTTACTGAAACAAATTGAGATACTGGAACTACCGAATGTGAATGAAGACAAAGCAAGTTAACGCTAATTGGTTATATTAAGTGTTTTGCGATAAAAACATTTTCAAATAACAAGTTAAAACGATCTTTATCAAACGTTTTTTCTCGAACATGCAGTGGGGTCTAGACAGACTTGTTGATCGAACGACGCTCCTTCCATAGTCAAGTAACATGGAGTACAGAGAAGTAGGTCTCCAGAATTTTGAAGATATAGTTAACCATGGTTACCATAACTTAGCAGAGAAACTTGCCGCGAGTGTGTGGGGCCTGGGTTCCATCCCCGTCAGTGACGTTTTTCGTTATCTCTGGTAACTTTCCAATAAACGGCTTTTTAAATTTAAGTGCTACCTGTGACTACCCATTTGTGTACGAAGGCGATATGAATTATGGAAGCGGCTTAGGCATTGCATTGCATTGCATTTAAATGGTGCTAAATCAGCTCATGCCTTTAATTATTGTTTTATACTGACTATTCAAACTTCATACCTTTTCATTTTCATCCAGAATCTTGATGCCTTCCGCCGTGACACGAACGATGACACGAATACCTTTCTTTGCATTCTGCAAAAATAAAATACAAGATTTGCATTACATTACATTCGCCATACCCTCTTAAACTGTTAATCAAGACGACAATAATAACAGAACAAACGGAACTGGATAGTTTAATCTTACGAAGTCCCAAAAAGGGCAGCGGTCCACAGTCCGGAGTTCGTAACAGTTATTTTAGGGGTCCATACCCTGTTTTGGCATGGAATGAAAATGGAATAATTATCCGCTGAGTTAGGGCATCATCTTCAAAACAGAAGCTACCGAACAAAACAATGGAAGTGCCGTTCTTGTACGTGAGATTCCTAATTGGACCCTTAGAAATCCATACATATGCAACTGTACATATTATATGATTCTTGAATTCGCTTAATGGGTTCACTGATAACATTTCCTACACAGGCGGGGACCAACACCAAGAGGAAAGTTACGAATAACTCATAATGGATACTTTAGTCTTTAATATGGACCAACTCCTTAGCGCTCCGTCAAATTCAAGTTGAACAAACTAAAGTGCTTTCAGCGACTACACAACATGTTGTTTGGTGGTGGTTTCCAAGGTTACCATCGGCCGCCAATTCAAAGTCCACTTTGCGATGGCTGTGGAAAAACGTTCAGTAGTGTCTACGAAATCGGGGAGCGCACACAACTGTACGTAACTGGTAACTTGGGCAGTGGTTCCCAACCCGGGGTACTGGTACCCCCAAGTGTACCTACGAACACCAAAAAGGGTACCGTGAAAAGTGTCTCAACAGATTTTAAGAATGGTGTTCATGCAAAAATCACCTTGTAATTTAGAAATGTCTGTTGATTGTATCTTTGTTTCACGGTTTTGGTTCCTATCTTGTCATGCTCGGAAAGCCATTTGTGTCCCGCTTACAATTACTATCAGTTACCTAAGCGAACTAAAGTTTTCTGCAATAGTGCCCATCAAAGCAAAGCCTAGAAATGCCTTGACGTAAGAGTTAGCTAGTCGATAACTGAACCAAGTCTTAAAGAACCTTTTTGCTATGCAGCAGTCTTTTCACTGACTGAACTATTTTTGACACTTTCTAACTTTAATGGGCTTTGAAATTGATGTCGGGCCGGATGACAGTTCTTCCTTGGTCAAGTCACATGGTCAGGGAGGCTGGTCTCCAATTGCGTGGAGCTGGATGTCGATGTCCACCGGTGGACGACTGGGAACTAAAGTGGCGACTAGAGAAATAAAAGTATGTTAACATCGGAGGTCACCTGACTCAGTTGGTAGAGCGCACGCCGCGAAAGCGTAGGTCACGGGTTCGGTCCCCGGCGGTGACATATTTTCTATTTCTCTAGTGTTCTTTTCAAAATGAACTACTTTTATGAAAATATTTTACCAATTTCGTTTCCACAAGTTGCCATGTAGCATGTGATGCTAAAATATATATAACAAAGGACATAAAAAATACCTTTTGCTTCATTTCGTTAAAGGTGAACAAAGGGTACTGGGTACTGTGAATATAATCATGGCGTACTGAGAGACATAAAGATTGGGAGTCACTGAACTATGGGAATCGTTGGGGGTTGTTACCAGAGTAGGTTACTAATCATACTCCATCAAAATTACAACGTCGCGGTTACTAAACCTTCGAACAAATTTCCATGATGTACTCTTCATATTAACCCACGGAACACGAAGTTCAGGAAGTGATTTTCAACGAAATTCAATCAAATATTAATCAAAACCCGTGCTATAAATTTCGTTGCCTTCTTCTTAAGAGATGGGAGACAGCTTCGCATGAGCAAGGACTCACAGAAATAAACCACGGCATTTGCTTTTACGACTGGGCGGCCTATTAGATGGTGGTTATTAATAGAGTACTACAGTGTGACGTCACAATTTAATGAATATCAGAAATTTGATAATATTTTGGACTCATTACATTCTTCTTGTTGACATAGATAATCTTTCCAAATGTGAGAACCAAACCTTGAGCAGTCGCTGAGATACACCCTTTCTAACTTCAAATCATGCCTATTAAAACCTTGTTAAATGAGCCCATTTCATAATTTAATGAACTGAACAAAATTAACAGAGTTTCCTTAAGGCCTTTGCAAATTCAAACAGCCATTTCTCACAGCTGATACGAGATTTGAACACGATATTTTTTACAGGGGGGGTGGGGTGGG
>JAAAKM020006971.1:44835943-44850302 GCA_010016025.2 Alatinidae sp. Z8VKAUB7J3
TGCAAAATTACACGGGCTTTTCACGCGGGGTGAAAGGATTTTGGAACACGATTTTTGGGGGGGGGGGGGGGGGGGGGGTAATACTGTGATGCAGTTATAATTGCGATTCCTCAACAAAAATGTTTTGTGACATCATCTCTTTAATACTCTATTGAGAAAATACGGTGTTATGGCAACCAAATGTTCAGATAATAACCGTCAACTCAAACATGACATTAAATCCAAAACACGTCACTGTGACAAATTTAACGAGCAAACCACAAACCGAATTCGATACTTGCTGTACCAAACAATCCTCACGTTTCCTTCTCATCTTCAATATCGAATTAATATCTCTGTACAAGTAAATCTCTATCGATAGGCAAACTGTTTAACCTTATGAGATTGCAAGTATCAGATACGAAGATTTTTTGCCACTTCTTGTCCTCTGTGTCTCAACACAGACAATCCCAGGCACACAAATTACCATCACGTAGGCCTACATGTTTCCATAGATGACTTGTATTACATTAAATTTAAATCATGACTTGGATTCGTATATTCCGTCGTCAATTTATTGCTTTATCCATCTAAGTTTTCTTCTGTCATTCCTGTTTTACGCGTCAGTTTGTCTTCTAATTATTGCAGGTATTTATAGACTTAACGATGACAGTGGTTGTGTTGTCAAAACTTTAACAGTCATTACCAGAGTCTGAGTGTGATTTTACTTGGATTCCTATAACATAAAAGGTGTTTATTATACTATCTTCTTTCCAAAACGGGTTCTTTATTGGGTTATCACCCGGCTACGTATTTTTAAGTTATAATCTTTGGGGCTTAATCAAGATCGTCTGTTTAGTTGGGCTTCTGAAAATGACAGCTGTGCAGTCTTTAAAGTAACTTGAGAGCCATTGGTGGCAATACCGTAAATTTTTTACGCCCCCTCTAGAATACCCCGCTTTGAATAGTAATGGCAGTAGCATGGATTAGTATAAAACTGCTTCTCGGCATTTTGGCAAGAAGTGGATGTAGTATCTGTTCTCGTTGATGAAAAATTGTTTCCATAATCCATGAGAAGGGGTCCTACTTTGCGGTTGAGCCAGTCTCATGGCTTTCTTCTCAGCCCTGTAGCCTGAATTGAGGCGTGTTGCCAACGGACGCCACAGCTGCCCGTTATTCATTATTTAGCCTGTTTGATGGTTTCACTCTTTATTTCGGATAGTTTAAAAGTCGAGCCCACCGCTCCTTATGTCTCTATTAACTTAGAGATTGCCTACAGGGGACTGCAGATGAGGGACACTAGTGAATATTGTTGGTGTATGCCGCAGTGGCAGAAACTGGCGGCGCCATTGATGAAACTTTTTGATCAACAGAATGATTTACCAACATCCATACTAAGAATTGTCAGCAAACTACTTTGCTATCGCATCATTACAAAGATATGTTGTATCGACTTTCAAGCGCAAGTCTTTACTAATCATCACCGTTAGCAAATGTTTGCTAGTCGACAACATGGCGGATTTTTTATGGTTGGACATTTACCTACTCCGGTTAGCTCACCCTCTGTTGCAAATCCTGCTCTGAAAACCCCCCACAAAGCCATCAATGTACAGATCGTTGTACCTACCCGTGCTCTGGGTGTAATTTTCTGACCATAAATTTTGAAACGGTGTTTTCTGGTAAGCCCAGGATTTTCGATTCACCTGGATATTTCCTAATGGCTTGATCTATGGTTGAATGGAAGACGTCATGTAGAGAAAGTTCAACTGTGTAAGATTTCTTAATAGGGATTTGCGAATAATGTTCATGTTTTGTAGTCTTTCAAGGCAGTATCATAGGCAGACTTTTAAAGCCGCTATTTAATTCATAGGCCAGAGCATGTCGTAGCAGGTGTGATGGTATCGAATAGTAGCCCACAACGTGGCGTCTATAAATCATTTGAGAGAGTGTACTTGATTGTGAAGGGGGTACAGAGGGCAAACGATGATATAGAACAAAGTTTGTCTTCTTTCTTAAGAGTAACCTGCAACGAGTCGACATCGAGCTGCTTGAGTTTCGCTGTGTCCGACAGCAAGCGCATCTTTTCATCAAAATGTGATCCGCGACTTATAGTAACCACTCCATTTCCCTTATCAGGCTTAAGGATGATGATGTTGGGGTTATTTTTTAACCCTGTAAGTATGCGGTACTTGTCAGATCTAAATAAATGCTTGGAGGAGTGTACGTCCGGTATCCAAAGAGTGCAAAGTCTTTCAGGTTCGTTGTACGGCCCGAATGTGATATAATCTGCTCTTTCTTCAACTGGCAATAAAGAACCTCGAACGGGAGAAGAAAGTTACAATAGTCCAGTTTATTTGGAGGAAGAGAATAAGAAATTCCATTAGAAAGAATATCCTTTTTAGCCTTCGTAAGAATGTAATCAGAGAAATTGAAAATTACTTCGCCTGTGTTGCGATCGGTATTTCTTGAGTTGATGTAAAGTTAATGTTTCGGCTGATCATATAAGGAAACTTGATTGCATATTTTACTGAAAAATGCAAATTTCTATATGTTTTGTAATTCTATAATTAGGGATTGATTACTAAAGCCATATAAATATGAATGACGAAGAGTTTATACTCTTAATAAATTGTTATAGGGCCCCAAAAGAAAGGTGTAAACTGGTTTGCTACAGAAATTGCTTATTTGCCTGTAGGGAGTAGGATGTAACTAGGTCAATGATGCAAGAAATAGGAACATTATCATCACTCGCCAAATTGTTGTAGGGTAATTGACTACCTTTTTTGATCTTCCAGCACCCTCTTCATTGCTCCATATAATCCTTTCTGCAGTAGGGAATTGTGGCACTTCTATCGGAGGCTTATATGGCTCTGGCTCCCAGCTGTTTAGGCTCTCTGGAACTGGAAAGGATGGGTTCACTCCTGAAACCGTGGCTGCGGCATTTTGAGTGTCTTTGTGTGCTTCTTAGCTTTTACGCTACCCAGTCCTTTTTCTGGGGCAAATCGGAACTTGTGACTTGTGTTTCGTCTTAAAACTTGCGCTTTGAGAATTGAAATATTAATACTCAATGCACCTCATGATCTAGGGGGCGCGGGGGGAGCTGGGGATAGAGGGTGCCTATGTAGGATTCTCTTCTCGGCCTTTTGGCAAGGAATGGATGTAGTGTAAGTTTTCATTGATCACATATACTTTCCATAATCCGCAAGAGGTCACCCTACTGGCAGGTTGAGTGTGCCTAATGGCTTTCTTTTCTGCCCGGTAGCCAAAATTGAGGAGCGTTGCCCTTGGACGCCCCAGCTTCCCTTTATTTATAAGGTTTTTCTGCTTAGGGTAGTTTCAATATCGGATCCACTGCTTATCAGGGGTCTTTGATTGAGAGACTTTTCTAAGTAGCATTATACTTGTGTCCCTTGATTTATAAGTCGCGTTAAAACGACGGTCTGAAGTGTCTAATTTGATTTGTATTGTTCTTTCTTACCGTCATAGGAATCTATGGGTACACCGCCGTCGTCACATGGTCAGTTCGAGGCTGGAATGAAATTCGAGGCTGTGGATCCGACCAATCCAAGCCAAATAGTGATCGCCACCGTGGTGAAACCCCTTAGATTTAATTACTTTATTGTTGGTATTGATTCACAGCATACATATTTCATATGCCACGCGAACTCGAAGACGATTTTCCCCGTCGGCTGGTGCAAACTGAACAAAGTTCAGCTAACTCCCCCCAAAGGTATTTTTATTATTATTATTGTAAGTAGTGAACTATTGATAAATTTAGAGACTTATGATTATAAGTAAACTATTTTCATTACTAGATGTACTGTTATGATTTATATATCATTACTATCTGTTACTAATGCGACATTTTTATGGTATTTGATTGGCTGATAAGAGGCACGTAGTACTTAACGTGCTGCCAGATCGACCACGATTCTATTTAAAGAAGAGGTGCCAAGATTCATTCACTGCACATCAGGGGTCTTTGATTGAGAGACTCCCCAAGATTTATTCAGCATTCTTTTTGTACGGGGAGGGTGAAATGAGTATCGGTAACGTCAGGAGGAGTGGTCGTAATTGGGGAAGTAGTAGCACCCACCCAGTACTTATGAAACATTTTAATGGGATTTAAGTGGCTTCTGAGAGATCTTTTGTCCATGTGTTAGTTAGCGTGTTTCTCTGCTCGATCAACCAGTATTTGATTCAAGGAAAAAGTGTTAAGATTTACTCCATGTTTTGTCCTTAAATGAGTACCAGCAATGTTGGCAGGAGTGGTGAACATTTAGCCAAGGGTAAGAGTGGCGCCCAACCCTGATCTCGAACTTTTTGCTTGGAATGGATGTAATATCTGTTCTCATTGACGACAGATTCTTTCCCTGATCCTCGAGGTGGTCCTACTGGGCGATTGAGCGTGCCTCATGGCTTGCTTCTCACCCCCGTTACTAATGTGACAAAAGTCATTTAAGGAGGATCATTCATTCGGCCCCCAACTACAGCCAACGACCATCTTCTCCTCTTGATTGATTAGACTACCATGTACTATCAATGGACAGAATGTATCGTTTCGCACATAGATATAGTCTAAAGTAGATACTTACTCTACACTCTTCTTCACCATACCAGGGTGTAAAATTTCGACGAGGCTGTCATGGAGGGGCGTGGGGGAGGGGGTAGAGAACACGTAAGCACTGTATTTACGGCCGCTATTAATTTGCACTTTCTCAGGTAGTAAATTAGAAATTCAGCGAATCAGAGCTACGGGTTAAAAATTGTTTTTGCGCCTTTAAATTATGTCTGATTAGAACGTATCTATGGAAATCTAGCATACTTTGAGTGTACTTCCCTCTCTTAAACACTTTTTGTAACATTCCGATTATGCTATCAACGTTAGCTTTTATAACTTTCCGCCGTTCAAGTTTCTGCACGTTTAGTTCCTTTCCTGCAATTTGGCGTGTGTGATATTTCTTTCCCACTTCAATTGTCGTTCGTTTACGTAGATTTAGCAACTCGTGTCTTGATCAATCTCCTCCCTCTGTCATTGAGGTACCTCCGATAAATTTCAAACGTTTTCAAACGTTTTCAAACAAAACATTTTTCAAACGCAAATTTTGATTAAATCCGATAAAATATCTGTAATTGAGACTCTGTTATATGGTAACAGACATAATGGAAAATCAGAAAATTTTAGCTCTTAAAAATTTAAGGTTAGAAATGAAAGGCTAAGAGGCTTGAGTTTGCTAAGCGTATACAAAAGGCGAACTCCACCACACCCGAGCAAAATGAGTTGTAATAAACATGTTGCAGTGGGCACAAGTTTTAAGATTTGTGTCCATACTTCACGCATTCGTAGCAGACGGTCTTCTGTGACAGAGGCCTCAGCAACAGCTTAGCAAAACAATTGTTGTACTTAACGTAACTTTTATCCTTTCGTAATCACGGGTTTTTTACAAGCTCGTTTTGCTAAAGCAGTTACTTAGGCCCTTGTCACGACATCTGGTCTGTGGCGCATTATTGTAATATCAACGTAATTTAACGTATTCTTCCTACACAATTTACCTGGGCCATATCTGTGAAGAGGCAACTAGTATCCGCATGACATGATGAAAAAGGTTTTTCAATTTTTGAAACAAAAAACAAACAAGAGGTAAAGGAATAAATAAGCACCAATAAGCCGAAAGACAACTTCAATAAAATTTCTGATTAACAAACATTTCTAAACAAAGGCCCCCGCAGTTGTTGTCAGCCCTAGGCCCCGCAGCCACGAAAACCTCCACAGTCATCACTTACTGAATGTTGCTATCGATTGAACACGGTGATGCTACACCTTTCGTTGCTAAGCTGTTAAGAAAGCACTAGACATATTTTCATGTAACTTTTTGTCATTTTCCTTACAGAATACACTGGTAGGATATTTGATTGGAATAAATATTTTGCAAAGACAGGAAGCAGACCTGTTCCCGCGGCCCTGTTCAAGACGCAGGTATGTTTTGTTGACTGTTACTTGATGCTATGTCTGGATTGTGAGGTATAGTGGTTATCTGTTCCATCAACTAAAGGGAGCACTTGACGATACGATGTAGTCATCTTATCGTGGGCACTAACGATTTGAAACTGTTATTAAATACCGTTGCGGGGTCATCTCTTTACGTTGTTTGAGTTTATACATACTAGAGGTTTTCAATCCGAATTAAAATATCAAGAGTCGTTTGTTAACATTAGCTCTATTCAACAAGAAGCAGCTGGTTCCACTTCATGGCGTGGAGTGACTACTAGAAAGTGTAAAAATAGATTGCGTATTGATTCTCTGATTGGAATCAGAGAGGGCAGAGCAATTCACTTGCTTTGTTTCCATGGTCCGTGAGAGGCGGTACTTCTAAGCGGTTATGCCTGCCTCGTAGCTTGCTTCTCTGCCTGGTAGCCTAAAATTGAGGGACATTGCTCTTGGACTCCGCAGCTGCCCTTTATTTATAAGTTGATATAAGTTTATAAGTAAGCCTGTTTGATGGTTTAACTGTTTATTTAGAGTAGTTTCAAAACCAGGCCCACTGTCTTTCAATGAGAGGTTGCAATTTACTACGAGATCATTGGAAGTTGGATGGCGTGCTTATGCTTGGAATGAAATCGATAACCTCGATTAGACTGATCATATGCCGCGCGAACTCGAAGACGATTTTCCCCGTCGGCTGGTGCAAGCTGAACAAAGTTCAGCATTGAGTCACGAGGCCTAGCTTAGGCAGCCGGAAAATCTCAGCGCATTCACGCAGTTGTAGAGTCTGCGATAACCAAGAACTAACCACAGTGTTCTTATGTTTGTTTTTCGACAGGAAAAACGTCTCAACCCATTTCAGTCAGGAATGAAAGTTGAAGCAGTTGATCTTCGAGAACCCTCGTTTATTTGTCCGGCCACAATCGTCGAAGTGCGTGGTACACTTGTCCGTGTACATTTCGATGGATGGGACTCAACGTTCGATCAATGGTGTGATTTCGAATGTTTAGATCTCTTCCCTGTCGGATGGTGCGAAAAGAATAATCATCCATTACAACCGCCCGGGTGAGGAAGAGGTTTCGTATAACCCTTAAATTAGGAGTTGAACTTAATCTTACTGTACCAGAGTGCTTGCTAGCTTCAAATTAGCTTTCCATACTCTTGTTCTGTGTCTTAGTATTATTCAACTCACTTGTGTCATCGATCTCCATATCTTCACGCAAGACGTTGAGGAATGTTCCTCCATGTACCTGTACCGTGGTGTTCGCTTAAAGTGGAAAAACAGCCGACAGTCTTTGCGTTTAGCTCCCCGTTAGTCCACGTGAAAGTCAACTGTTAGGAAGCATCCATTTCAATCTTAATAACTGATCGAAGAAAGAAACATCTTTAGTATCAGAAGTTTTTCGTTGACTCGTTGTATGTAAGGGAAAGTTTATTCTCCGTTTTAGTACGTAGGTCAGAGTAGGTAGGCCTATGAGTGAGGTACCCACCGTACCAATTGTACGACTTTACCCTTGAAAAAGAACACGTGGTGCTTCTCTCAAGTTTAATTGCTGTGACACCAAAATGTATGTGGCAAAAAGTCCCTAAAAAGTAAGATTTGGCGTCAAGATGGGGTGATTTGTGACCACAAGCAAGGCCTGTGTTTGAGGTATCAATGCCTTGGCGGAACTGCCTTCAAACTGCCAAGTTACGGATTCCGCTACTGTTAGTCGTACAAAGAAAGACTTCATCTTGTATTCTTACATTTTCAAACTAGTTGAACTAGCATCTCATAATTAGTTTCCATCGCATTTTGGAATGTTTTCGTGACTCTTACTAAGAATTTTTAATAAAAGGAATGTTGTCGAATGTACTAAGGGTTAGTTACGGTCGATAGTGTTATAAATATGAGGCTGAGTCGGCTTCCTTTGTATTTCCAGCGAATGTGTCGATGTAAGGCTCCTGTCCCAAGAAGTTAATCCAAACATTTTTTGCTTGTATGTTTGTATGTATGTATGTATTTCGCCATATAGAAAGAAAAATAGTTACAAAAAAAAGAATAAGTCAAAATTACAATTTTAAAGATATAAATTACTTTACAAAATTAAACAAAAAATATTCAAGTCATAATATATGTAAAAAATTTAAAATATCAGTAATGAAAAACAAAGAAATGGTGCTCAAAGAAACGCTAATGGTAAAATTTGCAGGGATAGCATTAAAAAGGTTCAGAAGACCTTGTTTCCATTATGGTCCCTTTATTCATAATGGTCCCTTTATTCATAATGGTCCCTGTATTCGTTGCCTGCCACTGTTTACAGATCGGATTACATCGGATTGAAGGAGCGTTAGCAAAGGCTGCTTAAAAAGCCCGTCGCCAAACTGATGTCCTTTTGTTTTCATATAGTTCGCAGATGCCGGATCAGATACTAGAGAGTATTCGTCTAAAGCAAGATCTTTCTCCGCGCACCATCGATCCAAGTACCGTGGCAGTAGCCGCTGTAAATAAAGTGCCCATGGCTCCACCCAGGAGTGCAAGCCCTCCTCCACTAGCTGCCGCCGTCAAACCTCCGCCACCAAAAGTGAAAGCGAAGAAAGAAGCAGAGAAAGGTGGGAAAGGAAAGGGCGGCAAAACGCCAAGTAAGTGGATGTATTGATTTTGTTATGTTCACAGGTTTACCACTGCCTGTAAATTTCAGTGCGGAGATCTGTTTTGTGTTGTTGCTATTTCAGGGATGAGGGGGCACGGTGCATGGCCCCAAAGATTTGCCAAGTCTCAATTTCTTCCGTGACCACTTTTCAGCATTATCAAAATTGAAATTGATTGCGACAGATATTGTGTCACATTCACAGCAAGATATGCATATCGACACGAAAAACACCTTCAATTAGCAGAAAATCACATGCAAAGTTTTAAATGTAAAATGTTCGTGATTCTTTACCAAAAATCAATAGGTCGTTGCCTCAAAGGTGAACTTCAAAGATTCTGTTATTCTAAAAACGTGTAGTAGGTCTTGAAGTCTTACAGAGTGTGATGAGTCGGACAATAGCAAACGTTTAAGTTGAAACCTGAAAATCATCCCTATAAAAAGAACTTTCTGATATGAGGCTGACCATCCCCGGAGCCGAGTTAAGCCCATCTTTAGATATTTCGTTAACACGGTTAAGCCCATCTTGAAATATTTCTTTAACACGGTTAAGCCCATCTTAAAATATTTCGTTAACACGGTTGAGGCGAATATTGACATCCAGCTTCACAGCATGGGTCACGGATTTGATCCTTGGCGGTGACATATTTTTTATTTCTATTTTTCTAGTGTCGTTTCTGACATTCAAATCCTTTCTATCCCCTCTCTAACATTATAATTTTTTGCAGTGACAGTCCAAAGTCCGTAACAATGTAGGAACTACCAAATTGCATAGGAAGAGAATGCCAAGCGAAACGATATTATTTTAGTTGTCGGTAGCATTCATCATAAACTATACAAGTACCTTACCCGGGATCTTTCAAAATTAGAAGACGCAACATGTAATGCTTATTTGGGACATTCATAAGATATGATGATAAAGGTAGGCACTAGCCGACAATGAACTGGAAATTGACCACTTTTATTGCAAATTTAGCATACAGGAACCAGTTTTTTTAGGACCTGGGAAAGATTTTAATATAAAAAATTATTAAGATAAGCTTTCGAAAGGTCGGAGATTTCCGACATTGCAAAACAGTACTAAATTAACTGAACTTTGTGTTAAACGTTCGTCCTTTAGTTTTGAAAAGATTCTAGAGAAATAGAAAGTATATCACTAACAGGACTCTGGCTGGTGACCCGTGCATTCTCGACGTGTGCTTTATCAACTCAATCAGTGTATAAACAACAGCTAGCATACTCAATTTACATACTCACCACATTAGTGCCCAATCATCCCTTGACAGCGACGTTCAGTTGAACGCAATTTGGAAACTAGCATCTCGGAGACATTTGACCTGACCAAGGGAGGGCTGCCATCCACAGTATCAATCAATGCAGTGTAATATTGTTTGTTAATATTGTATTGTATAATATTGTATGTTGTCATGGTAACAAGCAACCCTGTTTCTTTAAATTCCACATTTTACAGGTTTTTTTAGACCTTTTTGATTAACAAGCATCTTTATAGAGATACATTTTTGTCAGAAAGAAGGTTCCAGGCAGACAATATGCAACTGTAAAATCTTGGCAACCATAATTGACATTTGGACGACAATAGAATAACTCTACCTTGCCTAATTTTATTAAGAGTCTTGTTAGATATAGTTGAATATTATGACACGATTAATAGCATCTAGGTAAAAGTCACTGATTAATAAAGTACTTTGGCCATGACAATATTCCAAACAACTTTAAAAGTTTTGTATAGATAAATTTCATCGAGAAGAGAGAACTGGAAAAGTTGGTTTAGAAAATAATGTTCCTTTCATAACTGACATTTCAAATCCTCTCTTCTAGATGATACTTGCTACTTTCAATGGACTTTGGACACATAGACGGACCGGAGGACAGTCCTTGGTCAAGTCACATGGCCCAGAGAGGCCGGTCTCCGATTGCGTTGAGCTTAATGTCGATGTCCACCGTTGGATGATTGGAGGCTAATGTGGTGACTAGAGAAATAGAGTAGGTTAATATCGAAGATCACGATGCTCGGTTGGTAGAGCGCACGCCGCGAAAACGTGGATCTCTGGTTTGATTCAGTGGTAACATATTTTTTATTTCTCTTGTGTTTTTTCAGATAAATTTCAATATTTATGCTTTGATTTCATGTAAAGTATTAATGTTTTGGAAAAAGAAAAAAGTGTTTGAAAAAGTTGCTATAATTAATAGCTAATAGCTTAAAAAGAAGTTTTCAAAAAAGGATTATAGCCTACTCAAATTTGCGAAGCATTTTTCAGACTGTTCACACCACGGTGGTGAGGTACCCTTAACTGCTCTAGAATCGTTTCCAAAGAGGTCATATTAAATCCTCTCTTCTCGATAAAATTTCGTACTCTACACTTAATGGTAATGAATGTTATAATAAACTTGGAGTGACTGTGGGAACACCACTCAGACCTATCACACCCAACAAGTTTATAGCGTTCCACGAGGAGAACCACTACGTGACGCGACTTTGTAAACAGTCATTTGGTTAAGAGACGTTGATAACAACAGTGTAGCTGGGACAAAGAACTCACTTTTAACACAATCTGCACAAAGTAGAAGATGGAATTCAATTCAATTTTAGAAGAACGAGAAGAAGCAGATGGTAGAGTAGATATTGTAGATTTGACATTGATGGTGGAAGGCAATAAATGAATTTTAATGCATTCAGGAAACTTGGAAGTAAAAATAATTCAGTAGATTATCTGTCCTATCACAGTAATACTAGAAGCGTTGATTTATTTTTAAAAAATGTTGTATATTGACGATTTGTTCAGTTAAGCATTTGCAGAAAGCAGTCCCTCACAAAGGTTCATTTTTTAAAGAATGCTCTATCCGCATCGTTTTAATGCCAGATCCAAATCTATTATTAGATCAAGTATTGGATCCACTATGAAATATAAGAGTAAGCCGACCTACTAGGTATTGGTAATTGCAAAAATTTATTGTGATGGTACTACGACGGAGATGCCTGAAAGAGTCACTAGCTCGAACATAACAAGTGACAGAAATAATAGCAACAGCAGTGACAATAACAACAACAGCAACAATAATAACAACAGCCACAACCATGACTTAGATAGCAACGTAGACAATTAAACAACAGCATCTCAGAGATCAATAGCATGCTGGAAGTTGAGGTCGCAGTAAAAGAAAGGATAAAAGTATGACATTGTACCAACAGAGAAGGGAAGACTAAAGAGGAAGCAAAAATGTACGAAGTAAAGGTAATAGATAGCTGCCCTTTCCTTGTTTCCTAGGGTCAAGCTTTCCCGTCGTAACTAACTTTCAATCAGCTCTCAGGGCATTAGCTCCAGATGCCCTATGAATATTGCGAAGTTTGCCTCTGCCAATAAAACTGTATTGCTATGCTGGTGCAGCTGCCGACTGAGAGGCATGTGAAATGGATAGTGTCATCTGATCTGCGTTGCTAGCTCTGCACTTTACTTTCTTCTCTTTCTATCTTCTGCAAATAATCGACGGGTAAAGCTGTTCTTCCATGGTTATGTGGCGGAAGAAGCCGATTTTGTGTTTCCGACTCTCATTCAACATCACTCTGCATTGGCAATCAGCCTGCAGAGTCGAGTTATGCGTGCTGTGCTTCATTCCTCTGACTCATAGCAGAGACTCTCGAAGGCCTCTGGTTTCCTTATTTACGAGAGGTTTTTGGACAAGGTGAATTCTGACTACTTGAATTTTCAGCGTTGTAGTGGCAACCGTAAGCTCAAAGTTAACCTAAAGATAACTAAAATGCATTAAAAACATAAAATATTAAGAACTTATCTTGTTTACATTGCCTTTATTATCTAACTAAAGTGGGACACATAGACTTATTATTGTACAAAATAGTGAAACATAATGAACTGCCTAAATGAATTTGTCTTTGGTTCTATTCTAGCTGTAAAGTTTATCACATTTTCTGCCAGTACGAGGCTTGCTATGTTGCTCGAGAACCCAAACTGTGCCAAAGTGTACACGGACGATTGCTTCGGTATCATAGGAAAAAGCCAGGTCTGCATTTCATTCGGCCGTTATGGAGTCAATCCACATAAAAGGAAGAACACCTTTGCTACGCAGATAAAAAGAATTCGTTTTCTCTTTAGATCTATTCCAGCAATCATGTTGTAGTTGATTGAACCAAAAATACAGACCATTCAGGCAGTCCAATTTTTGATTGGCTCTTTGAAAAATACAGTTGGATATACTTTTAAACGTTTCATTGTGATCATTCTGATGATTGTACTCTAAGCAGTGTCAGATGAAAAAATCTTTTCAAGTACATTATTTTTGCGTTATTTCGTGCAATATTCTCATCTTGTAACACAAACAAACTATAAGAGACTTATTAGTATTAACAATAATACTGATGAAACTGTATATTGACGATAGCATTAATCGTCTATGGGCAATGACTGAAAAATTGCGCAATATATTGACGAAATCAAAATCAGTGAATAAAAGTTGACGATCCGGCAATTCTTTTTTACATTTGTGCAACATGTGACGGATATGATAACAAGTTTTCCGCCTAGGTTTGAGTGTCCAAAGAGAAACATGGCAACTGAAGCAGACTAAGTTGAGTTAAACCAATGATTTTCTGCAGATTCGATATCATAAAATTAATAAGTAGGTTTAAGAGCCAAGAAGCAAGAAGGAAGAATGACAAAATAAGATAAAAAACCTCCGAACCGATTTTTGGAGGTAATTTAAAAAGTTAGAAAAATTTAGCCACATTACGTGTTGAAACTGACCAAGTATGCAAACCAAATGAATAGTACTTTAATACTCTTAACCCTTTCTTTGGCCCATTTATTACGTCTCATTTGTTATTACTTAATCCCGTTTTGTTGCAACAGCGAAAGGAAGAGCAACTTCACCGTCCGTTACTAGTGAAATGAGACAGTCAAAAGGGTAGTCGTCTGTGGGTTACGAAAAATTTAATCAATGGAGGTTCGTCAATTTTATTGTCAACATAACTAAGCGTCTATTCCTGTATATTGCTTTATATTTACACAGCAAACAATTTTGATACACTAATGTAAGCCTGACAAGGTTTTATATTGTTCTCTTCTTGCTGTCTTGAGTTTTGTAGATTGGTTCCACTTCTTATCATGTGCCACTGAAGCTAATTTTCTTTGATACTATGCTGCTCCTTAGTCTTTGGTTTTGAGGGACAACACCAAGGAGAAAAATGTATGACATTCCGTAGTCTTTCCAAAAAAGATACCTTACACGATTTGCAGCCATGAAATTTCGGGAAATTACTTTCCTCTCCTTATTGATTTCTCGTCCCTTTGTATACAAAAGATTTCATCAGAGACACCATGGGTCACAAAAAATCTATTTCGCCCTTGTGGAAAGTTTCTTTCGCTCTACACAGCCTTCAATAGTGCTTTGGCTGTTAATGGGGCATCTTCGTCCTGCCAAGAAGGAAAATGAACTATTAATCAAGAGTAGTAGAGAGGTGGTCGTTAAAGAATGTAACAGCTGCTTTGCCGAGATCTGAAGGAAGATGATTCTGACTGTAGCAGTAAGTGAAGAAGATCAAGAATAGTCATCATCGAGGAAATGGAAAGGATACCTCAGGATTGTAGCATCAATTGTCAAAGGAGATGGGATAAGCTAGATGAATGACTACTTCCTTTCTGGGTCCAATTCTGTAGCCTACTGCGCAATGACTTGAGAGAATAATAACGATTTAAGGTCAACATAACGTACTTAATAAGCTCACTCAAGAAAA
>JAAAKM020006971.1:44866257-44877899 GCA_010016025.2 Alatinidae sp. Z8VKAUB7J3
TTGTTCGCCTAGATATTTGTTTGTGATAACAAAATAGAGTGTGTCAAACTTCCACATTTCCGTGAAATGGGGGTCATCATATGAAAATTTTCAAAAAAATGCAATATGCCCCCTTCCCCTGCAATTAAGCACAAACGAGTACCCATATTTTGTCAGTGTTCTTATTAAGAGAATATTCATATTTTATGGGTGAGAACACAACAATAAAGTCTACTTGAACGATTAAAAGTTAAGTGAGAACTGATTGATTACATGAAATGGAGACAATGGTATAAATAGAGACACATAAAAGAGCCATACAGTAACAATATCAAGACTGATCTCTGTTCTCAAGAACTCACTGAGGGTATTGCCTCAGACTGTAACGCCTGTAGGGCAGCCATCCAGAACAATGTTACAAGAAACTGTCAGATGTGAGATACTAGGAAAGAACATGCAAAACTGTGCAGAAATTATGTGAGTATTCATCATTAATAAACTGATCACAGAGGCTATAAATGTTGGTAACGGAGACAAGAAGACACTTGGAGAGTTACATCAAACTAAGGCAGATGACAACAATCTGGCTATCGGAAAAATATATCAGATAAATCATTTGGTGACATCTCTATAGAATGCCAGAAATTATTGTTCACTATGCAATTACCTTCATCATCAGATCTCATATCATCTATTTGAATATCCCTTTTCAATCCAGAATTCTGATTGTCATGTTTAATATCATCATCGTCGCCATCATCATCGTCATCATCCTCTATGTCTTCATCCTCTTCTTGGCTTTCATTATCCTCATCATCCAACTGAATACTTTCAAAGTGTTTTTTAAACATTTCCCTTGCATTCTCTGGTAATGTCTCGTCTTCACTTAAATCCTACAAATGGTAATTTTGTACCATTACAAGTAATGGAAAACAATGGAATGGAAAACAAGTATATACTATTGATACCATTGAAAAAAGGGAGATATACAATAAGACAGGGCCTAACATTAATAAGCAATGATAATATTGTGCTTTTATTTTTACTGCAATTACTTAAATAAATTAGAATATGTATGTATAGAAGGCACCAAGAAGAAGGAATAAGCTCGCGGAGAGCCCAATTTTAGTTTAATGTTACATATACATATGCTTATACATATACATATATACAAGTCATAAGATACACATTTTCATTGATACTTAAATCTTATCTTTTTCAAACTAACTTATGATAGGCCAAAATCCTACTTAATCAAAATTGCATAAATCAAACATACTACCCCAACAGATAATCGAAACAAGCAACTGTATGTACACTTGCACCAACAAACAAAAACATAACGGCAGTGCTATACAAATACATATAACAGCATGTTCACAAACAATGAAAATACATGAACTACAATTATAGTCACAGGGGGTAATTATTACACACTTGTTAGAAACTTTTATTTTTGGAAGAGCTGGCAAATTAACTTTAAAATGTAAGTAGTCTAGATAATAATTGTCGCCTATTTGTGCCATACCCATACTGATTTTTGTTTATTACTACCATAACAAAAGGGGTAAATAACACTTTACGTCCGTAAAAATTAGCTGGCGTTTTGGGATAATTTTTAGGCAGTGAAGGGTAATTATTACACACGCATAAAGATGCTTGAGCATTAAACCTGTCAAAACTTTGCATGAGTTATATAATTAGTGTATATAGTTGCCGTGAATGTTTTCCTCTGGTCTATGTACATACTGATACATACAGTAAATGAATGTTTCCTGACTTTGGCATTTTTTCAATGACATCATAGTTATCAATGATTGTGCATAGGCACCATGAAATGCAGCTGTCCCAAATGACCAGAAACTAAATATATACAGTGGTATATAAGACAATAGTTTAAAAAAAAGAAAATTACATATACTTCATAGGTGCATGATCATTCATTGGGGTGACCAGAATACATGGGCATCTAATAAACTTGGAGGGAAATGATAGGTAGTCAAAACAAACGAAAGGGATGAAATTTGCAAAATGTGTGTAAAGCACTAGATCAGGGGTCTCAAACTTCTTAATGTGAAAGATTAATGTTAGTGGAATGTGAAAGATTAGTGTTAGTGTTGCTATGAATGTAACTGGTAATGTGTGGAGCTAAACAAACCAACAACAGTGGGGTAAAGGCTCTGGAGGGCAGGACATCGTTCAGGCTGTCCAATGCATCGCTCACTCATTCATTCATTCTTCAAGTCAGCTGGGCAGAGGAGAAGCCTTGAAGCCACTAGTATCAACTGTGTGATCATTGTAGTAATTTTATTTATCTTTCATTGATTGATTTTTTTAAATCACTTTTTTAAATTTATATATTTAATTCATTATTTTGTGGTAAAAGTTATTTGAGAACATTGGAATGTTTTATTCTTGTGGAAATCCTGATCACCCACACTCTCCCTCCAGCGGCCCCCAGGTAAATTGAGTTTGTAACCTCTGCATTACATGAAGTGCAACAGTATTTTCATTTTCAAGTGCTTCCTAGGTGTAGCAACAAATTTGATTGTTTGGTGAAAGAAATGTTGTACATGACGCAAATTGTCCGAGAGTTGTCGTCCACTATGACAACAATTGCCATGTCCAGATGCAAGAAAGTCATCAATGACGTCACTTGTCTTGGGACGCAGATCGTTCATCTCAAAGATTTCTACATCTATAAAAAGGCTTCGCGAATCTATGAAAGACACACACTCACGCACTCTCGCACTCATACACACGCTCACACGCTTATTTACGATAGTTCTGTTGTGAGACATAAAGGAGAACAAATATACCAAGTCAAGGGACGTTAGTCACCATTACTTACGAAGAACAGAGTCCGTCAAGGCTTGTCAAGGCTGATTATTGTAATATTAAGATTTCTGTTGTGACACATCAATTTATTGTCTTGTTACTGTTTCATCGTATCTGTCACAGGCCAGTCTCTTTATGCGGTGACTCCGTAACATATGTGAGTATTGCACTGTTTTGACCGGTGATTTTTGGACAAGCAGAGGTGCCTCCCAATTGGCGGGGCTGGTTCCATACCATGGTCAAAGAAAACGACGTTCTTCCAGGATCACTGACTGATTGCTTAATGGTTTTCATGCTATTTAAAAGTCCAGGCCTGTCTGATTCTTCTAATATATACTTCATTCATAAATATTGGTGTAGGAGAACCGTTATCGCTGACGCTTTGAAACTTTGCTTCGTTTCAGTTAACGATTTTCATATTGAAGGAACATATCACTCTGCTTTAAAAGTAAATAGCCACTAAATTTCATCTTTTTTCTTTCTTTTGTGAAAATTTGAACAAAATCTATCGATCCCAGGAATTTATACCATCCCCGAAATTGGTAGTGGAAACTAAAACGCCCATCCGCCATAGTAATCACCTCAGTTAAGCGGTCTTAAGAATACGTGCATATTTTAACAATTTTTTATAATCAAAAATTTTACTCACATACTTCTATATAGTGATCCATTATTCACCTTGAGATGATGACACCGAAACGTCGGGAAAATATGATTGTATTACTATTCACTTGTCTTTGCGTTAGAAAATCTTTATTAATACAGTACCTTCAATGCAACAAACCCTTCTAAAGTGCAAGTTTCTAAATAAGCACAATAATCCGTCCTATCAAAACCAGTTAGAAGTATGCTCTAAGGCTAGGCTAGGTCCTATCGGATATCCTCCAGTTCTTCTACCAGTACTCTACCCCTACGCTTTTCTACCCTAAAAGTTAAACAAACGAGGCTTTTGTGCTTTTTCGGCTACTTATCCGTATCTATCTAAGTTGAGAAATGGAGTGATATGGCCTAGCGCACTAAAGTAATGCTCACGCAAAATAGATATTAGTATTTTACCTCCTCAGATTCCGACGAATATTTTGTTATTTCATCAACAATTTCTCGTCGTTTAATCTTCTGTCCTTGATATCGAGGATCATCTCTCAATTTATCATCCACTCTTGCTCTCAAAGAACCAAATACTTTTGGTACACTTTCTACGTTGTCATCTTGAAAAAAATCCCCTGACGGCTTCGTCGCTTTAGCTAAAGTCTCGTCAGCATCGTCGATTTCTGGATCATAGCTACTTGGCGCTGGACTCTCAATATCTTTAAGAAGCTCTTTAAGAGTTGCCATATTAACTATATACAGCAATATATAGACATGAAAGCCTGGCTAGGTGTTAAAGTACTGTTTACCCGAAGCCTCTCAAAATTGAGGTGTTTAAACGAGCCGGATTCATGGTTTGGTGTTCTTTACAAGGAGGACTGCTCACATGTATCCTCGTTCTTATAAGTTACCCTGCCTCGTTTAGAACCTGTGTAGAACACTGATCTTTGTAAAACAGGATCTACATTGCTGGCAAAACACTGGTCCAAAAGAGACAAAAACAATTTTTTAAATCAGCGGGGGGAAAGGGAACATATTACTGTCTCCTCTGGAATTTTGTTGCATTTCACTCAAAGTTGTGAATGGCAAGCCCGGTCACGAAGCTGGCCCTCTAAGAGAGGGGGGCGTGTAATGTAAGTATCAAAACTTCAGTTATTATGATAAACGTCCAGTGCTTTCGGTAAGTGGAAATGTAATTTCACGAATTGCCTAGAATGTTGAGGAATGCCATTTATTGCCTGGTTTCCCTTTGTCTTTAACATGTATCAAGAAAAGTATGCTTTAATTTAGTGGCAAAGTTATTTAGT
Organism: Alatinidae sp. Z8VKAUB7J3; assembly: GCA_010016025.2. Classification (NCBI taxonomy): domain Eukaryota; kingdom Metazoa; phylum Cnidaria; class Cubozoa; order Carybdeida; family Alatinidae; species Alatinidae sp. Z8VKAUB7J3. The sequence continues at coordinate 44,870,970 of JAAAKM020006971.1, forward strand.
TCTTTTACATTTAAAAAACTATTCCACACCGACTAGGAAAAAGCAGGTTATTTCGCCTAAACCTAGTGATTTTTTATTAAAGAACGTATAATAAAACCGTATGGGAGTGAAATTCTGCGATTATAGTTAGAACATCGATTATAAATTACAATAATTGTATACTGCAAACACTAAAACTGAAACAATATGTCTTTAGAACAAGACTATTCCATTTACAGTGTTTACAGTTTTTGTAGTTTATAATCGATGTTTTAATCATTTAAGGGGAATTTTACTCAATACTAGTGCTTTTTATAAAACATTGTAAAAGACAGAAAAGAGTAGATGAGAATGTATTATCATATAAAGTGCATATTGTTTTGTGTCTTACACTCTCAAAGGTTTGATTTTTAAATGATTCTGACAAACTGAAAAAATACGTAAAACTTTGGAATGAAAACATCCCACAAAGGGCTTATATATGAAAGAATATCAATAATAATAATCATCAATTTTAATCTTTACGCATTTATTTGTTTTTGGATAAAGCGATTTTAAAAGCATAATAGTAATTTTTTTAAATTTCAGTAATCTATTTCTTTCCTTTATCACAATAAATCAATTACATGATGATGATAATGATGATGATAATGATGACGATGATGATGATGATGATAATGATATTAAATTACAATTCTTTAAGCATAACACCAATACACAGTTTGATACTCACTTACAAAATGCATATCAGAGCCGTTATGGTATACACTGAACCCGGAGATGCATGAACAACAATAAGAATCACTTAAACGACAAACCATGAATAGAAGAAGTACGGTGAATCATCAAGAGCAAAAAAAAAAAGAATAAAAAAATAAATACTTATATTGCAGAAAATGTCGTCTACACAAGGTAACATAAAATGTAGCTGGGGATAACACTTGCTGAAATGTGTTCGTTTATCAAGATATGATCATTAAATGAAACAATATACAACTATCACTAAACATTCTTGAACACTTACACTGTGCAATTTCTCACTTAGTGATTTTGTAGTTATATAACTAATAAGTTGCATTTTGGTTGTTTCAGATAATTTTTTTCTGATGATGTGTGAAACACACGAAAATATTTCCGAATGATGAATTGTTGGTCTCCGATTTCTATAAAACATTCAACTATAACCATATTTGTAAAACTAATTCTAAATCGAGTTGTCTTGAAGACAGTCTACATTTTAGCGTTCTGAAGAAGAAAGTAAGTTGTCTACTAGAAGATATAAGGTTACTTCAGATATCATTGAACATCTTATCAGGTACTGGCATTTCATTTATAGTACTTAAATTGCAACTTAAATACTTAAATATCAGCAATAGTGAGATACTTTTCTCTCAAAATTAAACAACATCCTCCTACCTCCATTTATTGTCGCAAAAATTGCTGTCAATACCAAACAAAGTGATCTCAGATAACCAAACTTTGCTCCTTTCATTTTCGAAGACTTCTGACCACAACTGTAAAAAATAACAAATTTTTATCAATACGTTGCTTCGAGTATTTTAAACTTGTGAAACATAACATGTTCCACAGGGATGCAAAGATGGAATTAAATTATGCATTTAATGGTTTTAAATGAAATTCTTGTTAAAATGAGAACTTAAATAAAAAATACCCACAAACTTCATGCCCAAGAAAAAAGAAGACGATTTCAACCCCGCCACAATTTAACAGAAAGATAAAATGTTTTTCATTATGAATACAGTTGTTAATTTATTATCGATAATTTAATATATTGCTTTTTAATAAACTAAAGCCCGATCTTCCTTCGGTATTCTTGATTTTGTTTTCGTCCGTCCGATATTTAAATTCTCAAGTATCAACGAAGTTGAAACAATGTCAGTTACACGCTTACATCCGAGACAAGAATAGCTTACCAATAAAACCCAAGTAAAAACATTTAAGCTGTTATTGGAACTATCTTATACTGATTAAATAACTAAAACCCGATAAATAAGGTTTGTTGTTAGTATGCTCTTTACCGTGAGAGACCTAAATCCTCATATTGCAGAATGTTGACAATAGTACTAATCCTTATTTGAAAAAATGGCGATAGCTGACAGGTAGGTCTATGAGACAAATCACAAATGAGAGTAAAACCAGAGACATATGTTAAAGAGGTAAATAGCTGAATATTGAATTGACTATCTCTGTGAATTGTTTCATTTAGATATTTGATAATTAATGATTCACGAAATCGTTAATCAGTAAATTGATAGTGTTGGCGATCATTCCAATGCTCAGACATATTTTCCAGTATTAGTGGCACCGACGTCTTCGCAGGACCCCCAAATCTCTATATTTCTTTAGTCGCTTTTACAGAATTGCACTAATGATTGTGTTAATCTCAAAGATTAAATTCATCATATAGCAGAAACGTTTTAATAGTGCGTATAATAGAAAAGGAAGTAGTACGACATGTGATCAATTTGACAGAGGCAATAGATGTTGTCATTATCTGTTATTTCTGTAGTAGCACAAAGCTCGAATATCCCTTCTTAATCAAGACCTAGAGAATCCCTTTCACTCCGGTGGTCGTTTCCTTTCACGTGTTCTTTAAAATTTAGCAATTAGCAACAAGTTTAATGTCGAAAGCTTTACTAACGGTGACAATTTAGAAATGAAGAGGAAGTAAGAGGAAGGGGGAATTGAAGTACAATTTTTATAAAATGAAGAATTCGATGTCTTTTTAAGTCCTCTAATCAAACTTAACTCCAACATCAACAAGAATATTTTGAAGTGTTTAAGAAAATTATAAATTGAACGAAAGAAAAACATGACGCTGTAGACAATCGAATAATAATTTTTTCATGTTCTTTAAAACATACAACTATATACATAGTGTAAAACATTGATTGGCACTAGTTGAGACAGTCCTAGATGCATTAATTAATGCAGCAAAGAAAAGCATGTAGTTTTAGGGGTTTTTTAATCTGTCTGCAAGTTTATATATATTTTAAGTTATTTTATGTAGTTTTCATGCATATCTTAATGTGGTTTTAGGTTTTAATGTATGTATACATATGTATAGTTTAAACCTCAAAATCGTAAAATAACTACAAAAACAAATACAAATCTGTATACAGATTTAAATCAAAACAAAAAGGAACAAAGTTTTTAAGCTCCTCTACGTTTCACTCGTACTTAAATGTTCAGGGATTTTACTAAATTAAATTACGACTATCAAAAGTAATTCTACGACTCCAAGTTTAATATTCAGTAAACCCTAAAGATGGCAATAAGCATGAAACTTAAAGTAGCTTAAAAATCGTAGTTTCTCTTTTGACTTAAAATTATGTATGCTCTGCATTTTTATGCATCAAGTACTGTACTTCCACAGTAAACAACGTTTGAACGTAACACTATATTATAGATAGATAGATAGATAGATTAAATTTACTTAAATTTCGATATACTGTAGAAATAAATTGAGTAATGCATTAAAGAGAGGCTAAGTAGACGATAGACAAAAATTCATACGACAATGGAGATATTTGCTGTAAAACCGTTTACTTTTCCCAAGTTTTCTTTCATGTTTGTTTCGTGCGAAACCTCGCTGCTCTATTGGCATACATATATCAACATTTATATCAGCCATAGTATTACTTGACAAAAGTAGAATTTGTAGCTTTGCCCATAGCCCTTGTAGTCTTAGTTACTCGAAGAGATTTTATATCTTTCCTTGTGGCACAAATTGGGAGGGAGTAAACTATCTATCTATCTATCTATGGAGTAAAAGCCTCTGACGTATTTCCTAACATGGGTCAAAAACAGCTAAAAGACGATATTTTTCTGATTACATTTCTTATCATAAAAATTCCAAGTCCTTGCTGTCGACAAATTTTTAATGAAATTTGAATTATAAAGGAGGGAAACATCAAAGTTAGAGTGTACCTTGTAGAATCAAATCTCGCGTCGTGACGTTAAAAACGTGATAAATGGGGTAAGGATCCGGATATGAAATTTCTATATAAAAATTAAGTAACGATAAAAGTCGTATTGTATCTTTAAAATAGAAGAACGACGTTTCACAGTTGACAATTTGTTCTGATAGAAAGTCAGACAAAACCATCAAATGCTATATGATATGAAATGTCTTAATTCTAAACTGTTTCTCAGGAATAATGCAAGCATAAAAATGTGTTTATCGTGATATACTTACTGTTGCCGTTAAGATTGCTAAGTGTTTAGTCAGCACAGGATATCCAACACGTTTCTCTCTACTTCACGAATGACCAACGGCGTGTAAAAAGTCATTGAACAAACTGCGGCCTTGATTTTCTAGAGCAGAATAAAAAATTAAACGTCTTTGAATATTTAATAAGAAATTGTCGCTCTTTTAATAAAAAACATCATGAGGCAGTGTATGTAACACAGCCTTGATGCACTTACAAATCCCTCTGGCTAGAGCTCAATTATTGATGAGGAAAGGGGACGAATATTGCCTGGTAGTTTAAACATGGGATTTAAAGATAATTTGAGGACGCCGTTGCTTGGAACACAAAATGTTAAATGAAAACGCATATAGGAGTAAGGGAGAATTGCGATTAGCAGTATAAGACGAAACGCAGACATTTGTGGCAAAAGTGTTGAGTAAAGTATCATAAACTGTTCTAGAGCCACAACAATGCGGGTTTCAGATCAAAGCAAACAGAAATTTTTAGATTTATACCATAAAATTAAAATGCACTTAACAACCTTCTCTACAGAAAATCATATCATAAAAAGTATTAAAAGTCGTTAAGCTTGTACCTGCTTTTTTTAATCTCAGCTTACGTGTGCGATGTCGTGTCTTAGGTCACATGAAGAATGTTTTAATGAAGCGAGTGATATATCCCCACCCAGGCAAAATTTGTGGTTATGTTTGACTACACCCCCTAATATACTTATCAAGAGATTTTCTATAATTACATTGTGACTATAGCCCATGAGATGATTGATAAGTCAAGAGATAGTGTCTTGAAAGAAAGAGAGTAGAAAAGTATAATCAAATTCAAAACCACAACTAATTTGTGATATCTTACTGCACATTTATTTTGTTTAAATTTAGGGATAATCCTTACACTTGATCAAAATAAACACAGAAGACGCGCAGGATGAGTAGTGTAGAATTTTCAAATTTCAACTCTTTCTTGACCATATCCTATTTCTGTAAAGTTCCCAAGCTTGAGGCTGCTTCCAAGGGAGGTTACATAAATTACTTATTACTGTCAAAGATTTATTTATAAAAAGCTAAGATTTTTAATATGGATCAGGACTTGTAAAAGAATATACATCATAAAACGAAATATCTTAAAAATTGGTTCAATTATCAACTGAGTTTGATAATAAGGATAAAGTTTAGCAAGTTAAATAGTCATTGCTCGTTAACGTAAAAATTGTAAGCGAAAAGCAATAGTACTCTTATTATTTCTTTAGTATATTACAATTTGCCTTAGAGATACTTTTACAGACGCCAAATCCAGGCCTATTAAAAGGAGTGGGACGCTCTGCCTGAGTCAGAGGAGTACGAAGGTAGAGAAATGAAACGTTTTATGTTACAAGACTACAGTTTCCGATATACTTAAGCACAGGGGATGTCCAAAATAAAACACAATTTGAAAACAACAGAAGATTGCCAAATCTAGAAATATCCTAGTAGTAAAAAAGAAAAACTACGAAGCTAACACCTTTTAACAATAAAAACGTCTCTTTGTGAGGTTCATCCATCAACTTTACTCCAACTTCAAAAATTCTAAGGAACAATGAGCCTATTAAATTGGTAGTAACTTGTGTTTTCTGTTTTAGCGCTATCTGTAGTTCTTCCATCAAATCATTATCACTGTCCAATGTAATGTATACCATAAATCAGTGCTGCGCATCCATATAAAATAATAAATAAAACTAATACTTTTTTTTAAAAAAAACCCCCATATTTGCCATATATTTCATATATATTTACATACACATCCTCTTACAACGTATTCTTACTTTTTTCACCCGGCAAAACCTGAAATGGAGACAGTAAGATTTTAGGAAGTACAAACCTAATGACAGAAATCTAATATTGATATTTAAATACATAATCAAGTATAATAATAATAATAATAATAATAATAATAATAATAGTAGTAGAGATAATAGACGACATGCGAATGGATGCAATTGAAGGTGGTTGTTCCTATTTACAGTGAATATAAACTTGACCGTTGGTTTACCTTTAGGTCCAGCACTAATTCCTACCGTTTTGAATCTACTGATTTCATGTTGCTAAGGACTAGTTAGTTTCATGGTTTAATGGCGACGGAAAATGAGGATATTTAGAAGTAGTGCACGCACAGCGTATTTATATCATTATTCTAGCCTTCCTGGTAAATCTATTAATTTCGCAGGAATGAGCTTTTTGGTAGTAATTGGAGTTCGAACAGCCACCACTAAGTTGTGAAGCACTCTTGTATATGATCCAATATGAAAAGATGTATAAAGTTTCATAAAAATAAACTAGGCTAGATAAGAAGTTTATTCTGAATATAAGCTATACTCTGCTCTTCTGCGACAACATGAGCAGCATTATAAATTGTAGTTTGAAATAAACATGCCAAATAATTAACCAATGATATAAGAAGTACTTGTAAAAATCTTTACCATCCGTGTGACTGACACTTAAAGTAAGACATTTCTTGCGATCTTACTCTGAAAAAATGATTCTCTATTACATTTACCCTAGAATATTTCCATTGATTTCCCTTCCTAAAATCTCACTAAAATTGCAAGGAGGAAGTTAAGCAACATCACCAATTTGCACGCGAAAACTGTGGTTTATTGCTTCGACGAAAACCTTGTATTCTTGGGATGTAGACCTCCGGACTGCAGACCTACTTCATTTACAAACAATTTCTCCCTGCCTCGGATATG
>JAAAKM020006971.1:44877999-44901743 GCA_010016025.2 Alatinidae sp. Z8VKAUB7J3
CTTGTATTCTTGGGATGTAGACCTCCGGACTGCAGACCTACTTCATTTACAAACAATTTCTCCCTGCCTCGGATATGTCTGCGAAGCAAAAGCTTTATTGCTTTGAAGAAGACAGCAGACTTACACCAACAAATGCTCAAAGAGAAGGTAGACCCTGTGCTCCTGATGATACGAAAGATATCGTAGTGTAAATTGAGGCATAAACTGAAATTATATGCAAGAGGTTTCATCTGTCAGAGTCATTGCTCAATGGTGTTTTCTGTTCTCAAAACCCACGACAGTTGCTTCCAAACCATTGTATTATTTCATCTTAGATTTCTCACCCCTACTTGTTTATCAAGCGCCTTTAGGACGACAGCCATTGGTTGCTGTGGACCGAAGAATACAGGCCGGGAGAAACAAAGTAATTTTCGGCAAGGCACAGACAGTGGTAGGTGTTGCAACTGACCATATAAACATTTAATTGGTGAAATAACAAAGGTTCTGATTGGACACAAACTTTATATTAACCAACCAGAAGACGCATTAAAGGGATCCCACTCTCTCACCATGGAGGCGTTAGATCTGATCATTAAGTTCTACGCTTTGAGGAGTCATCCTGATTCTACCGTCATGACTTTTGAACCAAATGAAGTAGGTACCTGTACTTATGATCTCGTCACCTGCCACGACTCACACCGAAATCCATCTTTAAGGCGCAAACGATCCTTACATCAATTTATTGCAGCTATCGTGGATAGAACATTTTTTAACAAGTAATAAGTTGGTATTCTTGGAAAGTTTATCAGGAGGCATTGAGAGAATTACGTAATGCCTAGCGTATGTTCCACCGAGGTCACGGGCAATTTGGCGGTGAGTTACAAGGTAGCGACTACTGTGCTTCAAGTTTGTACATTAGAAGTACTTTGCATCTAGGGTTAGTCATCAATTGAATTTACTTATTCTAGCTTCAGAACACGAAATAAGTAAAATTATTATTGCCACATGGCGCCTGTTAGATAACTATGTGTATAGGATAACGATTGTTGATCTAGCTAGTTCTAACATAAATTCTTAGGATAGAATGATTTTTCATTAACAAATCCTTGCAGAAAGTCATCTGTTCCATTGTTTCAAGAGCTGTTTGACATTATACGTTAAACATTGAGTATTTTCCCTCTTTATTAAGCAATTTAGATTGATAAAAAGCTAGTTTCAATGTAAGATTGTCAGTCAGAGAAGTATAAAAAAAGAATGTGTATATTTTAAGTTAGATTTAATTACAGAAACTAAAGAAAGAAGAAGAAAAGGAAGAGGAAGAGGAGGGGGGGGGGGGAGGGGGAGGGGGGGGGGGGGGGGGGGGTATTCCGGATTTTCGGTGTAGCGCACAACTGACTGTGAAAAGGCACTTTTCCCACCGTTCGGATCGGTCGCGTACCAGGCCAGATGGCGGCCATGCGGGTCCCAGAGATTGCGGTCCAGCGCCGGACCGCCGAGCGTATGTTGGTGTAGGTATTTCAGATGATATCCATCGATCGCGTTCTCGAAGAAGACCTTCCAATTGCACTTCATGTCATAGGTCACGGCACGGGTTTCATGCAGCGCAGTGACATCGTGCGGCCAGCCGGCCTCGGGCAATGTGGCAAGCCAGGCCTCGAAGTCGGCCCGTGGATCGGGATGCACGAAGACGACACCGCGGAAGACACCGACGGCTGCCGGGTGCAGCGACAAGTCATCCGCGTCCAGTTCCGGAAAACAGGCCTCCCGGTTCGGGATTGCCGTTAGTGACCCTTCCAAATCGTAGCACCAATGGTGATAGGGGCAGATGAACCCGCTGCCCGCATTGCCGTCCCCTTCGACCAACTCGCAGCCGCGATGACGGCACAGATTGTGAAATCCAAGCAGTTCACCACCCGCGCCGCGAACCACCATCAACGCGTATTGACCCGCCTGCGCGGTCCGGTAATCGCCGGCGTTCTCGAAGTCGGAGACCACCCCGGCAAAGATCCAGGACCGGCCAAAAAGTTCGCGTTTCTCGCGCGCAAACCATGCCAAGTCCGTGTATGCGTCCGGCGGCAAGAGTTGTTGAGGCGTCTGCGGGATGTCTATCAGCGTCTGTTCGACCATGACGAAACCGGATCAGTTGCAGGGACAAGAAGTCTAGGCGAAGTCTGGCGCTCCCTTCAGCGGAAATTTGTCCCTTGCCACCGCGATCGTTCGCGACTAGGGTCCGCCGCCATGAGCAAGCGGACCCATAATCTCGTTTCGCGACGCCGCGCCTTCGCATAGGCGGTCGGCGGCTCATTCCTTTACTCTAAATTTCAATCAGTCGCGACCGTCGCCGAGAGGCGGGGGTGCGCATTGCTGTCCTTGTCCTTGGCGGCCCAACCGGAAAGGACAAGATGATGACCCTACAAGCCATACTCGACGAAACCACCGAACAACCGGACGCATTCGACGCCCTGATGGAAATCACCAACCGGCCGCCGATCACCTTTACCCAGGGACGTGGCGGGTGGTTGTGGGATAGCACGGGCAAGCGCTACCTCGATTTCGTACAGGGCTGGGCGGTCAACTGCCTGGGCCATTGCCCGCCGACCGTGGCCAGCGTTCTCGTCGAGCAGTCGACCAAGCTGCTGAACTGCAGCCCAGCGTTCTACAACGAGCCGATGGTGCAGTATGCCGATGCGCTAACCGCAGCCGCGGGCATGGATCGGGTTTTCTTCGCCAACAGCGGCGGTGAAGCCAACGAAGGTGCTATCAAGCTGGCCCGGAAATGGGGCGCGAAACAGCGCAACGGCGCATATGAGATCATCACGACCGATCACGGCTTCCACGGCCGCACACTGGCGACCATGTCGGCCTCCGGCAAGGCAGCCTGGGACGAACTTTTCGAGCCCAAAGTGGCAGGCTTCCCCAAAGTACCGCTGAACGATCTCGGCGCCGTCGAGGCAGCCATCACAGAGAAGACCGCCGCCATCATGCTGGAGCCAATCCAGGGCGAATCCGGCGTCTGGCCGGCTGACGACAGATATCTGAAGGGCCTGCGTCAGCTCGCCGATCAACAGGGGATACTGTTGATCCTGGACGAGATTCAGACCGGTATGGGGCGGACCGGCACGCTGTTCTGTTGCGAACATACCGGCGTTCAGCCCGACATCATGACCCTGGGCAAAGGCATCGGCGCCGGCACACCGCTGGCGGCACTCCTGGCGCGAGAAGCGGTGTGCTGCTTCGAACCGGGAGATCAAGGCGGCACCTATAACGGCAATGCCCTGATGGCCGCGATCGGTCACGCGGTCCTCGATAAACTGACCACGCCGGATTTCCTCGATCGCGTGAACGCGGCCTCCGCAACGCTGCAGCAAGGGCTTGAGGTGCCTTCGGAAAAGCACGGTCTTTCGGGCGTTCGGGCCAAGGGCTTGCTACTCGCGCTCAACCTGGCGCCACGGTCGGACGGGTTTGCGCTCGTCGAGACGGCGTTGGGAGCGGGGTTGCTGCTAAACGCCCCCGCCCCCGACGCGCTCCGTTTCATGCCCGCCCTCAATGTCAGCGACATGGAGATCGCGGAAATGCTGGATATCCTGGATGGATTGCTCGGCGACGCCTAGCCGCCCGAAACATCACGCCGGGGCCATCGCGCCCCGGCATTCCAGCGCCGCATCGATCCGGCCGACAAGTTCATCGCTTACTGCAGTGATCGGCAGCCGCACCTCCGGGCTTGCGATCAGGCCCTCTCGCCACAGCCAGTATTTGATCGGCGCAGGGCTCGGTTCTGCGAACAGCAGACGCGGCACCGCAGCCAGATCGTGCCAGGCGCGCAACGCACCTGGCTGGTCTCCCGCCACAACACGATTGCGTACGTCTGCGAAAGCGGCGGTTTCGACATGGGCGCTGGCCAGGATGCCGCCTTCGCAGCCATGCACCAGGGCTCCGTAGAACAACGCGTCTTCGCCGGTCAGAACCGAAAAACCGGCGGGTTTGCGGTTTAACAAATCAAAACTTTGCGCCATATCGGCACAGCAATCCTTCAACCCGACGATGTTCGGGATTTCCGCCAGAGCGAGCAGCGTGTCGTTCGCCAAGTTCACGCCGGTGCGATATGGGATGTTGTAGATCAACACCGGACGGTTGGTGGCCTGCGCCACCGCTTCGAAATGCAGGCGCAGACCGCGCTGCCCGGGCCGGGTGTAATAGGGACAGGCAACTAGATAGCCATCCACCGGCCAACGTTCAGCGTCACCGATGGCGGCGACCAGCTTGCGCGTGTCGCAACCAGATAGGCCAAGGAAAACCGGCAGGGTCTCCGCCGCGGCCTCGGCGGTTACCTCAACCAACTGCGACAGTTCTGCCATGTCGAGCACCATCCCCTCGCCCGTCGTCGCGGCAACGATCAGCCCGTCCACCGGTTGCCGGCGGTAGTGTGCGATAAGCCTCACCAGAGACTCCTGGTCCAGCGCGCCATCCCGAAACGGCGTCACAAGTGGCAACCAGATTCCTGAAATAGTATCCATAATCCCGTTCTCCTTCCTGCTGCACCGGCGGAGCCCGGGTCCGAATGCAAAAAACCCCGTCCAACCGGCCGGGATTTCGTCGTGTCCGAAGACGTTCTAAAGGGTCATAGCCCTAAGCGCGCACCATCGACACCTTCCCCGGGTGTGGGAAAGGTTTCCGTTTCAAGGATTTCAAGTACGCGCCTTTCATAGCCCGACATGACATCAAGCTTGCGATCCTGTCAAATGGCAATTCGCGTCGTACATTACTGAAAATGAGTATCGGGTGCACCGTTCAGGTAACCGGGGATGTTCAGACGCCGAGCCGCAGGGTAATCGCCACCCAATATTTTGCGCACCGTGTGCTCGGTGTAGCCGAGGCGTTTGATCCGGTCATCCGCCGCCAGAATGCGCGACATCTTGTTGCGCCCGGGCACGTCGTCTAGACAGGGCCAACGGCGTTTCGCTTCAGCCAAAACCGTTTCGATCTTGCTGCGGATCACCGCATCTTCCGCGGGATCGCGCCGCCGAGTCCGTCGCGACGTCGGCTGCTGAACCAATTCCACTATTGCCATTCCGTATCTCCGTTCGACCGTTTCTTGATCTTGGAGCGTCATTCCGATTTGCGCTCCTGTTGCAAAACTAGAAATTTTTTATGAAATACGTCAATGCATTTTTTAATGTATTCATTAATATGAGTCCGACGAAACAACAGCACCGCACTTCAGCCGGCTCAGAGGTTCACATGAACGAAACGCGCTTCTCGATCGCGGTCATTAAGGGGGACGGGATTGGCGTCGACGTTACGGACGCCACCTTGGCGGTAATCGACGCCGCACGCGACCGGACCGGCGGTTTCCGCCTCGATTGCAACGAACTGTCGGGCGGTGCCGGCTATTATAGGGAGACCGGCCAAGACATGGCGCCGGGTGCCGAGGAAGCATCCGGCCAGGCAGACGCCATTTTGCTGGGCGCGATTGGCTTGCCGGAGGTCCGCCATCCGGACGGTACGGAAATCTCACCGCATCTGCGGCTGCGCGAACGCTTCCAGCTCTATGCCGGGGTCCGACCGGTCAAAGCTTATCCAAATATCCCTCAACGGCTGGCCGATCCACGCGCCGCCGAGATCGACATGGTGATCCTGCGCGAGTCGACCGAAGGATTGTTCTACTCCGCCGCCGTCCATGACCGCAGCCCGGTCGCGAACGATAACGAGGTGCAGGACATCCTGCGCATCACCCGCACGACGACGGAAAAGCTGCACGATTATGCCTTTAAACTCGCCCAACGACGCCAGACGCGCGGCGGCAAGGGGTTGGTCACCTGCGTCGACAAGGCAAACGTGTTCCGCTCGATGGCCTTCTTCCGAAAGATATTCGAGGAACGCGCCGCGCATTTCCCGGACATCGACCGGAACCACAATTACGTCGACGCGCAGGCGCTGGAGTTCGTCCGGCAGCCCTGGGCTTTCGATGTGCTGGTCATGGAGAACATGTTCGGCGACATCCTGTCCGACCTCGGCGGCGGGCTCGTCGGCGGCATGGGGATGGCGGCCTGCGCCGAGGTCGGGGATGCACACGCCCTCTTCCAGCCCGCGCATGGCAGTGCCCCGGACATCATGGGTCAGGACAAGGCCAATCCCTTGGCGGCTATTTTGAGCGGCGCGATGATGCTCGACTATTTGGCGGACAAGGCAGACCATCAGCCGCTAACAGACGCAGCGATGCTCATCGAGCAAGCCGTACAAACCGGATTCAACGAAAACCGCCTGCGCCCCATGGAATTCGGCGGTGACATGGGAACCCAAGCCGTCACCCGCACGCTCATCGATTTGATCGGCAGAACCTCCTAGGGGATAGTCAGCGCCATGCCCCCTGGACCAAGTAAAATCAGCCGCGTCGAGGACGCTTACGATCGTCTGAAAGGCGAAATCCTCGCCAACCGATTGCCTGCAGGATTTCAGGCAACAGAGCCGGAGATCGCCGACCGCCTCGAGATGAGCCGCACACCGGTCCGCGAGGCGCTCATCCGCCTGCAGGGCGAAGGGCTGGTCGAACTGATTCCCCGCCGGGGCGCCCGGGTGCTGCCGATCGCCCCCAGCGACATGCAGGATATCTATCAGTTGTTGACGATACTGGAGCCGGAGTCCGCTTCGACGGTGGCCCGGAACGGATTGAATGATTGCCAGCTGGCCGCTCTCGAAGCCGCGACCGACGCGATGGAACAAGCGCTGGATACGGAGGATCTGGATCAATGGGCAGCGGCGGACGACCGTTTTCATCGGCTCTTGCTCGACTGTAACGCCAACAACCGCCTGACAGTCTTCGTCAACAACCTGTTGGATCAAGCGCATCGTGCCCGAATGGTTACGCTTCGACTGCGGAAATTGCCCCGCAAATCGACGCAGGAACACCGCGCCATCTTGAAAGCGATCCAGGCCGGCGACGCGACGCGAACGCAGAAGCTGTTCCGGTCGCACCGCGAACGCGCGGCGCAGGAACTGCTTGCGGTGCTCGACAAAACACAACTCATCCAGCTCTAGCGGATTCAGGAGCCGCTTTCCGCTGGCCCGCCCGTGATCAAGCGAATGCGCCGGCTGAAGGTGAGATAGGACCAGGTCCAGTCGAGGATCACCGATAGGCGATTGCGCGCATCCGCCATGAAGGCGACGTGCACGACGCTCCACAGCCACCAGGCGAAGGTGCCACTCAACTGCAGCCCGCGCAGGTCGGCGACCGCCTTCTCGCGACCGATCGTCGCCATGCTGCCATAATCGAGATAGCGAAAGTCTCCGGGCGATGCCCTGCCTTCGATTTGCGAACGTAACCGTTTGGCCACGTACTGGCCCTGCTGCTTGGCGACCGCCGCCAGCCCAGGCAGCGTCCCCCCTCCCCCGTTGTCGCAGGCCGCCGTGTCCCCAATGGCGAAGATGTTGCCATGATCGCCGACCGTCAGATCGGCATTCACGACGGCGCGGCCGGCCCGGTCCCGCTCGCCGCCGACCCAGCGTCCCGCCGGCGAGGCCGCCACACCCGCGGCCCAGATAACCGTCCCGGCGTCGATCCGTTCCCCAGCCACGACCACACCATGATCGTCGATGTCCTCGACCCGGCCGCCGGTCCTGACCTCGACCCCGAGCCGTTCCAGCGCCACGCGAGCCTTGTCCGACAAGCGTTCGGGCATCGCCGGCAACACGCGCGGGGCGGACTGAACGAGAATAATCCGCGAGTCCGCAGGGTCGATGGCATTGAACTCGTCCGCCATACCTTGCCGCGCCAGTTCAGCAATGGCACCGGCGAGTTCGACGCCCGTTGGTCCCCCACCGACGATGACGAAGGTCATCAATCGGTCGCGCTCCACGGGATCTTCCGTCGTCTCTGCCGTCTCGAACGCCAGCAGGATTTCGCGACGTACCTCGGTCGCGTCGTCGATCTTCTTCAGTCCCGGCGCAAAGGGTTCCCATTGATCCTTACCGAAATAGCTGTGCTTCGCGCCGGTCGCCAGAACCAGATAGTCGTACGGAAACCGTTTCTCGTCGATACACACCGCCCGGTCATCCGTATCGACGTCCGTCACCCGACCCAGTACCACGCGACAGTTCGGCACATCGCGCGTCAAGGTGCGGATCGGCGTCGCGATATCGGACGGCGAGAGTGTTGCTGTCGCAACCTGATACAACAAAGGTTGGAACAAATGGTAGTTGCGCCGGTCGATCAAGGTGACGTTGGCTCTTGTGTGCCGGAGGCCCAGCGCTGCGGCGATACCCGCGAACCCACCGCCGACGATAACGACGTGCGGCGCATCCGCCAGCCAATCCGCATCGGCCACGAGCCCAGGATAGGCCCGACGCACCCTGCTTTTGACATAAGAGTCCAGTGATAGAAGACCGGGCCCGGCAGCGGCCAGGAACAACAGTGCCAGGATCATCAAGCCGAAATGGCCACTGTCCGGCGCGCCGAGCAACAGCAATCCGAGTACCAGCGCCAGGTAAAGCGCACAGATCCGGGTCGCGACACCGATCGCCATCAAACCTGCGGCGATGACCATCGATCCGGCGACGACCAGCATCGACGGGGACAGCTCCATCAATGTAACGCCATAGCGCTTGACCGCGTCCAGGATGCCCGCATCCATCCCAGCGAACGCGGCGTAACCGATCAGCCCGGATACGCCCGCCAGCCACACCCGCAGGAACCCCAAATAAACCGGTCCGAGATATCCCGTAAGGAACGTGCCGCTCCAGCGGGCAAGCCCGGTGAGCGGTAAGGCGGAGCTGAGCAATGACGGCAAAAACTTGTGATCGAAGCTCACACGGCCCGGACCGCGAACGATGACCATACCCAATAGAAAAAGCGCGTAGAGATGGTCCGGCACGGCGGGATAGGCTTTGTGCA
The DNA here is from genome assembly GCA_010016025.2 of Alatinidae sp. Z8VKAUB7J3. Taxonomy (NCBI): domain Eukaryota; kingdom Metazoa; phylum Cnidaria; class Cubozoa; order Carybdeida; family Alatinidae; species Alatinidae sp. Z8VKAUB7J3. Next base: position 44,886,866 of record JAAAKM020006971.1, read on the forward strand.
GCAGATAGGCGCTCCCCAACAACGCGAGTGCCGAAAACCGGGTCGCCAGCCCGGCGAGCAGCAGGGCCGGTGCGACGAGTTCGATGGCGGTCAGAATGGCCGTGGCGGTCTCTGGCGAAACACCGGGTACCGGCTGCACAAACGTGAACAGCCAGATCGTCGGCTCCGGATCGATACTTTTCAAAATCCCAAGACGGAAGAAGCCAAGTGCCAACCACAGCCGGATGACAAGATCGAAAAGCGGAGCCAGACGCTGCGTGGCGTATGCCGTGGCCCCGTCGGTCCACTCGATGAACGGCGACGTCGTTCGGTAGTCTGCCTCGGTCGCCGACATGGGCACGCCTCCCCTATTCCTTGACCGTCAACGGATAGTCCGGCGTGGGATTTAAAGGGCAGGAATAGAGGTATTTTCCGGCGACCAGTTCGACTTCGTAATCCTTGGTCTCTCCCTGTTCGAGACCGCCGCCCACGACCTTCGGCCGCAATGCGCGCACCAGCCGGCTCGACGCCCGAAGGTAGAACCCCAGTTGATACGGCACGTCGCGGTTCTGAATGCGAAACACGTAGCGGCCGGGCTTCAGCACCAAGGGTTTCACTTCTGCCAGCCTGTCCGCACCGGTCTCGGCATTGATTTCGACGCAATCCGTCGCCTGTTTGGTCTTGAACCGATGATCGTAACCCTGTTCCGGCTCCAGGAACTGACAGCCGGTTTGCGTCAGAGCGATCACGGTCGGCGCCGCCGCCCGGCCCGGTGCGGCGAACAACACACCCAGCAAGGTTGCACCAACCATCAGTGCCAGCGAAAGCCGCGCCGCGGCACGACGATACACGGACGCCGCCTTCCTGCGCTCCACATCTTCCAACCTGACGAAGCAAGACTTTTTGCAGTTTCGAAACACCTTTGGACCCTCCAACGTCAATCGCCATGAGTACCAACGACGGCGAATCTAGCCGCGGTCCCGTTTCGAGTTGTCAAGATTACGTAAAGGTCCGTTCAAGAAACCGTTAGGGGAACTTGATCAGAGCGCGCGACTCTCTCTCTCTCTCTCTCTCTCTCTCTCTCTCTCTCTCTCTCTCTCTCTCTCTCTCTCTCTCTCTCTCTCTTTCTCTCTCTCTCTCTTTCACCTAACATTTAGGAACAATTGTAAGTTTTGTCAAGGAATATTAAACTGGCGTGCACGTTTACGTTCATTGGGATGGGATATATTTAAAAAAATAACTAGAGTCTAAAGCAGGCGAAATGTCAGAGAGACACACGTGGATCGAGTAAAAACAAATCCGCCTCAAACAAGATTTGTGGGTAAAAGTCAGTTTTGGCCCCGTGTATATGCAAATATCTCTAATCACAGAACTGTGTCCAAAATGAGGCGCCTGTCACCGATCTCTGCATATATAGCTGAAACATGTTTCTATTCGAATTTATACTTGTTATATTTGAGCTGAATATTTTGAAATCCCGTTTTTTTTTAATTCCTATTCATTGTAATAGAAATATATGGAGGCTTTTATGGTGGTGCCTTGGCCCTTCTCCCTGGAAATTACTGGGTTCTTGCGAGCTTCCTACTATTCCTGTGTTTATCATGCAATTGGCCTCCTTTCTTTTATCTTCTTTTATTCTCCCATCCCCGCTCTCCAAAATAGAAATACATATTGGACATATAGCGTTAGTGGTGCCTCGGTCCCTCCTCCTCACTTTGGAATTTCAAACATTTATCGAGCTTTCCCACAAATCACTATATTGTTTACACGGCTCAGCTGCTTCTTACTGTGTCGTTTAATCCCTTCCCCCCACTCCTATCCAAAATTTTTGCCCACTTTGCAAAATAAATTTCTACGAGGATGCTTGATTATGCTCTTAGCTTAAATTCCCATACTTCAATCACTGATTAAGAGAGAATTGACCGAAGGGCTTTCTAGAAGTATTGAAAAAATTGAAATCTTAGGCAAGAAGTAGGACAGAAGTAGGAGAAAGAGGCAAGAAGTAGGACATATATTTTCACCCCATTTTACCAAAAACTTGGGCTAACTTCTTTAGTTAGCACACGGCTCTTGTATTTGAGCAGTTGTTCTTAAACAACTTGGCAAAAAGTCAAACCTCTGCACAAGGCCGTATCCAGGGGAGATTTAGGGGGTTTGAAACCCCTCCCCCCAAATTTTGTCCTACTTAAATCCCAACAAATATGCATATAAAAAATGTTTGATCCGTTTTTTTTTTGTAAACCCCCCTCCCGAACAAAACCTGGACGTGCCCCTATATAATAAGCCTAAATAAGCCAAAATAAGCCTAAGAATCAATCAAGCCAAAAAAGATCATCAAATTTCTAGCCAGCCACTTCCTCCTCCCATATCTTTAATGTCGTTTATTAGATCTACTAGAAAAGTTGCATTTTACCAACTCAAAGGCTCCATTAGGAGTAGCTGAGACGTATTTAGTTGTGTCAGTTCAAGGAAATTACATTTGGGAGGATATATATTTCAAACTCTAGAGGTTTTGGGCCATTTTAATAATAGGGGTTTCGGACCATTTTAGGGTTTCGGGCAATAAGACTATTTTTTAATGGAAATACCAAAAAAAAATCAATATAAGGGGAGGGAAAGCATAATCATGCGTAGAAGGGGGGGTAAGCCACTTTGCTTTGCTACTCTCTCCGGAAGTGACACCACTGGATGAGTTTAATTTGGTAGCTAAATTTTAATGCTAAGTTATGGGCCACTCAAGATCCCTTGTAAGCCTATATAATAGGTCCGATAATAAGCCTAAAGATGTGATCTAAACATAATCTTCGCTTGAAGCATTATGTTTGTAAAATGTTGATTCGTTGATATATTTGGTTTATAAACAAGCAATCCCTCTCTATGATTTCTCCCTATTTGTTGTTAATAGCGTCAATTTTTCAGGGAGATTGTCATTATTTATCTTCCTTTGATGTAACACCTTCGGTTAAATCGTCTTTATAATGTTGTCTGTTCTTATTTTTTCTGATGTTGGATCTTTTTTCTGTCTCTTGCATTTGATACTGCCTGCACTAAATTCTTACTCCATGACCAGTAAGATTAAAAATTATTTGCCACTTTACTCTCTTGCTATAAAGACGAATGTTAAAAAAAGACGAATATCTGTGTTTACACGGAGAACTTCTACGTTTATGAATTTCAATACAAATTTCTGTTACTAAAGGGTAAAAAAAAAAGAAAAAAAAAGAAAAAGAAGTTTGAGACAAAACTATGCATAATTGCCATCCTGGCTACAGTATGATTTTCATCTGTTCACAGGGTGGGGATTAAAACCTCTAGTTACGAATTTTCGAACTTGTTTATTCGGAGGGTGCAATTTTATCTTGATCTGCCGCTGTTTTTGAAGGGTTTCGAGCTTCTAAACTTGCTGCTTTGTTTGCAGTGAGTAGATATCTGTGACGTATACAGAAATGCAACAAAAAATGTCATTTTTGGTGCCATTGGGGACTTAACTCTTGTGCCGTTTGTAAAAATAGCACGTAGGTGCAAGTATTAGCTTTCATTAAGCCCTGTAAACATCTAACTATAACAGTCTGGCGGCCTGCTGTCGTAGGAGAAAAATAAAATAAAGCAGACTCATCAACACCATCTCGGCTAGAGTATATTTATTGTACCGTGTTTTCAAAAGGGTGAAGGGAAGGCGGATGAGGGTGAAATCCAGGGTTCAAAGGCTTTGAACCATGATGATTTTAAGGGTTTAGTTTTTGTTTCGATCTGCTTTTGTTTGCGAAGGCTTTCGGATTCTTATTGAAATTCCTCAATTAGTTTTTGTAATTATTTTTACTATTGTGTCTAAATGGGATAATAGTTACCATTTTTGACCAGATGCAAATAGGAATCTCTTTTTGGATTTGACAATCCTGTTCAAAAGACTTTTCTTTCATTCTCAGTTACTGAGGAGTTTGGTTCACTCTTTACTTGGTTGCAGCTGCTGCTGCAACCACTGAAGTAATATAACCATGTTGCAAAAGCACATTTGGATTTCCTAAATTTTCGGCTCGTGCTTTCTTAGCCATGGGCCTTGCAGCTTTTGTGTTTGATTCAATACATGCATATACATATCTTGTATTATGTATTCTAGTCCATGCACGGTTCAAATCAGATTATCTTGGCAAGATTTGTGCTTGAATAACCCTGTCTCGTTCGAGCCTGGTGATCATCTTGGGATACTTTCAGAAAATGCAGATGAAATGGTATCGAAGGTAATTCAGAAGCTAAATCCTATCCCAAGTCTTGAACAGACTCACCGTTTGATGATACAGAAGGAAATGTTGACTATTGCTGGTAATATTTCCTAATTAATGCTTGTACTTCGGCTTTATTCCATTATGTTATTTTATTAATTGTAATGTTGTTACCACAAAGCCTAGGTAAGTGGGGCAAGGGCTGTCTAGTGTTGTAAATAGTCGGGCTGGCTTGTTAAGGATAAATTTTATTTTTGTTTTATTATTTTTTTTTTTTTTTTTTACAAAAACAGAACTTGTTATTGTCTGATTTGGGTAACTTATTTTTACGTTATTTTTTTATATGGTGTCTTGTCTGGTGCTTGCTGGCACGGCTAATGTTTTTTTTTCAATTTGGGAGGGGAGTGTATAGATCTTCAGCATTCAAAATATTTACATTTTCGTTGCATTTGTTGTAATTAGCATTATTTTCCACAAAATAATTCTGTTTCTGTGTTTTTTCTCGAATTAATGCTCTCTTATCTAAGGCAAAATCCTTGTATTTTATGTAGACATGGAACAACCAAAAAAATTTGAATTTGCTGTCGTGACAAGACGAATCTAGAAATAGAAATGAGGCAAACCTGGGATTTTGTGATATTGAGGAAAAAGAAATAAAAATCAAGATTGTTTTTTTTTTTTTTTTTTTGTATGCTAAGAACATGCCTGGCCGTTTCCAATAAACAAAGCTATGAGAAGATTAATTGCATGAGCAGGCAGTCCATGAACTACTGATGGACATAAAAAAAAAAAGAAAACGATCAGCAAAACGAGAAAGGAGCAACTGAGAGAAAATGTAGAGCGAATATGTGTATTCAGTTATTATAGTAAAATGGCATGGAGACTGTGGCTTATAAATAAACACCTTTACTTTGTTGTGGCTTATACATCAATTAAAAAAAGAAAAAAATGTTTTTTTTGTAATATCAGCGTTTGTGGTGTACCTAATTTGTGCTTCAGTATTAGATTGTTATTATTTTAATTTTTACTGAAAATACTAAAAAAGATCGTTTTTTAATGAAATCCACCAGGGGATTGGATTCGAGTCTTCTCCAATTGATGGCCATGCTTTACACATCAAACTATTATGAATGTGGTTATGTATGACTTGAAACATAACCTCTAGTTGTTTTATTAACCTTATTTTATGAATGAAGACCCAATAGATGTGTTTAGTCTCAAGAGCTTAAGGAAGCCAATTATTTTAATCTCTAAAAAAAGAAAAGATACGCATTTGGGCTTTACAGTCCCGATGGAGCTGATCTTCATGTCTTGGCCCTTGAGCCAAGGAGACAAGTGGGGTGTTGGGGGGGGGACAACTATCCTCGATTTTGCATACCTTTCCTGTATGTATTCCTCATTTTTCTCCATGAACCCATCTAGAGCTGGGTTGATTCTGTATGAGATTACAGAGTCAACTAGTAGTAATTCAATCGGGTTGTTAAGTCAGTGCCTTTGTACAGCCTTTTGTTTTATCTATAGTGATATTACATGTTTGTTCTTGGATTCTTGGCTTTACTTTATACTTCATTTTTTTTTTTTTTTTTTTTTTTTTATTTCAGGCCCAAGGAAAGAATGGGTTTGTTATGAAAATCTACCTCCTGCTACAGTCTTTGACTGGTTCAAAAAGTTTTTGGATATTACAACTCCCCCGACCCAATCGCTTCTATATGATCTTGCTACCTACGCTACAGATCCAAAAGAAAAAGAAGGCTTGGATATGCTCTCACAGGTGCTTTTTTACTCTCAAATTGTATAGCTATTAAGTTTTGATTATTCAAATGATGAGGTAGTCTCACTTCAAACTTTCGTGTCTTATTTTTTTTCCACCGGGTTTTTTCTTCTTACATTTTTGCATTCTCAGTTTTTTATTTTATTTGAAGTGGGAAAAAAAGGAATATCTGTTCAATCTAGGTTTCTTTTCAGGAAATTTTAGTAACCTGTACTTTAAGAGAGTCTAAGCTTTAGAGATATGCCGTGGCACTGTATCCTCGATTTTTTGCAATTTTAATTCTGACCGATATATCTGTGCTGATTAGACTTTTTATTTAATTTATGAAGAAGAATAGTGTCTTTGAATGCTTGATCCCTATATGGGTTTTCTTACTTGCTTTGTATTATATTTTTAGTCTCTATTATTATAATAGTAGTCTGTATAGAGACTACTATTTAAAAACTTTTGAAACCCTGCTACTACATTATTAATTCTATAACTTGCACCTTTAAGCCATTCTTTGTGCACTTTTAGGCTATCTAGGGAAAAATATCTTTTCATGAATGATATTACAATAACTTAAGCCAACTTTGTGATGCAAAATAAAATATGACTCGAATTCTGTTTCAAATATAACACCTCGCTGGCTGTCGTGGATGAACTCTTGTCAGAGCGTAGCATTAAAAGAAATAAGGCAACAATTTTTGAATTAATTCCAATCTTACAATTGATAGTGAAAATTAGAACACGGAATGCCCTCGAGCAAGGGAGCTGAGGAGGCAAAAAAAAATGTTTGATTTTCGTTCACTTGTAAAATTGAAGGACTAGAATCAAAAGCTAAGAGTTGAAAGTGATAAGAGTTGGTGATGTAGCTGTATTTCTTATTTAACGTATCGGAAACTTTTAGAAATAACTTACCTGGGTATATCATGCAAATTGAATCAAGACGCTAAGCTGTACGGCCGCCATATATACTTTACTTTTTTCTAATTGCTTTCGGTGCACAGCTAAAAAAAAGTAATGCTATTTCTTAGGATTTGAAATATGTTGCCAAATTAACAGTTTTGCGTACAATTTATTTCAGGATGTGGGGAGGTATGAGCAGTGGAAGCATTCCAAATGGCCAACCGTACTGAGCTTCCTTGAAGAATTTTCATCACTGAGTATCCCCGCTGAAGCTCTCATCATTAAACTCCCCTTAATGAAGCCACGCTTTTATTCTATATCTTCCTGTTTGCTGAGTTCGCCAACCTGTGTGGATCTAACAGTTGGGGCTGTCAAATTTATTACTGAGGGTGAGCAATTTCATCATTGAAATAGAGTGAAATTCAGTGTTCAATAAGGTGAAACGCGTAAAAAAAAATAAGAAGAAAAATACGTACCGGATTATGGACTCAATTATTTAAGTTACTAAAGATAAAACCTATTGATCGGATAAGATTTCTAACCATTAAAACCTATTTATTTATTTTTTTTTTTTTTTTGCTTATACTAAACCCGCTATCTTGTAAATAATCAATTCGTACATTCCTTTTTGGAAGAAACAGGCTTGGGTCACTTAGGTGGCGTTCTCTATAAATGCTCTAAAATATTTATGATTAGAGCTATAATTGTAAATTTATTGTAAAGTGATCAAGCACGCATACCCAACTTTATATATATAAGAAAAATTCTAGACAAAAAACTAAACCGTCTGCTAAATTAGCTTTTTGATAGCCCTCTCAAATAGCCCTTTTTTCATTCAAAAGGTAGCTCTGGCCTTTGGGCCTCGAAAATTCCACTCGCTTTGCTTGGGCTTTCGGCCTTCTTGAATGAATTAGAGTCAATTTGATGTAAATTCTATGAATTTTTTCTTTCTACTTTGTTGAATACAAAAACTGACCAGTCCATGTTGCTTGTAGTGTTAGTTAGATGATTAATGGTCACTTCATTTGAAATGGACAACATTAATAATTTCTGATTACGCACAGTTTCAATTGATAAGATGTAATAATAAAGTTTTATAGACAAGCTTAAACAATGACCTTAATTTCAAGATATAATTTAATTCCCTATAAATCACTCTAATAAGTCTAGAATGCTCAAGTTCGGATATAGAAAACATAGTATATTTCCATAGTACGCGTTGATTAATTTCACACACCTTCTTGTTTACCTTCCCCAGATTTCTCATGTGGAGTTGAGTTGACTCTGGCCAAGCTCATAGAATGATGCCAATTACACGTATGAATTCAATGTCGGATATGCATCCAGTTCTATTTCCCAATAACGATTATTCTATTGTCGATTCAGTTTTATTGTGAACAATAACGCAAAATCTCAAAAGTTTTAGCAGTGGAGGTAATCAAACTTTTTTCCATTAGAAATTCCTTTAGAACTCTTTTTTTTCTATGGTTGGACCTCATCCCTGAAATGAATTGCCTCCTTCTTGAAATGACATTTTTGTTGCGTCTTAACGCCTGGGCCAAGAAATGTTTCTCTTTTTTTTTTATTACAATTTTTTTTCCAGATGGTTCATCTCGAAATGGTCTCTGTTCAATGTACCTGAATCAAGCTACTATTGGAACAACCGTAAACGCCTTCTTCAGGAGGTTTGTGTCTATAATATTTATTGTGTTCTACTATAAAGTTTCATGTCATCGGTATTTTGAGAAATCCAACTTTTATCTTTATATTTTATGCTGTCAATTGATCAAGCAAAACCGTATCTATTAAGTCAAACCTGTAGACAAGGGAAGGGAGGTTGTCTTCCATGGAAATTGTCCAAGGACTATTCTTACTACAATCATGGTAATTCTAAGAAGTGAACATCAATGAATGCAAAAATGTGAATTCATTGGTTTAGTGATGAGCTTTGTCTCAATTTTGGAGCACAATTTTTGGCATATACTTCCCTGAACGTATATTGCAGTTTCTTAGTGTCAAACATTTGCAAATAGACTGTTTCGGTTCCTTGGTTAAACTCTAAAACAAGTCTTGAGCCAATATTATTGGTAATCAGTAAAACTTTGAGCTAAAGTTATTCTATTATGGAATAATATAAACTTTGGCTTTTAATGGGTTCAAGTTCGATTTTATTGCTTTTACTGGAGGATTTGAACAGCTTTTTGATGTACTTTATGTTTTTTCTTCTTGTACTTTTAAGTGAGACTGAATAGTATACAGAAGATACCATGACTTAAGTGCTACGTGGACCTTCGATATGCCATCTCCATCATCGGTCTCGTCTTTCTGGTCGTACTTTTGCTCAGTTTTTGATACTCATTTCTCGCTATTGGTTTGCTCCCTCTGTCTCTTCCTTTTTCCCCTGTGAGTCTTTTATATATATATATATATGTATTATATATTCTTACGCTAGATTCCGCTTACTCCGTAACGCTTATTATACGTAATAGAATATATATTCTTACGCTAGATTCTTACTCCATGACCAGTAAGATTAAAAATTATTTACCACTTTACTCTCTTGCTATAAAGACGAATGTTAAAAAAAGACGAATATCTGCGTTTACACGGAAATCTTCTACGTATTTTCGAATTTGTTTATTCTGAGGGTATATTTTCTATTACGGATCGTTTATTCGGAGGGTGTATATCGGATCGTATATTCTATTATGCTAGATTACGCTTATTATGTAAGATGGTGTAAGTCAGTAGCTATCAAGTACACAATCTTGGTGATGTAAATTAAAAGCAATTATTTTATTAAAATTATCTCTTGTTTCAATTATCAAATATTGGAGCAGGTTTTCTTGAATTTGGTGTAAATGATAGAAGGCTCTGTAAGTGTTTTACTCTAAAACACCAAAAGTAACAAATGTGGTCTTTTTGTTTCATTGATAACACTTCTAATGTGTAGATGAATGTTTGAGTGACCTTGATAATAATGTCTGCTGGAGCACAGGGTGTGGCATGGGTAAAGATCTTGATTTCAAAATTCATTTCTCTGTAAAAGGTGACAGGTTTGGGCTTAGAATGAAGAAGTCACTAAGCTTTGTCGTACTCCATGTTTGATGGGTATCCACTCACTCAGCCGCCTCTATACTCTATCTGCTTTTTGTGGATCCTTTGAAAATATTGAAGCTATTGAAAAGACCCTAGAGAAATTGATAATATGTCACCATTTGGAATCGAACCAGTGATCCACGCTTTCGAGGCGTGTGCTCTACCAACTGAGCTAGGTGGCCTTACTATATGAACATACTATATTTCTCTAGTCGCTAAATTAGCTCCCTCTTATCCAACGGTGGATATCAACATCCAGCGTCTTTGCAATTGAAGACCAGCCTGTAAACTAGCTGACTAGCCCAGAGGCTGATCTTCAGTTGTGAGAAAAGTTGGATTTGGAAATGAGATAACAAAATACGTCGACTTGAGAATAACTGGAGGATAGAAATGATCTGTGGAAAAGAGTGAAATAGAAATGTTGTTTCTTCCTTTATATCATATTATATACTAGGTATTGTCAATCATTGTATTCCACAATAAAAGGCTTCCTGCTTTACCAACCACTTTACCAACCACTTTACCAACCACTTTACCAACCACTTCTCCAATAACAATGCAAAGTTGATTGTAGAAGTAATTCGGAAGAACGTATCGTTGGACATAAGTGCTTTTTTAATTGTAAGGGTTGTGACCTTTTACAAATGTTACCAATGAACTGACTAAATTGTCAATAAATTGAATAAAGTAGAGCTTTTTAGTGATCTGGGTCTCTCTTTCTTGAGCTCTTTCTTTTCCAAGGCTTACACAATATCTATCAAAGGAACGGCATCTCTGTCACCTTCATCCTATCCGTCTTTGCTTGTGAAAAGTAAAATTTCAAAACTCTGAGTATGTAGTGCTGTAATGTCCTTTCCGCCTCGCTGTAAGTGTTTTATGATATGCGCAGATCCTTCATGTTTGAGGGATATAAGAAGGACATGGGCTGTCCAAATTGGGGTTGCATGGTTGCAATTTTGAATTGGGGTTCCATTTCCAGGGGCTACCATTCATACTGTTTGATTTATAATTTACTCTGTTGCGTTGACCGTCTAGTTCCTAGACGGGTCTTGCTCTTACGGAGATGGCCAACATTCTGTTTCTTGACTTTTACATCTGGTGCTTCTTACATTATTGCCGAGACTGATCTTGCTGTAGAAGTTTAAATAATTTGAAAAAATCTGCAGCGTCCAAAACATTTTCTAGGAATATTTCTCAAAGCTTCAGGTGTCTCTAATTATTCTTTGCAGTGGTAGTATCCATAAAGCAAGGAAAGAGATGATGTTACATTCGGACACAATCTCTCATGGACAATAAAAGTCACCGCGTTCCATTTCTGGTACCAGTATCAGATTGAATTCACATGCCACGTTTCTACTTTGCTCTATTTGCGTCGATAGTTTTGTGGTATGGGTCATAAGGCTCCTTGCTCTGTATGGGCTTACGTTTGATTGTACCTGTTTATATAGAAGAGACTCAAAACCTGGACTTGATCATATCTATGGAATCTTAATAATATTTTTACGTTCATAACATCTCCTCTAGTCTTTCCCAGAGTAAATCCTTTAGGCTCTTTAGAATTTCTATTTCTATCTCATCTCAATTGGTATCATAACTCTATTTCACTCTATTTCATGATCGTCTGTTAACAGTATGGCCTTACTTTTGATGTGTAGTGAATCCTCAACACTGTCACAAAAGGCCCTTGAATTGAAACGTCCTGACAAGGAAGGAAACGTTAAAACTAGTGAGTTCTTTTAGGTTACCTACACATCTGGTTGAGGATTTATAGCACTTCTGGTTCTTGTAGACAATTTCTGACATTATCCCATAATTCTTGCTTCATGTCCACCAAATTAATTTGTCTTAAAGCATATTAATGCTTCCTATTTTATTCATAATCTACAAAATGATGCTTTTTTGGTTCAATTGATGCAGAGAGTCGACAACAGTTCCAAATTTGAAGCCCTTACCGCCTTTTCCGATGTGCTTTTCTGGCAACAGAGCACTGAAAAAGACAGCTTTGTATTTGTGTGGATATGCAGTTGTTTGTTGCGCTTTTAAATCTCAGATGTTGTGACCTTTGAAGTGTATACCTTTTTCTGAATGATTAGAGGTTTACTACTGCTGTCTTCGTTAAAATGTTTAACCACTTTCCTTTTCAGATTGTGAGAATTAAGCTGGAGAGCAATCTCTGAATGCAGATGTCCTTTTTACTCCTTTTTACTAGCTCGTCTTTTCTCCAGAATAAATTGAGTCGTTATTTTGATTTACCTATAAACTTACAACTATTTTTCATTTTTCATTGAAGGCCTTCATGTTATTTTCTCCTTTTAATCAATACCATTGCATCCGTTTTAAAACTATTCTTTCGCCATAGTTTTGTTTTCCATTAAGGTGAAGTAAGAATGTCATCGGTAATCTACATAAACTCAGGAAGATTCTCCTCTTTTTAAGACAGTACTTATCTACATTTGAGTATGAAGGTTGGTATAAAGCTAACGAATTGTGATATGTTGGTAATTTCATCTGATTGCCTGTATATTAGCGACTTTATCATGAAGTCAAATTATTAGTCAATTGTGTTTCAACAAAAGGTATTTTTTGTATTTAAAAATTACAGCCAGGAATAAATCTATGAATCAGCACATCATAATTGTGAGCTTGTGGCTGGTAAGGGGGTTGAGATGGGAGTAAGGTTAAACTCACAGGCCAGTGCAGGGTAAACGCTCTTAACTTTGTTCTGACATATTCCAAATTACTGTCGCGAACAACAGTGGAAACTTATTGTACCATCAATAAGACTTTTATCTCTGTAGTATACGATACTTTTAAGTCTAGGAATGTGTTCATCTTTTACCTTCAGTTTAGTAAATTATATTTACAAAGTTGTTAAATATGTTTGTTTGCAAAGTGTCCTTTACTGTCTGCTGGCTGCATTATTTCTGGGGTGTAAAGACTTAGGGAGAACAATAATAACGGAATATGGTGTAAGTCAAGGCTCTTGTGTCTAGCCAGGATTATTCAAATTACATTGTTAGATCATCCAAGACCAACTTAAACAGTAGTGAGTTATCCCTTTTGTTGCCTGTCTTCTCGGTAAGAGTCAATGGAACAAACAGTTTGAAAATTAAGAGTTCTTGCAGAATATGAAATATTTTTGCCACTATATAAGACTTATCATCGACTGCAGTATCAATTATCAAACAAATAGGAAATCTACATCTGCAAACAAATACTTTCAAAATTTACTAAAACGAAGGTTTGACGTAATGAGAAACCAATCTACCAGGCGTGATCATGTCAGTTTCACGAGGGAACTTCGAGGTAGAAAGGCATGGAGGTTTAAAGTTTTCTACACTAATAGAAACCACCACTCTATTATCTAATCGACCGACGGAGGGAGCATGAGCAACCTCATGTTATTTTTCTTTTAAAGTACATTTGTTCTTTCATACTTTAAAAAAACTAAACTACAGACTTGGATAAAAACTTCAAGATATGAGAATAACCTTGGCATTATCAGGACATTCTGATATCACTCTAACATCATCAATACATGACAGCAACACCGTACCTCAAACAGTTTAAGAAAGCAAACAAAAGCATTAATTTAATCGCATTTTATTTTAAGAAAATTGATTGAAAGAGGAACATATTTCTTCAGGTGGTTCTTCATAAGGGATTAGGGGTCACTAGCTGCTGCTGTGTCCAAGCGGTAAAATAGCCTGGGAATGAATGCTGAAAATGTTCGTGTACTGAGACACTCAACTGACTTCGAGGACTGTAAATGGGTGGCTTCAGTCGTGCAAATTCTTAATCTGACAATTATCTTTATCTGACAACTGTTCGACGATTGTGTCCTTTTATTGTACAATATCGTATTACAGCGCTTTCCCGCCGATAAGGCCTCGTCAGATGCTGTGGAATTTGACCCAACTGTGCCAAGTAAGACGTGAGGCTAATTGTATATGCAAAGATCTTGTCTGGAGATTCACTGGTAGCCATCCCATAAGCATGACAATAACAACCGCAAAGATTCAGTTGGATTCTTAATCATATCCACTAAACCTTTACAACGTTGAAAAATTTTGTCACTTATTAACAGAATTTGATACTTTCCATCAGTCCATAAATCCAAAGAAGACAATCCTTTAGATTACTTTCTGGCTATTTCTGAAAGCAAGTTAAACACTAACTGGTTCCACTTCATAAATTCATGAACACTTGTCAATAGCAAAAGCCCCAATTGGAAATGATGAGTCTGAACATTGACAGTTGGTCAAGGTTCAATTGTGAACAAATCTGGTAAACAGTCCATGTTCTCTTCACGACAATGACTTGCTTGTTGTAGGCTTAAGAGACTGCTTAGCGAAACAATGCCAGCGTTCTTCAAGAAAAACAATAACTGTTTAAGAGGGAATTGTTGTAAGACTGTTGTGGCGAAGTACATTCTAAAGTGATCAGAGTGCCCTAAACCTCGTGATTGACTTAAAAGTAGTTAACTTTATGATATTTAAAGAGCATTTTTATAAATCAACAATGGACTTCGTTTCTTGTTTATGCTAACTGATATGTCAAACCATGTAATCAATACAATTAGAAAGATCAGTACCCACTAAAAGCCTTAGGTTTTCCTGTCGGTACGTGCTTTTTCTCTTTGTATTACTCTCCCTGAGGCCTCTTCTCGTCTTAACTTGGTGTGTTTCGTGATGTATTCAAAACTCTACCACTGTAGCTTCTCTGCTTCTTTAGATTTTCACGAAACACTCTTACTCTTCTGGAAACCCGACATTAAATTTTGAGTTGCACGTATGAAATATGCCCATCGCGGACTACTTTCGTGGCGCTTTCATTTACTTAATCTTAAAACTTCTCCTGTTATGTCCTGTCCCTTGTTTGGGTACCCGTGGCACTTTCATGTCATAATTGTCATTCCAAC
>JAAAKM020006971.1:44901843-44925548 GCA_010016025.2 Alatinidae sp. Z8VKAUB7J3
TGGTTTTATATTTTTTCCCGCTCGCTCACACTTAAAATCATTAAAAACAATATCTTCTTAGACCATGAACCGTATTGTTATAATCACTCTATAGATATTGTCTGGGGAGAGACGACATTAACTGACATGTTATCGCAGAAGAAAGAAAATATGTCATCACCAGGGTTCGAACTCAGGCCCCACACCTTTGAAGGTGTGTGTTCTACCACTTCAAAAATGATGAACAGCATGGTAACAGTCAGTTAATTTAGTTACCACATTGGCTACTAGAGGAACAGTATCAACATCCAGCACCACACAATATAAAAGACCTATCTCTTTTAGCATCTCTTCTAAAGAAATACTTTGCAATCCTTATTAGGCTTTGAGCATTGATTGGCCATACGGAAGCCTTTTAATGGCAGTCAGGTAACAGTATGCTAAAGAGGCTGGTATTCACAATGACGTAGAATTGAATTCTGTAAACCACCGATGCACGATTGGATGATCATGTGGCAACTAGTTAAATGTTCTATTATGGTGGGGGGAGGGGTATCGTGGCTACGTTGGAACAGCAACCTAGCTCAAACGCGAGGGTCCCGGGTTCTAACTCTAGTACTTTTCTCTCTTTTCTAGTATATTTTCAAATACATAGACACCTTGCTTTAAAAATTATAATCATGTTCTCTGTTAATTTTGTAGGCATTCAGAAATCTCTGTCTCTGAGTCTCTGTCTCTGAGTCACCGATCACATCATCTCAATCGACTCAAGCGAGTAAAATAAATTTGTTTTTTTAAATTTGATTGCGGCAAGAACCTCTAATAGTAGCACGCCAATTTCTTTGTGCTTATATGGTGAAAAGTTTCTTAGTAAAAAAGAAAAATGTCCAAGCTGCGAGGCATTAGGTAAAGATTACTGTTGCAAACTGAGCGGACCGTAATACGGCACGATACACGAAAGAAAAGTGCAGTTAAAAAACATTGTAGAGAATTGTTAATGAACTCCTTGTGTTTTGACTACCTCCTTAGAAGAAAGCGAAAGTGTATTTTTGGCCAATTGTTTTACCTGCTCTGAAAAGTAGAACAGTTAGTGATATTGAGAGTCTAGAAATCTAGTCAAGGAATCGTGATCCTAAACGAGGTTATTGAAACGAAAATGAGGCATGCGATGGTTGTTATCAAACGATGATATACACGTCCTCAAATTTTTCAATAATGTATATGTTCTTCTCAAGCTGTCGTATGTAGATTGTTAGCGAAAGCTATTAATTATGAAACAGTTTACATCGTTACTTTCTGATGGGAAAGTCTTTGACATGTCTGGAACATTTAGGGCCTTAGCAAGCGCAAAGGCATTTTTATTTTCGTCTTTTTAATGCAGCTGGTTGGAACGACTCAAACCTACTCTGACCAGCTGCTTCTAGAAGAACAGAGCTGAAGGCAGCTTTCGTTCATTGAGCTTATGTTTATGGATGCACCGAATATCCAATTTCACCGAATATCGAAAACCAAATATCAAATAAATTTTAGAAATTTCCTGGAGACTTAAAATTAAGCTACACCCTTAAGAATAGCTTAAAATTGTTCGCAAAATGTTATTTGTAGGTGTTAAGCAACTAACTGTCGGATAGGTGTTAAAGTATTTGCATATGTCAGTAAAATTGCAGATCTTTTAAAAATTGTACAGATTTTTTGGACATCACAAAATTGGAACAAATTTCGTATCGTCAATATGTTGATTAGACAGCATTAGTTCCTAATTCCAAGAACTAGCCAGTCATAGAATATAACTGTCTTTGCATTCCTTACAAGCCTGCATTTATTAGTAAAAAGATTCGGTTAAATCAATCTAAAAATCTATGGAATCGTTGGGAGTGGATACATACTATTGATCTGTTATAACTAATTTAATTCCCTCTTCTGGCACTGATATTGCTATGATATGTGAGAAAACGTATTTTCAAAATCTTTATTTCAGTCGCTGTTACACAAACATTAAATCTGCTGCACTTTCTATAAAGGAGAAGCACGAGTTTTTTTGGCCTCATCAACATAAGCTCTGTTCTGTTTGAAAGGGAGTCATATACTTACTGCTGTGAAATTCTTGTGTAAAGACTTCTTACAGTATGGCCTTGCAATCAAATCCTGAATCCTTTGTTAGTTGTTAAAACGCAAGATTTTAGGGAAGACTACAGTAGTTTTTAGCAGAAAGCTGAAATGTTTCCTACCAACGGCCACAGGAATTTCATTCGTCCAACAATCGTCATGAATGAAATGGACAAGAACTCTAGTGTTAGGTATCTTTGGCTTCTTGGAGATCCCATTGTGAAGGTATTGCGATTTCAGTTTCTATGAAAATTGAATCTCTCTTTAGGGTTTAAAATTACCTGTTACGGGAAGGTATTCTATATCCGTTTCTTAGCCTTGTGGGCAACTATGAAAGCTTTTATCAGCCCAGACATCATCAACATCATATAGAAGCTTTACGAAACAGCCTGAAGCTCTGAAATGGAAAAATAGGAGAGTGGTTTCGAACAGATGTTGGAGTGAGACAAGGATGCCTACTCTCCCCAACCCTATTAAATTGTACGATTGTTAATTTGTCAGGCGTTGTACGATCACAAAGGCAAAGTCAGCATTGGGGGCAGAATGATTACTAACCTACGGTTTGCTCACCGATGCACTGGCCGGAAGTGAAGACGAGCTGACAGCGCTCATTGAACGCCTGAATAAAGCAGCAATGAAATACGGCATGCAGATCAGCGCAGAAAAGACCAAGATCATGAAAAATTCTCCTAACGGCTTTCAAAGATCCTATCAAATCGAGAACCAGAATTTAGAGCCAGTTTGAAAGTTAAAATACTCAGGGTCGATCCTTAGTGAGACACTTTTTTAAACAAAACTGCCCAGACCCTGAGTGCAACGAGCAGGCTCAACATTCTGTAGAAAGACAAGAAGATTCAGCTAAAATCCGAAGTCCTACTGCTGGGCACTCTTGTCTGTTCGATATTTTGTACATATGAGAAAGCTGGACACGTACCAGGGGCGTATATTCCGGTTGTGCTAGGTGTGCGCCGCACACCCTACGAAAGTCAAGCATATTCCAGAATGTATACAAATTATACATTTCCCCCGATTTCTATTTGCTGATTACATCAAGGAGCCCATTTTGCAACGAGAACCATGTCACGCATCCATGCATATTCCACATTTCTTGGGCGAATCTGGGAGGCAGCCGACGCCCCCGACGTAATTCGCCAATGTAGTTTTTTTCAAAGTAGTCAAGCAGAGGCTGCTATAGAGGGCCACAGACATTGCACAAGGCTGTGAAAGCAGCAACCGTATCAGCTACAGGGACAAACGCAATTGCTATCAACATCCGCACGTTAAAGTGAAATACAGGATTGCTGTTGAAGCTGATTTGTAAGACAAACTCTTGAATTCGTTTGAATGTGTTCTTTGACAAATGAAAATGACACCCGATAACGGGAACGCCCGGGTACATTTCTTGAAAAGTAGCAATCATGGCAGACTCAAAATCCATCATCACATTATTCGGGGCATGGCTATTGGTCAGATTCCTTAGCTGTTTCAACATTTCTGTGTATGTGGCCGCTGTCTTGTTCGGAAGCAGGCAATAAACCCCAACTGCATTAAAACCGGTTTTGTTAAGCCCGTGTACATATAGAGTTACTTGAATTGAGGCATGCTTGCTTAAAATGTACCATCTATGAACCAGTCTGGTGCATTGGTCAGAGAAATGTCCGGTAGGGGATATGTCCAGTCGGGGATTTGTCCGGTCGAGGAAATGTCCGGTCGGAGGTATGCTCGTTCGACGTAAGTACACATGGATGACTCCATTGGCTTCTACAGTATTTTAGCACCGTTTTATCATTGTGAATCAGCCATGGTATGTCATTAAATATGTAGGCATATAACTGTAAAATAGAAAATTCATGACGAAAACGCTAAATCAGACTGGATTGATTTCTCTTCAATAAATGTAGCTTACGATGTTTATAAGCTTTTTTACGTCAACCAGTTACAAGAACATTGGGAGAAAGGGCAGTAACTTGCAACAGTACAATTTGGATGGGAGAACGTTTCTTGTTACCTCAACAATCTTTCACTTATTCTTGACTGTCGTGTGGGCTGAATTGTGTCATAATCTACAACTTAGTGTCAGAAATGAAGTTATCAGAATAACAGCGATGCTGCGAGATCTTACTGTAAACGACAATGCACAACAACAGTTACACAATAAGGAAAACAACAACAACATAAGCCGGCACATTCTCTAACTTTTAATTATCCTAAAATTCCCTGACAAGCATTGTTGATAATAGACTAAAACGCTAAGTTTATTCGATGCCTAGCTGTTCTGTTTGACTATGACATAGTGATGAGAGAACCACCCAATCTATGCATTCACATTCGTGTACGTTGGAGATGCTAGAAAGGCCTTCAGTAGAGAAGCTTTTCACCTTCCCTTCAAGCGAATTACCTTGGACATATTTTGTACATTTTTATTACTAAAATTTGTTAGAATATTTGAAACCTTGATATGAAAACAAAACGACTACAAACACTGCATGCATTAAAATTGCCTAATTTTAGAAACAAAGTCCTGTCGACACAGATCATGGTTGTGAAGTGTGATGGTTACTATTTCAACGTGCTCTAGGCTATGCGACAGGGGGAAGACACAAGGCGATCGAATCGTTGTACGAAATAAAGCAAATTAGTCATTGAAATCAACTTGCTTGGGTACGCTAAATATGCACAAGACTCTTGATATATTTACTTATATTCATTTAGGGAGACTTAGAGCCAATGTAATTTGGAAATCTTCTGTCTATCGCATTCCTTCTCAAGGTGCTTGAAGCAAGGGCCATCAAACTACGCACCTCAGACCTGTTTCGAAACACGGACTTCGTTTTTATAGATAGGACGTTTTAGTGTATGCATTGTTTACAGTCGCTTTCTTATCGATGTTTCAAATACTAAAGGAATTTACCTTTACCACGGTTTATTGCTCATTCTGTTTTGCTATTCTAAAACAGTAGGTGACTCTGATTACCTTTTTCGAATACCTGGGATGATAAGTTAGGAATATTTGATACGAGTCTGTAATGGAACATTTTCATGACTACACCTAAGATTTTCCACGCGTCCCTTAATCTTGAAAAATATCCACGCTTTCAAAATTAGACCCAGTGGTTCTAGTTTCTAGAAGTTTTGAACACTTGGAAGCCTTATCAGGGGCGCTATGCTGTCATCGAAAAAATAGTAGGCTATATTTCTTGGTGTTAATAAGTTTGTAATTATGGTATTTCACTGTTTAAAAGTATGTCATGGACGTTAACTTAACCATTTATGTTATGGCTTATTTAAGATTTAAAGAAAAAGTCGGACATGAGTACGTTTCTGAGTTACGCAGAATGTAGGTCTAACCTACTTAAAAAGTATGTTTTGTTTCAATCATGAGGTTCAAATTCTACGAAAAATCCTACTTTGGTTGCAAAAGATAGTAAACTTATACATTGAAAATAATACCTTTCTTATTTTGTTCCTATATCCATCAACAGGCCCTTACAACGTCGTTACGATATGACGATCTCGAACGTCAACCTTCACCTGCTGTCAGCTAACAGGGAAGCCAAGGAAACAGAACATATTGACACTCACGAATGTGCCAGAAGCCTGCCCAAACGCATAAGAACATGAAAACTATGATTTTGGGTCGTTAGATGTTTGTCTCATACAGAGATCGAGTCTCCAATGAAGAGATTTATCGACGGATTTCACTAGTTATAGGACAGTTTCAGTACCTACTCGACACTGTTAAAGAGAGGAAGTTGCTCTGGTTTGGGCACGTTACAAGGTCAAGCGGCATGAGTAAAACCATAGTACGGGGCACAATGAGCGGTCAAAGGAGAAGAGGTCTTCAACATAAGGAATAGTGCGACAACATCTACGAATGGATAGGACTTACACCAGAACAGATATTAAGACCAGCGGAGGACAGAAAGGTGTAGAGAGATGTTGTTCGTCAAAGTACCGCAGCTCCCCAACGACCTTCAGCGGTTACGGGATAGAGAAGAAGAAAAACAAGAACAAGTAAATAGCGATAAGGTGTTACCTTGATTTGTAAAAGTGTTAAAATTCATTGTACTTATTTCCTTTGGTCCTTTATTATCAACTGTACAACAAACTTTACCGGCTTTGTAAAACTCTGCCCGATAAATGAGGGGTTTAGAATATTACTGCAAATGGGAAGGGAAAAATGAGTCAGATACTGGTTATTCATAAAGGGCTCTTGGTACGCCAGATACTTTCAAGAGAATGTTATAGCTAATGTTGCCTTCGAGCTTAATCTGGTCAACATTTTGAATCAAATGAAAGTCTATGTACGCAGCAGCCCATCACAGAGCTTCTACGTTGAATTTTTTGGGCTGCCATGTCCCCGATTTATACCCTTCCACAGTGAAACAAAGTAGAAAATGTACCTTGCACAACAATATGACGATAGCACGTCAAATCGTCTGCTTTTTCTATCTTTACGTTACGAGAAAATTCACTCTGACCACGCAGGCCGCATCGTCTCTCTGTGGGAACAGCTTTATAACACTTTTTAATTCATACGGCCTTTGCTGACTGCGCAAGCGCAGCATTGATCCTGCCTACCAACAGCTGCTCTTAGATTTAATTAATGCAGATGATGTAGACTACTAAACTTAAAGCCTCGAATACTTAAAAGCATTCAAAACAGCTTCTTCACCGTAAGCCGCTCTCTTGCAACAGCCTATTTTGAAAGATTTATAGCGCCAGGCTACAATTTCAGTATGGAAGCTGAGCGCCGTGAAAATAAATAAACCATGGTTATCTGGTGCAACTGTACAATTATTAGCAACTCTTTTTAGTTGTTAAAACTATTCAAGCCCTTTAGTCTAAATATGTTAATAATCAATAGCATCTTCACCTACAGTGAACTCCTTGTCATAAAATACTATTCATTAGCAACCATATTTAAAGAATAGGAAAGTTAATTGGTGTTTCTATTATCAGGAATCTCCCCTCTTCCGTTCCTCAAAGTTAACACACGCTTCAAGATAATTTCTGGAGGAGACATTTACTGAAGTCAATCGGGGATACTCGCTTGTCCGAAAAAATCTAAGTACAGGCCTAATAAATGTAAAATTACTTGCAGCACAAATTTTGTAGACTAAGCCACACAGGGCCTAATTTAAGAAAAATTTCCAACGCCACACCTTATGGTATATTTATTAAACAACATTTTAAACAAAACTTCAAACAAAATTTAACTGGCATTCTTTGTCTTAAGTTACCAAAAAGAAAGTAAGATCATTGAGTCATAAAAAAATATATTATTTTTCCTGTTTATAATACCCTTTTCTGTTTGTTTGATATCCTTTGCATCTTTGATCTGTGAATAGAAAATTATTTACAGCATGCTTACAGCACTTTTTATTGCTCTTCAAATTATCCTGCCAGTAACAACCTACAACAAGTAATAGACACTGAGTGCTTGGACGGAGTATCCACTGATTGTTGTAGGTTGTGATTGACAGTATTGGACACTGGCTGTACGATATAGAAACGAAACATGTATTTTTTCAACACAACAGTATTGTATTTCCAATACCACACTTTTGATTTCCAACACCATACTGTGTGGGAAAAACGGTCTTAAATTAGGCCCTGAAGCCACAAGAATTGGAATACCAAAGAAGAAGCTTCAGCCTCAAATTAAATAGGTATATGTAAAAAGATTGTTTGACTATTAACTGTGTATATCTCTTAATGATTTATCACATTCAACGTTACAAGTTGTAGATACGAGTAGAAGTAGAAAAGAGCTTTTTTATAGGTTTTTGGTTCCAAAGACGGATCGGTGGATACTTATTTTCCGGTTTTGATTGTAACGTTATTCTTCCCAAAGTATTAAAATTTCATTTGATTTTCATAGGGAGGAATCTTTAGAAACTAAATGTAAAAAATTTCTGTTATATTGCTTATGTTTGAACGTGCCTCAATAGCAAGATAATTTTGCATAGCTTCTGGCGCATATATAAAATTTACACATTTTTCGATTTTTTCCAAAACATTTTTCCAATTTTCCAATTTTCCAAAACATCATATTTTTGGATGTCATAAAAGGAGCAAGGACTTTTCATTAATAAAGCAGGTTTTTAGCCTGGACATGCACCATATTGCCTGTAAATTCATCAGACAAGCATTGAAGTAGATGCAATTTGTGCATGTTATTACAAAACTACGGGTTTTTATTTGTCATTACTCTCTGTATAGCTATCCTTCTGTCCAGTTTATCGAATGAATCAATGAATAATACTTTTTTTTTAATAAGCAACTCAGTTGCTTAGTGTGAGGCCTTAATTTGGTCCAAAATCTAAGCAATAATTGAAGAAACTCGAGGCCGCAAATTCAGGAGGGATAATTTTTAAAACGCCTGAAAAACAAATCAAGAATTGTTTTTCATTAAGAATTGATTACAAACTGTTGATATATAGCACACAGTAAGTGGCATGAAGGTGTTAAACACACAACTACCAGGGGCTGCATTTTGTCAACTGACAGCACAACGAAATTCGATGATAACCTGAAGTGAGATCTAAGCAACTACTTAAGCAACTCCAAACCTGACCCCGAAAATAGAGTTGCTTATATAAAAACAAACGTGTATAAAAATTCTAAAATTTTGCTTGTTTCAAGTTACATACATTGCTAAGAACCCACTCAAGTTCGTTGTTGTAAAACGTTTGATGGTGTATGTTTACAGAGAAATCTTTGGCTTATAGGGCACTATTCCTTAAACATTTTAATCATCAGGTAAATGGACTTGTAAACCATCAAATCCCTGGAAATTGGATGAACAGAAGAGACAAATCTTACCGCCTTGTCAAGGAAAGTTAAGGAAAATATAGCTCTGGGGTAATGTATGAACAACTATCTTTGTTTACAGTAAACTGCTTGGATTCCAAAATATATAAATGTTTAAAACCGCAAAGTATAAATATCTTGGACTTGCTATGACGACCAGTGTATTTTGGTTGTGTGGGAGCATGTTGTAGGTTGAATTGTTAGAGCGGCAGACAAAGGAAAGGAAACTCACACGGAGTATGTATATCAAAACAGCTTCTGTAGCAACAAACAGTCTGAGTGTTTAAACATACGGCTTTACGAGTGAAAACGATAGGTGTTTAATAAGTTTTCTCTGTTTGTTCAAGGTCTACAGACCGACTGTTCTCTTAGGACAAATCTGTACATGAACGTTGCCATTCTAGCTCTAATTATAACGATTTCGGGGATCATAAAATTTTTCGAACTTTAGATTTAAATATTCATTGTAAGTGAGATATTGTCGAGAAATATTGTTAAATATAATGCTTTTTTTAAAAGTATAATACATCTACCTACAGAAAATGGGTTTTAGCAATCAAGGACAGTTAAAGTGGTTTCATGGATTCACAACCTTCCACTCCGACGTAAATCGTGTCAATACCAACTTTCAACTTATAGTTTAAACAAGAATGGTAAATGAATTTTAAGCATTAGACCCTACTAAGTTAAAAGGTACCATGTTTTAGGAAGTTTGTTTGTATTACGAGATTGCCAACAAGACTTGATGACATACTTTTTAGTAGTTTCTAATTAAAGTATCTACCTGTCAATGGCAAAGACAAGGGCTTTAACAAAAACGTAAAAATTCTAACAAATCACTTAAATTCTGTCATTTAGAATGTTGTCTGTATAAATCAAGAATTCGCACAGAAGAGGAATAACTCAGTGGAAGAAACATTTTAAGGCTTTTTCGGGGGAGGTAAAGCTAGGTTTCTATGCGCATGTATTGCCTTTAATCAGATTATGATGAATAAAATAACATTAACTTTTTCCGCGCTACCTGATCATTACTTGCCCCAGAGAATTTATGTTCTATTTATGTTCTTATCTTCTCTGGAAAATTTTAAGCTCTTGCCCTATTTATCTGGAAAGATGATAAAATTGCGATCTCAATGGAAGTTAAAGCTTGCCAGAATTATTGGATTCCATGCACCCTACCAAACCACTATCATTCTTGACAATGAAGATGGATTAAGTATAACTGTTGTTATTATATTAAAAGTTAAAAATACGGTACAAATTCTCAAATAGGAAGACGTAATATGTGCATGTGTGTTTTATGTCCTTGGAAATTGCAACGAGTGGATCAAAAATCAGTTTCTTCGATGACACACGAGGAAACACGTAGCTATCTTATTGTACGGAAAGGATAATGCCTCTTCAAAATTCTTAGTGCCTACCTTAATTCTACGTTTACTAATTAACTACGACTAAATCCTGAAATTAGTAACTATGAATAAACGGTTATGTAAGTGTCATAATTCACAGTTATGATGTTATTAAACGTTGGTCTACTGTCAATAGTATTAAAGTCTCAGACCTTACTCTATCGATATCTTAGTCTTGGTTGCAAAAGGAGTCGTTCTAAAACGTTTAAAACAGGGTGACGGGTAGAGGTCAACAAAATGAATTACTCACCAAGCTTGGAAGATATGGCTATAAAGAAGAGAGAACCAAACAGTAATATTCTGACCACCATGTTTCACAAATCACCACAAACGGTATCTCCAAATTTTTTTGATTGCCACTTCCATACACTATGTAGTACTAGTGATGGGCCCAAGGCTAAGCTAAAGTAAAGTTTACAGTACACACCGCTCTGCAGTGCTACTAGCGGATGCTTGCCCTCTTAGATTTGCTGTGCTTTGCCAATGATCGGACATTATTGTTTCTACAAAGGGCTATTTAAGGAGATCAAATCACTCTGGAAAGACAGCTTCATTTTAACAATAACCTTGGTAAACAAATGATTTCTCTCAGACTCCTGGGATGTTGTCAAACAAAAGGAAGG
The DNA here is from genome assembly GCA_010016025.2 of Alatinidae sp. Z8VKAUB7J3. Lineage (NCBI taxonomy): Eukaryota > Metazoa > Cnidaria > Cubozoa > Carybdeida > Alatinidae > Alatinidae sp. Z8VKAUB7J3. The sequence goes on from JAAAKM020006971.1 coordinate 44,912,777, forward strand.
TCATTCTTGATAGCGATATGACTAGTTCCCCTAGAAATGACGAAATGTTTGATCCCTGATTTAAAAATGATCCCTGTATCTCCACAGTTTTTAAATATTGTTGGATACATTGTTTGGAGTAGCAACTTCTAACGATTAAAAACACCTGATCAATGCTAATATACCAACTCCAGTAAGGTGCTAACAGACGTGATGGTAGAATAAGAAAGCCATAGGCTTTGATCAACTGCTACGTATTTTAGCATGAACGAAGGGGCAGGCAAGTTCAAAATAAGGTACCATGCATCGAATTCATGGCACGAGTTTCATGTTTTTCATAAAGAAACTATCCATTTAACTGATACCTTTATTTCAGGTCTTTCATTACGTTTTGCAAAGTCTAATTACCCCGTGTCAGCTTAAGCCCCGAGCTCCTTCCTTCCTCGTTCCTTGCGTCCAATATTGTCCAATGGGCACATACAGTAACAAATTTCCGTGCCTAATCCTCTAATTTAAACGTTTTGGGGTCCATCGTAACCAACGGTCATAATAACAATTCTTAAACTCAATTCTATATTGAAGCATAACACAAGTACGCAGTTTGATACCCACTTCCAATAGGCATATCAAAGCTAATAATAATAATAATAATAATAATAATAATAATAATAATTTTTTCAGCTTCAATATTTAGTTATTTATTTCGTCTTGTATAATGATAATAATGATTTTTTTCAAACTTCAATCTATTCATGTCTTAATTAGCATACAATCCCAGTAATCACTTACAATAAGGCATACTGGATTATGGGGGGACCTGAGAAAATTTTACTCATGGGGGGACCTAAAATTATGGGGGGACCTAGAATTTATGGGGGGACCAGGAAAGCTGGATGAAACCATGATGATGGAAAAAACAGTATATAATTGGTAAGAATAAGACAGTTACAGTTCTATAGATAAGATGTCAAACGTAAGCAACATGTTAATCTTAAGATACAAATGAAAATGGCATCCTGAAGACTTATCTGTCTATTATCTTTTAATCAGTGGTGGATCCAGCAATTGATCATAGCAGGTGTCACATTCCAAAGTGCCAATTCTAATGCTTGACATGATGGTCTGGATAGACTTTTCTTTGTACTATGCTCTAAGTCACTTCAATTTACACTGTTTTCATCCTTTTTAAACATTCTAGAACCAATTAACAATCAGCTCATGGGACATAAAAAATTTAATTCTTAAATTTATAGAGGATCCTTGGTAGGAAGGCTGGTCTGGGTAACCTTCCTCTGTATCCACCACTGTTTTCCCACAGGTAGATTCCAAAAATGACAGGCCCCTCATGAGCAAGGAAACATTGCAGTTAGGCTAGTGTTAACCAGACCCATCTATACCTATTTTCTTGCAACAATGGTTGAGGTTTTAGACATTCCATTTGTTCTTACAAAGCATTGCAATTCAGAAATTTCAATATTCCAGTAATGTCTTGCTGCAAATAGCTCCGGAGATTCTATTTAGGAATCAGGAAATTTCAACTACTTATACATTTTCCTATTAGGTAGTGGCTGCCAAAGAAGTGAAGGCGATATTTACTGGAGGTCCTGAAGACAGTGGCCTACGGATCAGGCTATTTCTGCTCTTATCCAGGCTAAGACAGGTTTTAGGTCACCATATACAATAAACTCTAAGGTTGGTACTCAAAGAAATACTCCCTAACTTTCAATGACATGTATATGTACACAGCATCCAAACAGACTTAATTTGGCATAGTCCCTCCAGTCAGAAAATACTTTAAAACACAGTAATTAACTTACGCTTGTATAAATATATTCCAGTTTTATTGAAGATGAAACCTAGATGTTGTCACAAGTAGCAAAACCACAAAAATTGCAAGCAAATATTAATATTTATCACTTTATCCATAAAGATATATTAAATAGTTTGTTTGTGGTACAAAACAAGAATATTGCACGAAATAGCAAAAACATTGTTTACTGAAAAGCTTTTTCGTCTAACACTCCTCAGAGTGCTAACGTCAGAATGACTGAAATGGAATGTGTGAAAGAGTATACCCAACTGTATTTTGAAGGAGCCAATCAGAAATTGGACTGCCTGAATGGCTTGTGTTTTTGGACCAATCAACGTCCATTACAACGAGGTTAATTAAATAGGCCTAGTGAGAAAACAAACTCTTTTTGTCTGCATAGTAAAGGGTTTCTTGCTTTTATGTGGACTGACTTCCCAATACAAATGTGTGACTTTATAAACGCCCCTTCATCACCCTTACATTCCATGGGCTTGTTGCAACTCAAGTAAGACGAAGCATGTGCTTGAATTCATCTCAGCATTTCTAATTATCATTGGTTGTGATGCTGTTGTACGCAATATTAAAACGAGTTATTTGTGTGAAGAGAGAGAGGCACAATCAGACGTATCTTTTTTACTTGAGATGCCAGTATTTGGCAGTTTGCAGTTGTCCAAAACGTTTATCTATCAGAATGCCATTGCGAAGGATCTCTTCCTTGTAGTTCAATTTACCATGGTGTCAAATGACTGTGTGGGTTGGGCAGTATCTTGTGCGGCAGTGACTTTCATTTCATGACTCTTATAGTGTTTTCTCCGGTAAAACATCAATTTCAAATGATTATGCTTTGCCTTACCCAAACACAAAATAGCCTACGGAAAGATGCAAGGAATAACTCGCTCGAAACTGCGTAACTTCCAACGCCTTAGAACAGAAGATATTTGCACGCTGTCAGTTTTTCAGCTCTACCATTGTTACTGCGTTAGATAGAGTGTGGTTACTTAGCACCCCTATATTGATTCGACGTTTAATTTAACAAGATATAATAGAGGCAGCGGAAATGACCGGAGTCCGTAATCAACTTCGCTGTTTCTTTATCTGTTAGTCCAATTATACCCACCTCTTTCTTGACAAGTGAAGTATGACAGTCAACGTTAATGTAAAATGATGAGACCTTGATTAAGAACTTACCGTAGTTGTAGCCTTGGTTGAACTCCCCGACAATAATAGACTTGTCCAGAACATGAGCTATTTAATATTGCTTCTACGTACAATATATATATCCCTGCCTCCAAAAACGAATGATGTTTAACTCACACTAAATTGCCTTTGTAATGCAGTAAGTAGACTCATCAACGAGTTTCCAGTCAGAACAGCCCTAATGATTTACGGAGTCTTACTTTGCCTCTCGTTCGTAACTCATGCCAATAAATTATCTCGTTGCAACCGAAGGTAAACATTGGGTTTAAGTTTGTTGACAAAGTCAAGTTGGAAAATAATTACGTACGCTAATGCACTTGTAAAAGCATATTGCAAACTAAATCACCTGTCAGTGGCAACTAGTACCTGCGTTACGTACCTTATAATCCACCAATGTGCAGGCTACCGAACGCGAAGTAAATCCTTCTCTGCTGATACAAGTAGAATGAGTACGTAGTCCTGCTCCCTTCGGCAATGAAGTTTAGCTTTAACTGTCCGGGTTATCGGGCTAGATCTCACAACTTAATACTTGTAACTGGGCTTTAGTAAGCATAATCGTTTGTCAGCTTATCAGATTCATTGCGAATATACCTCTCAAAGAAACAAAGAAAGCAATGCATTATCTGCTACTTATCCAACATCGGCTGCCAAGCGCCATCTTTATTTGTTTGCTATTGCTCAGCAAAGCAGACAGAACAATAGAGATATGGACACTGGGAACTAGGATGGTTCCCGCCTTTTTTCATTTCCTGAGAAGATGGGTGAAGCGTTTGTTGTGAAATTACAACACTCACAACTGCATTTTAACCAAGGAGACGAATACAATTACGTAAAAATTCCCCCATATACTACACATCTCAGGAAAAACCTCGTAAGCTTTACACGATGTACTGTACTGAAACATTATACATAACTAAACAGCTTTGACTTTTGTACAAGCATGAGATAGCAGACGAAGGGAAAATCAGCTATTGATTTGTTACAAATAGGACCAAGCTCTACTAATACGATATCTGAAGGAGTGGCTTATGTGATACAGAGTATGACTGAGATCTCCTGGCGACAGCATTAGATCCTTTTTCTGTAGATTAATTTCCACGAAAACAAAGAAGACACAGGTGGCGGGGTAGATTAGAAGAAGTAACTCTGATACGGTGAACATCGATTAAAATGTTTTTCAGACCAGTGCATCGTTATACTGAGTGTGACTGAGGTAATGAAAGTGCCTTTCAGGAATTGGAATGGGATACCAACCGGCTAAAGATGGAATGCAGCGTCTTTAAGAAGATATCCACAGCGAGCTTGACGTAATCCCGTTTTAAATTATCGGATTCTGAGGAGGAAAAATTCTTTCAACGGGGATTACGGCATTTAAACGTTAGATAGGCACAGACTGGATACATAATAGAACAAGTAACAAGGGCTTCCCCAGAAACAGATTAGAACTTATAAACGCATAGTTTTAATCAGTATAATGCCATATGAGGGATATTCACTAACACAATAAAATAACTTTAAAAAAAACCAAGAAAATAGAGAGCTGGGGTACAAATCGATATCAACTCAAACTTAAACAGCTCCTATCTCGGTGAGCCATGAGGCATGCATGTGTGAGGAGAAATCTTGTCTTGCATAGGCAAACCAAAGCTACATTTTCCAGAACATCTGAATAAAATACTAAATATCTCTTTGGAGTCATTGGAAACTGTTTTATGCCATGTGTAGGCCTACATCTCACCAAGAGATGTGACTTTTCAATCATAATTAAAAAGGAAATGAAGGGATCATGAGAACAAGAGCCAACCCTTCTCACTGCCAGCCTGACGACCGTAAAGCCTTTCTAAATTTTTCCTAGAATTCGTAACAGGTGGATAAAATATACCAAATAGTCCTTATTGAGACTTGCACTTCTTTGGTAGAAACCGTGACCGTGGTGAAACACAGTCAATTCGGAGGATTATAATACGGAGCGAAGAGTTAATGTTTCTGTTACAACAACGATTGAGTTTTGATAACAACTTATGGCTTGGTTAGTAATATTTTTATGTAAGACCAAAACTGTTAAGTTTCTTTAGCACCAGAGGAGACCATTAAAAAGTAAAAGCTGAAGTTAAGTAATTGTGGATACTATGGATAATTATAATACGAGATGTCGCACAGGGTCGATTGTGAAAGAAAATAGAAACCAATGTTCTGCAGGCTTTTTAACAGTTCATACTCCAGCTTGGGTTTAGCTTTAACTGCAGAAGTTTTCCCATATAGACATTTCCATATAAAGTAGGAATTTTTGCTACCGAGGAGGGATTCCTCCTTTGTGCTATGATCCAACTCTTACTAATGAACATAACCAACATTTAGTGAACAGAGATGTGAGTAAATACCCCTCTCGTATTTATGTAGAAAGGATTTGCAGTGATCTGTCATCCTGGTCACTTGAAACCAAAGAATTCGTGAGTCGCTACAAGGATGTGGAAGTGTGCTGGCCTGTGTTCCATTGTTTCAAGCAAGCCAAGATAATTGAATGTATTGTTTCTTGCGTCTATAAACTGAGGGAGACTCCTTTTATTACTCTAAGACTCCTTCTTTTAATATTGGACGGCTTACTTACTGTCTTGCCTAACTGCTGCACTGGCTACTTGCATAAAATTTCTAACCAACTTCACTATACTTACAAAGATTGCAAAGATGCTAGTAGCGTAGCTCATCGTGTGAAAACAGATAATTGGGACAGTTTAGCTGCAATGGTAACCCTATTTTAAGTAACTGGAGGCTTGGTCAGTCCCAATAATTTTGACCTCCATCTGGAACTACAGGTGTTGAATATCGGTTGTATAATGGCAAGGTTAGCCTTCCTAGGCACTTCTTTTAATTTCAGGCCAGAAGTTTCCAAGACCAAAGCGGCGACATTAAACAAAAAATCATATAGTTGTTATTGGTTGCTGGGAAAACCAAATATTTACCCTCACTACTTTTCAGTCGGGAAAATTCTCATTACAACTTAAAACGAGCATCAAATAGAACGTGATTGACCTTGCACATATTGGAATTTTTTTAAAACAATTATTTTTTTAATTTTTAGAGGGCTAACAGGGGTTCCTTAGATGCTTTCACAAGCTTTCCTTGCATTGGGACGAGCATGAATCGTTGTTATCGGCCCAGTCAACCGTTTATTACATGTTGGTACCGAGAATCCCTGCATTTTCTTTTTGATTTCGGACATAAATCTGTGTGAGAGAGACTCTTTTTAAAAAATTCTCCTTTTGTGGCACAAACATCTGTCCGAGAACTTCCAAAATATGCTCAAACATACCGAACATTAACTCCCTTATGTCGGAAGGTCAGTTTCTCACTATTTATTTGCGGATAAAGTAACATGCTACATATTGAAGGCGATATTCAAATATTCAAGTATTGCACACTAACAAGTGAAGTACTATAAATCTTAGAAAACCGGAATGTTGAGGTCTCCCTTAAATATACTGTTCGTTTTTTCCGATGATAGATATATTGTATTGCAAATATGATATAAATGTATATATGTATATCTATCTATCTATATATCTATGTATACAATAATGATAATAATAGTAAGATATCATTGACACTAAAAATATAGTGCTTGATAGAAAAGGATGTAGAGCATATATAGATTGTAGTCAAAAGAAATCAGCTTTTTGTAGCTTAAATCCTATTTGTACATAATATATATGTATATATATGTGTATATATAAATAGTAAAACCTAACCTATGTTAAAGGATACATTAAAAACTTTATATAATGATCTAAAATGCCTTGAGGTGAGCTACGAGCTTTCTGGTAAAAAACCTTTATCAAGTAGACAGGTAACCGGGTATAACCTTTATCAAGATGTTACTTTTGTAACCGAAAGCTTGTAACTCGCCTCAAGCCATTTTAAGTCATTATACATGTATATATAAATATTCATTATTATAATTTTTGCAAGCTATTGTGGTAAGCTATTGTCCACTCTTTGAGAATTATATATAATTGCAATGTGTCTGCTGAGAATATATATAGTTATATATTCATATACCTAAAACAGGTATTGACAAGCCATTTACCAGAAACTCGATGCAAAGTTTTAGCCAAGTAAAGAAATGGTCCTATCCTTAAACCAATCAATACAAGACCAGAAGCCAGAGTTAGGAATTTAGAGAGGACTGCTCTGAATTTTGGAAGACTCTTCTTACATTTTAGGGGTTTGAAATTGCAACTGCTTTTAACAGGAGACTTTTTGGTGGGGCTGACGGTTGGTTAAGAGAGGCTTAGCTTCTTTTATTCCCCCTCCCCATGGTAAGGGGCCTTAAGCGACATCAATGATTGGAGACTTGCTCTTGGTGATGCTTTCGTTGCTATCTACAGTCTTGAAAAGCACATGACATAGGTTTTTATCATACCACGTTTCTGAGTTCACGTGATACGCGTTGAGGAATATTGCTCCTCCCTTAGAACGGTTGAATAAGCGGCACTAAATCTTGCTTCGGCTGTTGTTCGAGAGGAAGTTTAAAGAAACAAAAGAAATCATGGAGAATGGTCATGGGGCATCGACCTATTCTTGACGTCGGACAAAGGAAAATATTCCTTTGTATTCTTGAATAAACAAAATTTACTTCTACTGATTTGTAATCAAATTATTGGCCTTGTTTGCAATAACGTAGTCTCCTTGCTCGTCATCAGCAAAGACGTTTCGGGTACTGCGCTGGTATAAGATCCTAGAGGCAGGCGTAAAATTCAGATTAAAGTTTAAATACTAAAATCTCAACCTAAATGCATATGTAAAAAAAATTGTATATGTAGGCCTATGTATGCATGAGAATCCCTTAAGGCCTTTATTTCTCTACTTTTATGCTATTACATAACGTAAATTTTGTTTCTTTAACTTCGTGTTTTTGCGTACACCACTACTATTGTACTATGAACTTCAACTATTGCTTTCTTAGAACAATCTTAGTCTGCCTTCTTTTTCAAATATAAGTCAGTTGTCGTTAAGGTAAAGCAAATTTAACCTAACGGACTGGGATTTTGGCAGATGGGGGGGATTTCCTTCAAGTGAGATGGGAGAACATCTCATATGGGGGGATCAGGTGGCAAATGGAGGAGGGCGACCCTGGTGGACACCATGATTTGTCACAAAGTCCAACTATGATATAATCTGTTTAACATTTTTATAGATTTAATAGGAACACAGATCCATAGAGGATGTGAAGAGTATTTGGTAGTAAAGGATCGGATATTCTATTAGTTAATTAATTTTCATGCCAAAAACAGTAGTCGCTGTGAAGTGACAGCAAGAGAATGTGGAGAACAACAGAATGTTAGGATTTCGATTTCACACCCATTTTATACTAAACATTTTTTAATTAAATATGATAATTAACTAGATTTGACTATAGGGTGCATATAAGCGTATACGTTCCGTGCTGACACGACCTCTACACATCTATGCTGCATAAGCGACACCTGAAGATTGACTATACCTAAAATTCTTAGACGTAATGACTTAGACGAGAGACTAACTAGCCCTCCTAACAGTAATGAACAGCCTTAACTTGTTCATAACTTACTTTTTGCAAACGCGTGTTGGTTTTGAAGGTAAAATATGGAGCATTGTGATGAGAAGGAGATCGTTGACTTAGCTGTTTGAACAGACGACTAAAGTCAGGGGCGATCTTGGGTATATTCGTTAGATGCACACATTTTACCCACAAAAATATACTAAGAAATACACAAGGAAATACACCATCCTAGTTTTATGTTGCTTACAGGACATTGGTTCTGGAGTTGCTTTTCTCTCGCTTAAGTCGCTTGTAGAGCAGTTTCTAGTGAGTAATAATTAAACCTAAGAGATAGTAAGAGATCGTAAGTGATCGTAAGAGATCGTAAGAGATGTGAAGAGATCAAAAGAGATCGTAAGCGTTTGTAAGAGATTGTTAGTAAAGAATTCTTATGATCCAAGTTCGTAGCTTTTCATTTAAAGCCTTAAGATAGTCGCTAGTAGACATTTGGGTTGAACATCTATTTGCTTCCTTTCCTCAGAGACATACCACTGCATCTATTATTTGACTTCTTAAACCGTGCAGGCCCTATATCAGAACTGTATCCACTTTTCATTCTAATGTTACCCGAGGAGTTTCTTATGTTCTTCTTTGTCAAAATGACAATTTAAAGCTAATGAAAATGGATTTTCTAAATGTACATATAACATAATTTCTTTAACCCTACCTTACATGGCTTTTTTGGCTCTTCTCATATAGGGGGGGGGGGGGGGGGAGCTAGTAGGCCCGCGACACTTCGACAAACTATTAATTTTATATCGAGCAATGCTATTTTTTAATCCGGCAAAAACCCTTTTAAAATCCTTTGTGATAACTCAAATAGTGTTGACATTTTTGCAGAGGCAAGTAGCAAACACTGTATTAAGCATGTCGTTGCTGCCACGTAACCAAGGTCGTCATGACCAATCGAGCGTTTCCGGTTTAATCACTCGCCAATCATTGCAAAACCAATTGCAAGCTACAAAATGACAAGGTACGATTTCAAAATACCTCAGCATTACACACCTATCAACTCTCTCGATTTTGACAAGAGAACACCTCCCTCAGACCAGGTTTTCCCGTTTCCCCACCCCAATCATAAGCCTCCCGTTGAAAGACAATATCAAGTGCAGAAATGTATTTGGGGCACTTTTTAGTCAAATCTTTCACCTGCATATTTGCACAGCAGGAGACATAAAAAGTAAGCGATATTGCAGTGAATTCGTAGAAGTCTGTGGCTGTTAAAGATAGTAAATTTTATTACAGATCTACTACATGTTCTTCTTAGTGAATTTAAGAGTATTTTATTTTTAAATTAGAAAATACGAACTTTAAGATAGTTTAGATAATATTGCTAAAATATCGTTCTTTTTCCCGAAAATGTTTGTTTCTAATGTCTGTAAAAATTTATAAGCGGTCCGGGTTATTACCAAATGTGCAGAAGATGTTGCAATAAAATCTACCTCCCTTGCATTTCCAAATGTTGAAAGATATAAGTTTCTAGTTTCTTGAAAGATACAAGTTTCTAGTGATAGTGTGACACTGTCACTTTACACACAGTATGTTACTCCCGTTACTCTCTCGTTACCCCTTTTGACCTAGCTACTCCAGAATTTAGTGTATTGAAAATCTATCCTATTCACGTCACGCTACCGTTTGCTTTTGCCGCCTAGTTTGTCTTGCGTCTCACGTTTAGGTAACCTATTTGGATTCAACATACGTTTCCATTGTAGTATATTGCCTAGGAGTGCAAGTAACTTGTTTACTACTGATTCTACGACCCCTGTTGACGTATTATTTACAACTTAAGCTACTACTGGCACAGTATTTTAAGTTTCTTAATCCAACTTCGTACTTATAGTGACTTGGTATATATAGTTGTGTTTAGCCAAGCTCCAGTTAGTTGAATACGCTGATTATCATCAGATACGTTGCTTTGCTTTGTATGCGATTACCGTTTTTCCTCGTCACTGTTCGCTGGAATAAATTCACTCTCCTGTCACTGACTGTAACCAAACTATTGAATGCATTGAAATTACAATGGGTGACGTACGATTGGTACGATAGCTCGGTAACAGGGCGGTCAGGCCTTCATCAACAAAAAACGGCTAGTGTTAATAACCTCAGCTGGCTTGTTTTGATGAATCAGTACAATTGACTCGACAACATCTCCGAAATAACGTATGCTTCTTAAAAATTGTATATATTTTGTATGCATAGATGTATGTCTATATGTACCGCCTTTAAGCAGAATAGCAGTGTATTAAGCTGGTCAGGCCCTAGCATTAGTTGTACTTACCGTTGTCGCCAAATCTCACCAAAGCTAGCCCACGAAGGCAATTTAATATGAGTTTTCAATAATTGTTTGATGCTACCTGTCCAACTAGTTCAAGTATTTATAGAGGGCGCCCCTGCTGCAAGCCATCCCTTACAATAGCAAAGATTATTAGTGATATTAAAACTTTTCATTTGACACCTCCCTCCTATCTCTTAAAATCCAGTTTAAAAAATTTGGATTTTTTAGCCAAATATTTCACAAAGACAAGTGAGCAAAGAACGTCTCCATTGAAAGTTATAAATCAGGACTTAAAATTTTTATTTCCTCTAAAAATCTTTTTGATATTCTGATGCCTTTGGTAACCTCCCCTGTTTGCAAACTTTCAAAATTGAGATCTTTTTATCAGTAAACTTTTGCAATTTAGTAGACTCCCTCTGCGTCATGTTACGAGGAAATAGTGAATATATTTCTTAAGGAGAAGAGAGGATTTGATATGTAAGTTTGAAAAGAACACTAGAGAAACAGAAAATATGTCACCACCGGGGATCAAACCCGTGACCCACGCTTTCACAGCTTGCGCTCTACCAACTGAGCTACTTGACCTCCGATGTTAACATACTCTATTTCTCTAGTCGCCACATCAGCTCCCAATCATTCACCGGTGGACATCGACATCCAACTCAACGCAGTTGTAGACCAGCCTCTATGCGCCATGTGACTTGACCAAAGAAGGACTGTCTTCTGGCCCGAAGTAACTGGAGGCGAAAGCGTGGATCACGGGTTCGATTCTCGGTTATGACATTTTTTCTATTTCTCTAGTGTTTTTTCAAAACTAATATTTATTCATCCTCTTTTTGTTTCCAATGTCTCGACACAAGACAAAACACATGTTAGCAAGTTGAGAAATCAAGAGGTTTGTTACAAAAATGCAACGAAAATGAATTTAACTAGAAACGTTTCACTTACCCCCTTGGTATGCCCTTGACCCACTAGTACCCGTCGTCTCGATTTACTCCCTTTTAATCTCAAATACCCCCTAAAAGGGTCCCTGGATCCTTGTTGAGAAACACTGCTCTGCTGTACATAATGTGCTTTAGAGACCTGGGCACTATTGCTAACGCACTGTGACCGGAAGGGTGACAGGGGGTAGGAGCTAGTAACGCTTTCTCTGCGTCAAACGTTTTTTTGTGAAAAATGGCCTGGGATTAGCGCAAATTCTGTAGCTGATATCGTCATCTTTATGAAATTATTTTATCTTTTATCTAAAGGGAAGATGATACTGGAAGTGGTTATTACAGTAGCCCTGGGCTATGTGACATATTTTATCATAAATTACATATGTGAAGTGACGAAGCTCCGAAAGTATCCACCAGGCCCATTTCCTTTGCCATTGGTCGGAAATCTTCATCTGATTTCAAGTAAGCCACAAGAAAGTTTCAAGAAGCTAGCTGAGATGTATGGGGATGTATACAGCTTGTCGATGGGATCTGAACGCGTCGTGGTTGTAAATAATATCGAATGTGCAAGAGAAGCTCTGATCCAGCGAGGTGCCGATTTTGCTGGCCGTCCAACGACTATCTACACGGCCAACTTGGTATCACGGAATGGGAAAGACATTGTGTTTTCTGATTATGGAGACATGTGGAAAACGTTTCGCAAGGTCGCTCATCAGTCCCTTCGTATGTACGGAGCTGGAATGGAAAACATAGAATCGCTCGTTACCAAGGAGATACAGTATCTAGAGAAGCGCCTGGACATCCAAAATGGAAAGGTTATGGACCCATTCCATGACATCTGTAAGTACCATATTGGGCTAATATTTTTAAAAAGAGAAACAAACCTACTATGTTCTATATATACATGCTCTTGATCATGCTTGGCAGCCAATATGTTTTTAGCCGTCAATATTCCATTATGCACTTTAATTGCACTGTCCTTAAATGCTTCCAAC
>JAAAKM020006971.1:44933903-44984091 GCA_010016025.2 Alatinidae sp. Z8VKAUB7J3
GACGCATTTAAGCAGTTTTCTATTAACAAATGTGAACTAGTTCAGTTGTTTTGATCGTTGTTGACTGACATGTATACACAAAAACGTAATCGTGTCTTTCATTTTTGTATTCACTTTGCAGGAGTCACATCGTGAAGAATCTCACAATCTTGGCACCATTCAATGTACCGTTCTCGAGAAGGTGTTACAGGAATTGCAGGTACAAGCCCATATTTTGTGACGGTTAGAGTGTTTTTTATGCTCAAATACCTGAAAGTGTTCTTTGAAAGTGTTCTTAGATAGTATCATCGAGAAGAGAGGATTTGAAATGCCAGTTTTGAAAAGAACACTTCAAAACTAACATTTCAAATCCTCTTTACTCGATGATACTTTCTAGCTTTAATGGGCTTTGGATTGATGACGGGCCGGATGGCAATCCTTCCTTAGTCAAGTCACATGGCGCAGAGAGGCTGATCTCCAAATGCGTTGAGCTGGATGTCGATGTCCACCGGAGGACGATTGGGGGCTAATGTGGCGACTAGAGAAATAGAGAATGGTAACATCGGAGGTCACGTAGCGACTCCATGTCTCGGTACGAAGAGGCGTCGGGCTTGCATGAGAATAAACCAGAATAAATAGAATAAAATTTATCAAGATAGATGTATTTACTCAATGGCTATCGTTCCCATTGGAAACCTTGTTTGATAGCAGGTTTATAGAAGAATCTTAACCTATCCACAGATTGTTGTTTTTAGGAGCAAGGAGGCATAAGGTACCACTGAGGAGCTCTGCGGTAAAACTATTTATAGGTTCCATCAACACGTATAGGCTCTTAAAAGCAGATACATTTTGTTACGAAACGTTAGGGCAGCCTTTCTGCCATTCTTTATAGCAACTGGAATCCGTGCACTAGTCGATTTTGAAATATATGCAATTTTGTTTTTGAAGAATCAGCTATTCTGCTGACTACTGTGCAAGTTATTGAGTTGTAGTGTTGTTACTTTTGTTCGGTTTAACCGTGGGTTATTAGTCAAGGCTTTCAATACATAGGTAATCTGTTCCTTGGATCTACCCCCGTAAATAATGTCTAATTCCTAACTTCACGGTTAATGTGTACAAACGCTGTCGTACGTTCTTGTCCGGAGATCGATTTTGAGTATTTTCAGAGATGACATGGCTATTGGTGTTTACAAATTGGTTGCCTGGAAGGCCAACGTATTCGGTGGGCCCCTTTAAAATCTATTGTATTTAGGACAGCGTTAACTTAAGAATACCGTTTCCTTGTTGTCTGTACGGAATGAAGTTTGTACCATTGACTTTATCCTCATTGCTAGGCCTACTTCAAAGCCGGTGGGAAAGGACTCAAAAAGTCTGGCATTGAAGTGCCAGATTTACGATCTCTAGAGAAAGCGTTGAAAATGTATTCAAAGACAACGGATGCTCTGATTAAGGACTTCATACATGATCAAAAGAACCAAAGTAAGGAGAAATTGCATTATTTTTAGATAAGGAAAATGGTCTTAAGTTGTTCTGTTCATTTAATTGCATTGATGAAGTAGAATGACTGTATGAAAAGTTTATTTTATTCGTCATACTTTTATTTGCCACATAAGTACATTTAAATTGGCCCGAACAGGTAGAATAGTTCGTGGTCCTCTTGGATGAGGTAAATTATATGTACCAATATGTTGGTCACAACAACTTGTTTACAGAGAGCTCTGATTACAAAAGGAAAGAATGATTCTGCACTGCCGAGATTCAACAAACGAAACACAAATTCGGGTCTGCGCAACATGTTCTCACAGTATCATCTGCTAAATGGTTCCAATCGTATCCGCAGTATTGTTTTAGTTGGACGCCTCAATTAAAACTTATTTATCGTAAAAAATGTAGCTAAAGTTTTGGAAGTGGATGGTCAGGTTCTCTCTACTTGGCTCGTTTCCTCTCGACACGTGTTAACGAGCTCGCTAGATGTTTTACTGGTTGATGGTTATTTGCCTGAATTTGTAGCTTCAATTATTATCTTATTAACCTTTAATACATCATTAATTGTACTCAGGTCTTAAGTGGTTTTTACTGCAGCTATCTGTCATTTACCTAAAATATCTGTGCATGAGTCACATAGTGGAGTGGAAGACATTTTTTGAGCCGTAGACAAAGAAGCGGAACCGCAGACATTTTCAAAAATTGTTTTAGAATATCGGAACACAATTTTAATTGTCTTATCACTTGATATACTTTTGATTCCAACATTTTGTACTAATGCACACACAGAAATTTCTCTGCTACTATATACACCGGTAAAGGTGAATCGAATGGCTTGCTTCCAGTGCAGCTCGGGTCAATTTAAATCCCTGAAAAGTTAGAAAACTGCTGTTTACGGAAAGAATCTTAAAGCCTAAATATTAAAAATTCAGAATTCCTCTTCCGTTCCAGTGAGGATTACATCGATTGCAAGACGTTTCCTTAACTCCATAGCTTATAGACACATTCATGTTCTTTTATATCAAACGGAATCCATTAGTTAGCACATTACAAATCCCAGCAGTTGCGCGTTCTGGTTTAATGCACACCATATTTCTTGGGGATAGAACTTTGTTTGTCAAGGATTACGTCATTGACAAACGTATTGATTCAGTGGAAATTACTGAAAAATTGGTCTACTGGTAATGGGAATGTTGATGAGGAATTGAGCCTTGAAGGCGTTACACACTTTTTAATACGTAATTCCCCACGTAATGCCCCACGAAAGATCCCACTCCATAGTATTTAAAAGTAACGTCATTTACAAGCTAGTATGCCCTGGGTGTGCCAATATTTACCTTGGCAAAACTGAACGCTGCATTCTGAAGTGATTCAAAGAACATGGCACGAGACATGGCCAACGTATCCATCAACACTTGACGTCCGCTCAGGTCTTTTGTTAGTCGGTGAAATGATGGCACGTTCTTGGATTACGAACAAAGTGCAAATATTTACCTTAGATGTCATTGCTTACATTTTTTTTATGCTGTTTTGGGCAGTTTTGAAATCGTTGATGTCAATGACTTGCCTTACTTGACTTACTTGACTTAGTTGCACACTCAAGAGAGCCTTGCCACATTCCTCCGCATTGATTCCCTCCACTTTGTTCGATCCTGGCAGTTTCCCTCGGCCGTCAACAAAGGCAATCCAGTGTCTGCCCTGACTAAATCTGTCTATGTCAGTGACTCATGGGTACAATTACCCTTCTTAAAAAGCATTTTATAGTTCATTGTCTACGACGTTGTATACGATATATATTTCAAAGAATTGTAAGTGTCGCTATACGTAAGGTCGGCCAGTTGTGACAGTCTTTACTGGTTGATAATGACAAAATGAACTACCTTGCTTCATTCCTATGTTTTACTTCTTAAAATGTGGAAGATGTTACTGTTTGGATTATGTTCTGTGCAGTATGTACAAAATTCGGCAGCTAGATTAGTAACAGGTGCCAAGAAGCATCTACACGTAACTCTTATCGAAAGTATATGTGCAGACGTGAAGAAAAGATTTGACAAATTTTGTCACATTAATGTAAATATGAATGCGATTGGCGAAATGGCAAGGGGCAGTTAATGTCTCTTATGGTGATGCTTAAAGACCGTAATATTGAACATAGTAATTTTCTTTCATTTATAATATATCTTGTGCAATATGAACCACGTATTTTCTTTTCTGTAATAGAAATAAGGATTGGTACAACTACGAGCTTCTCATATCTTAGTTAGAGAAAACGTACATCGTAACGTTTAACCATGATGCCTGTTAAGTGATTAATGGTTGTATTATTGGGAAAGAAATGAATACAAGGTGGATGTCGTTCTTTGAAGGACGTAGCGAACAACATTACGTTCGGTATAATGATGTTTGATGTCTGTAGGCCTTAAAAAATTCTGTATTGATTGTATCTCTGTTATTAATGGAGCAAATCCGTGTTATATGTTCCATTGACAAAGAAATTTGTCTGCGGCCTGGGCCATATTGTTAAGCAGGTAGAGGTATAAGACAGATACGCCATATTAGCTCGAGAAAGCACTATGATATGTCAAATTATAATTTTATCCTACAATCCTTTGATAATTCATATTCTGTTCATTGTTGTATACTTAATGGTTTGTTTCGGTCTTCTTTTAAAGTTATGTTCACTTTACTTATGGGTCTGCGTACGAAGGAAACTTGAATATTTTTTATTACTAGCCTAAAAATGGTTCTATATGGGTTTGATCTATATGATATTAGCATGTATTCGACGAGGGTCTTCCTTTCACACAAAAGTAGGGTATGCACCTCCAAGCACTAAAACCTGTATTTACTGAGACTACGTACGCGTTCGTTTATTGTATACGTAATATCTTTACTTTTTTCCTCCGCTTGTAACAGATGCGTACTCCTCTGATGATCCTGTTGGGGAGGTTTATGTCCAAGTTGATACATTTACGTATCCTGCCACAGGAGAGCACAAAGTGACGGTTAAAGGTAAGGATTAATTGAGTTTTCAGCTTGAAAGTTCTAGATAAATTTTGAATACAAGTTACTGTCCCTCGGAAATCAAGGTATGAGCAGGTTTTATGATACAGGCAGCATTTGTCAGAGTTGACTGTCGTTTGTTGAAGAAATACTAACTAGAAATGAAGATGTTTTGGTATCCGATTGTGAGTCGGTATAGAAAAAGGGTTATTGGGTGATTGAGCGTTTAAAATCCTCCTTAAGCACATACTATTGTAGTATGTGTGTGAATGTGAATGTGAATGTGTGTTTGTGTGTGTGTGTGTGTGTGTGTGTGTGTGTGTGTCTTTATGTATGTTTGTATGTATGTATAAAGTTGTTGGACTAAGCTATCTTTATTATGGGTGTGTACAATGCTTTATGTACCATATTTACCTTTTGCTGCTTATATCAAGAGAGAGTAGGATTAATGTAAGCAACACAGTTGCTAGTGATAGGAAGTGAAATATCCCTCCTCGTGCCAAGACCCTGTAATCAGGTACAATACATTACCTTCTCCGTTACTTGACTACACGTTTTTTTTATATAAGCAACTCAGTTGCTTAGGTGTGAGGCCTAGATTTGGTCCAAAGTCTAAGCAACAAGCTAAACAACTCGTGGCCTCAAATTCAGGAGGAACAATTTTTAAAACGCCTGAAAAACAAATCAAGAAACGTTTTTTATTAAGAATTGATTACACACTGTTGATAAATAACAAACATAACACGGTTGATAATGTGTCAAGCAAACAGATCCAACCATCATTTGATATTTTATCATTTACAACAAGCTCGGCATCTCTCCCATCTTCGTCTCCTTCAAAATCGGTATTTAAATCAGCAAAAATTGATCTGGTTATTTAGAAATAGCACTTTTCCGATAATAATCGGGCCCGAACTAGAGCTTAATCTATTAGGTAACGGACAGACATTGGCACATTTACTTTCGAATAGAAAAGGAGTTCAAGTTCTTAATTTTATTCTGCACCTTTTATATAATAATGTCTAGCTTTCTCCAAGAGTCATGTAAATAGCCACTTGATCAGGAAGTTCTGATAAAGCTCTACTTTCCACAATCAGTAATAGTACTTTCTTGACATTTGTAATCTCAAATTTGTAATCGTAACGAAAGATGAGACGACTACGTATGGCTGGGCCAATCATATTAAGGAATTGCTTACTCTAACGCCGACAAATTCGAAATAACAAATAAGATTTCGAAAGATTCACGTTACGCTTACGGTTCATTATATTGTGAACCAGTGGTATTGGATTTGCGTTGCACGTTTGTTGAATTTAAGGTAGTGGTGATATTGTTTACTCAGGCTTCCGTCCAAAGAGGGGACGGGACGGGCGGAGAGGGAGTTAGTGAAATGAGTACTGGCAACTTAGTAGAAAGTGGTTATACCTGACGGACAAGAACAAGAAGCATTTGTGTAGTCTACGCCTGCCTTTCAACATCTTCCAATTTTCGGCTATCTAAGAAACGTTTCTTACTTGTATCTGAATTTCCCTGCTATTTGGGTTTTAAAGCTCCACTTTTTCATTATAATTCCTTCCCGCCATATTTCGGAATTTACAAGAGAGAGAATAATGCGAGAGACCAACAAAAAAGCCGGGTTTCGTCGCCGAATTCATGCCTATAAGTGTTACAAAACCTAATTTACTGTAGTCAAAACTATCTATTCTGTTAATAATAGAAGAGTAAATGTAGTATTCTCAAATGTGTACCAACTCAAAACTTACCAAATGCAGCTTCTCCTAACACTTCGAAGAAAACTTTGAACTTTGTCACCAATAAATGGAAAAGGCCCTGTGGAACAGAAGATCAATGAATAGTAGAAATTAAGAAAAGATAAAAGACAACAAGACTATGCCCTAGAAGTATTTCTACAGTCCATCCTTGGGGGCTTTTTGAGGTTTTGTCTGCCCAAACTCTTTTTTTTGTCCAGTTCATTGGCTGTGTCAAGTCGACAAGTTAACGTGCATTTCTCAAAATACGTCTGTACTAAACTTTATGTGTACCATGCAAAACTGTGCTTAAGACTCAGTTTCTAATTGGAATAGTAACTATAAACTATATATGTTTTGGAAATGTAGGTAAATAATCCCAACGGAAAAAATCCTCAGTGAAAAAACATTCCCCTAAAGAAAAATCCCATAAGAAAAATCCCCAAGTTTCTAGGAAAAATTCCATCTCACATAAAAGTCCCAATCCATGCAAAAGTCTCTTTTAGAACAACCCCCTCGCCAAGATCGCATTTTTCACTACAATGCAATAATACAATCATTAGTACCGTTGGGCCAAAGAGACATGCTAATAATTAATAGGGCTTACTTACCTCAGATGATGGTCTTTTTTATGATATTGTTATCTTATTCTGTCCTATATGATACTGCATAGTAACATACCTGTAATAAAGACCTCCTACTCAGAAGTTACTTTTATGTTGGATTTTAAAGTAATAGCTTACACCTCGAGAATTATTTTGATGAAAATAGTCTTTTAAATTTTTGCCGTATTTTTTCCTTTCGCCTTTGAGGATTTTTAGCGATTACCCTATTTTAGTCGCTCTTGACCCCCTTGTCGTTGTCTCTTATTATCACAATTCACTATCTTTGAAACAATTATCGTGATGAGTGGGCGGTGCATCTAGTAATATCAAATCATCTTAACTTGGATGTACGATGCCTTAAGGAAAACACAGTCTTAGGTTTGCTAAATATAAAACAACCGACCCAACATCTGATAATCCATACATAAAAATCGATGAAACTGCCAGTCAAGGACCACTTAGAACTTATTTTCAGAGTACTTCTTTTCCCAGCACCTTTATATACCCACAGCTCTTCGATTATGTGAATACGCTTTATCTGAAGAATCCTATCCAATATGCATTTTGCTTTAAGTTATAAAATAATATTTGCTTATTGGCGTATATTTAGTTTGATCAGGCAAATGTTTAGTCCTGAAAAAGTCTAGCTAAATGATAAAACGTTCTCCTATTACAATGCCCGTTCGGCGTTTCTCAAGCATTACGTACGTACGTACCCTCTCTTTGGTGCCATACACAAGCAGTTTACTACTGTGTAAAACAGCTCATATTAACGGCACTTTACATAGAGTGAGATCATACACTGGTCCGTAAATGTCAAGCTTCTTCGCCGGAATACTAAGAAAGGTAACGGTAAGGCTACATCCTAACTGTTAAACAATACACCTGCCTTGTTTTTTCGTTCATGAGCCTTGCGACAGTAAGAAAAGGAGCAGAAAAGGATAAATATAACTTTGATATTTGCCCTAAGACATCATATATACAACGGACATTCATAAATAGTATTGCGTAGCTCCCATGTGACCGTAAGGAGTCAGCGCAAGATTTCCGACCTTGTTGCAAAACATGCCCCTTAGTAATAAAAACCAACTGATACATCTTTAAGTGTAATGTAGTTCATAAATCTTAACATTCTGTAAATCCAAAATACGCATCACCTACTTTACCAGGGGTCAAACTCTGCCGAACAGAGCATATCATTATTTTCACTCTTTATGTTTCACAAACAGAGAGGATGATTACCTGATGACTAAAAACTTCGCAGTTGTCCGCATTTCCCTCCAAGTAAGCCAACAGTAGTTGAAGACAATGTTGTGCCACACCAATGAGCCTGTAAACAGAAATAAGATAGAACTGAACACTTCGTGAAACGTCACACCACAACCAATCCCAGTCAGGAAAATCATCATATACACTCCCAAGATACAGATGACCATTAACATCATTCAGATACGATCTTGTTCTGCCGTACAGTCATTACACTACACTACTACGCTATAAATCGTATCACGTGACGATGAAGTGTCTTTTTTGTTAACCAAAGCTAATACCCGCAATTAAATAACTCTGACAATGAAACCTGGTTAAAACGCATAGCAAAAGACTAAAAAAGTAAGAAGAACGTATATACTACTACAACCCTACAAATTTATTCCATGGGTATTAAATGTACTGTAATAAAACAACGAGCTCCCTTGCATATCGCACATTATCATTATTTATTGCAAGAGACTACAAACATGTCCTATTCAATTTAGTTTGAGAAATTAAAATTTTCTATACGCTGTCTGTCAATATTGGGCCTCCTGTCAATCAGACGATGGAACTTTTCTCTGTCCCCTGCAATACCAAAACTGCTTCCTGTGCATGTTTAGTGTTGATCCCTTCTCTAATGCTTAGTGCCCTCATGCATTTCTGGGAAGTGTTACAAAGTACACTCGCCTTCTCAAAATATAATCACTGCCTATCTACTCTTTACTACGTCTGTGCAAGTGTATAACCGTTAAGTTAAGACCGTGTTGAGACATTTCTCTTGGCAGATTTCCTTACACGTCTGCCTAGTAAACAATCTCTTCGCTGAAGACCCCGTTTTCTTCAGTAAAGATCAATTTTCTCGACACAGTATACCGGAGATTGCTGAACACAGATTCAACGTTGCGTTGAGCTGGATGTCTATGTCCACCGGTGGATGATTGGGAGCTAATGTGGCGACTAGAGGAATAGAAGTATGTTAACATCAGAGGTCACCTAACTCAGTTGGTAGAGCGCAAGCCGCGAAAGCGTGGGTCAAGGGTTCGATCCCCGGTGGTGACATGCTTTTCTATTTCTCTAGTGTTCTTTTCAAAACTAACATTTTAAATCCTCTCTTCTCGATGATATATTAAAATGCTCCCTAAACTACCATAGTAAGAAAAAGTCTATCTTGAAGTCGAGATACACAGATACATTCAAGAGATTTCTCTAATGTTCTACAAGACACTGGAACCAAACGTACTTCTGTATCGGCTGCCAACGGCTTTATCGGTTTATCTGAAGTACTAACAGGAAATGAGATCTTACTTCCCGCTAAATAGCTTTCTTTCTCTTTATAGTGGCATGGGCCCCTATTACGTATTATCAGTTCAACAAAATTATAGCGTTCTATACAAACTCATATACCACGTAATGCCAACCCTATTTCTCTTTCTCTGGTTTTCTTTTCAATTTTATAAAGATCTCCACCAACTCATATGCCACGCAATGTCAACCATTTTAATCTTGGGCTCTCATCATTAATTCAAATAGGGAAAGCTGCATGCAAATACGGGAACACTACGGTAGGAGTTGCAATTCATTAGTTAAGTTGAATAAAATTGTCTGAGTAGGATCAGGATACAACTTGAAATTTGTACCTGGAGGACACGGTTCTAAACAAACTTTCGAAACATAGGCCTACACTGATAAACGATATCGACTGTGAAGATTAATATAATCACCCTCTTTACGATACAACGACACTGTAGTGTCATCCTTGAAGTCTAAAACATTAATAAAAAAGACTATCACCCTTACCTCTTTTGTTGAGCTTCGTCAGAAGACGTAAACCCTTTTTCCAAGTGTGAAGAAAATGATTTCAGCATCAATAATATCAAGTCTGGGTAAAGAATTCGCGGTTTTTCCTCCATAGTCTTATGCACCGTTGATTCATCACTTGTGCTCTTAGATTTCTGGTACCTGAACGGCATTGACAAGCAGTTACGTTCTGAGTCGCTTTCACTATCAGCATCATACCCTTCTTCTTCTTGGCTAGCTTCACTATGTTCTTCATCACCTTCATCTAGTGAGACGTCTTTTTTCAGCTTCTGTGAATTTAAAATTATTTGATCACGCAAACTGTAAAACATTTGTACTATCTAGAAACCCCTTAAACATGAAATAGACATATGTAAACGTTGCGATGCATATTCCGTACTCTTCCACGGTATGCATAATTTATGAACAGTACCATCCTATTGTATTTTTAATAAAAGTCTTATCTCCCTAACTGTTTATTAACTATATACGTGTCAATATTATATTGAATCCTGTATATATTATAAGAATATAACTAAATAGATCAGCTTGTTACTTTTGGTTTCACGTCCCACGACGTTCGTCAAATCTTCTCTACAACCTTTGCATCAGCAATCAAGATATATTAGCTGGGCTTATACGTAGGAGTGTTAACCGGGAAATAACTACGAGTCTGTATAAATTGTTCGAAGTTTTACGAACGATAAATACTGCAAAATGTTACAGAATAATTCAATGCAGCCTCAATCATCATATTAGTAGGCCTATCTAATGTATATCGTATATCTTGAAAAGATGAGGGGAGAATCTTCAACAAGGATACAATATTTACAAGGCCAATCGTGCGAATTCCAATTGTAATTTTGTGACTCACAAGTTGATATGGAGCTAACTCTTTCAAAATACTTTTCGAAAGGGTGAATATGTGAGGAATCCATAACTGAGCCTGGTGGGCTTTAAACTCTGACAGATTTCTAAATGTTGGTATCGGGTAAAGTGAGCGTATCTTGCAAGCTCGTAGCTCGGGCGTTGGGACAGGGTGGGCAGTACCCCTAACTCTAAGAAATTTTATAACTAAAGAAACTCATTCTCACGCCTCTCCTGGCCTATTAAGAGAGGATCACAGCTAACTGTTCTTTTCTAGAGCACACGAGTGACCTCTTACGGAAACGAATTCTAAACATTGCTGCCATTGCTTTTATTTCTCACGATGGTTATCTTCGATCTAATACGAATGTTCCTACCAAGCCACTGTGATGAGCAGCAGAAGCACCGCGGTTTGCGGTTTAACCACTTACATTGGTTGTGTGAATAGGTCGCTACCTTTTGTTATTTATATTTTTATGTCATCCATCAATACGTTTACTATCACAGTAGAGATATCAATGTGTTTGTTGGGGAGGGACATAGATGCTGCAAGAAGCAAAAAGCGGCCGGTTAACCACCGCCCTACTTCTGACTTTCGGTATAAAAAGGACCGACTTTGTTTGAACAGCTTGAGCACGATGGAGAGTCAATGCAAATTCTTTGTCACGCCGAAATTGTCATCTTTTATCAACACCTGCTACCATACAATAACTTCAATACAGAAATTCAATACAGAAATTTGGTCTATATCAACACCTAAGAGTATGAAAATATTTATATACCTGTGGCACGTATCTTTGTTCATCAAATTTTGTTTCTTGCAATGGTTCGGGTACGACAGACTGGCTACATTCCATGACTGTGCTTATGACATCTGTGACAATTCTGCCCCTAAAGGTCTGCTCATTAAGAAACGATGCATCAAACTGCTCTAAAATCACATCCCGTTTTGGCAATCCGTGCTAAAATGAAGGTAAAATTCACAAACAATATGGATTAGACAACAAGAACAATTAGTATTCAAATGATAGTCTGTTTTACCTAGGACTGCATTGTTCGTGAGAATACGCCAACTATTCGTCATCTATGTTTTACCCGCAGAATTTGGTTTTCGATATGAACTCCATTTTATTCATCTGTGTCAGTCACGAAGGTGAGGGGGGGGGGCAAGGGCGGGCGCCGCCGCCCTGAGAGAATTCACTAGCGTATCCCCCCCCCTGACATTCTGATCGGTATATATATTTTTTCACTGTAGTATATCATAATGCATCCGAAATATTAATGTTGGACCTACCTCTGACATTTTTGTATCGATGTAATCAAATATGATATAAAATTGAATGGATTCTATTGTTAGGATTATTTCCGGAGAATGATGAAACGTATGACCGTCCCCCTTTCATATTTTGGAAATGCCCCCCCCCCCCCCCCCTCCTCTTAGAGGGCCAGCTTCGTGACCGCTATTATCGGGAGATTACACTTCATTGGTTTGATTTTAATCTTCCCACATCATTGAACATTTCGCAACTCCTGAGTTTATGATGGTATATTCTGTCTGGAATCATAGAGCTTCCGACGCGGTATGAAATTTGGGTGCCAACCATGCCTTGGGAAAAAATGTCAATGATGATAATGATTCAGAGACAAGAAATGGATCCCCTAATTACATTCGAATATCATTTAAACTCATAAAAAACAAACTAGACAGTTAATAAGCCAACTATTCAACGATTTAAGTAGCATAATTTCTTGTACTACTATATCTGGTGAAAAGCATCGGGGGGGGGGGGTATTGCTCCCTTGTTCCCAGGGTGTCTTTGTTTTTGAATCGTTGTCCTTTATGAAGACGATTAGTGTATAGCTACTCTATAAGAAGCAATGACGTCGATGAAAATCGGGTCGACAGAAACGTTGTGGGCTCAAATTAAGGGTATTGCCTATGCGAAACCTTGGGGCTGGTGCAACGGGGAGAAAGTGGTTGTTCCGGACTAAATTGATATATTTTCAAAGGAAGAGGATTGTATGCAGACACAATGACGTAAATGAAATAATTACATGTAAAAACTGGCGTAACAGCGGACATTTCCCATGAAACCGAGGTTCTAAGGCTTGAAAATCATTTACATAATTTCCATCAAGGAGGAAGCAAACTGATGTTTGCACTGTTATCTTCTAGAATTTTTAAATGTCATAGCAGTACGCAGACCACGAAAATAGAACACCTTTAAAACCATAACGGTCTTGGTTACGTGGTTCCTTGTTGTTTAATTTTGGGCAAAATCCATGCTAATCTTTGTATAAATTTTTCTTGGGTAGTTAGGTAGGTACGGTAGTTTGGCTCCTTAATCACACTCCAGCTTTTCTACTCCTGACACTAAAAAATGTTTTTGACTATCGAATTCACCTGCATGGCCATGAAGAGGTAGCGCCATCAAATTGAAAGTGAGGGACCGAGAGTTAAAGAAAGGTTTTTCGTTTTATTTCAAAACAGAGTTGACAAGGGGCTCTCTTTTGCTCTTTTATTACTTGTTTCAGTATTATCTTTGTTCTCTTCGCCAGATAAAGTATTTCTTGGGAAAAAGTAAAGGAGCCAAATCCCAACCCCCCAGTAGCGTCGCTACTGGAATAAAGATATGTATTGTTGAAATCAGTAAATTTTCCAGCCTATAAAGTTTAGTGACCTCACTTAGCCTTGCTACCTCCAGTATGAGATTCTACCTACGCAGTGAAGTAAGCCCTCGAGAGTTTTTAAGCTGTTTTTCTTCCTAGTTTGACTTTTATTTTACTAAGGCCCTTGTAACCCTCTCCTCTTAAAATAAATACCTGTGTACTTGGCAGTCAAATCAATCATTATCATTATAATGCATGCCTTTTGAAGTATGACTTTGTATGAAACTACCTCTAAATTGTATATCGTTCTCTTAAGGGATTTTGGACAATCCTCCCGAATTTGCCCTTTGTTTATGACTAAAAGAAAGGGCGAGTAGCTGCAAGTCTCCTTTAAGTCATTACCAGTCGTTCATCTTTCAGATTTAAAGGTCTGGACAAGAAGCGGGAAAATAGATGGACATTGATTGGTTGTTGGGAAAAAACTTTGAAGCAAACGATAACTTTCCTTACAGTTTGAGAAGAAGCAAAGGGAATTAAGCAAGCTTCGTCATCTTTACCGTTTGGCATGGAGAGAATCAATGAGATTCCTATCATTTTAATGGCATTTCACTAATGATTCCCATATTAAACATTATCTACAAATTTTGTAGTACCAGGAATCTTTTCCGATCTTATTGGAGTAGTACTTTCCAGTTAAGCATAGCAGCCCAGGTTTTGATAAATTCAATCTTGCGAACTCATCAAATTCCTGCTCTGGTTTACCAACAAGCTGTACCTTCATGTATCTCTTGTCAAAAGTCTTGTTTGCTGATAAATACAATAGAATTACTAGTAACAAACTTTTAGTCGAAAAGCAAAATGAGGCTTTAAGACAGTTTAGTTACAACAGTTCGTATCGTTATTTCCAAAGCGCATCAAAACATCTCCTGTTTACTTCTAATGGAGCACCACAGCTCTCTTTTATCCTATCAATTTATTCAGGGAAGCTTTCTTTCTTCAGTCTTGAATATTTGCTGTGACTATTGTATTGTAAATTATAAAGAAAAATAAACCTGTTCTTTCACTTCTATAATTATAGCTTTTAATACCTTGATTACTTTAAGATCAGACTGCTTTCACCATTTGCCTTTCGATCTCTCTCTCTTTTTCTCAACGTTTGCATTATCGATCGTTTTGGCACTTTCTCTCCTAAGTTGGAGTCCAAACAAACAAGACTTCTTTTATAACTCATTAATGGAGTTCGTTTTTGTAACCAGAACTGAATATCACGTTTTCTTTAGACGTATAATTTATATAGTTAATATTCATTTGAATCCCAAGAATGATAATACTGTCGCAATCACATTTTAAGTATTTGACGATAGTGCTTCCCTAATCGATATGTAAAAAAACCAGAAAACACATGATATTCTTATATCCTCATACTCGAGTTTTTAAATTTTTACGGTAAGAAGAAACCTTCAAGATATAAGATAAATTTATAGGATGCTTGTCTTCTTCTTTCCCTCAAGATGACAGCTTCTGTCATTTTTGTGAAAATATTTTATTGTTTTGGTGTTCTCTATATGAGTTTTGGCCTTACATTTAAGGATCTCAGTCTCAACAGTTCTTCTTCTTCTACAATGGTTTTTTTTCAACAACTCTTTGTACTTTTCTGTATGCTACATCTTCATTGATAATTGATTCATCGATTGTATTTGCTCCATTTTTCTCTTCTGATAAATTCACGTTTATACACCTCATTACAGTACTGGCACTGTTTCGACATTCATTCCGAAGGAGTTATTTTGGAAACTGAGCAAATCATGAGAAAACACACGTCATCAAAAAGTATGCATAGTGAACTAGGATTCATCATGTCCTAGTTACCACTCGGGATTGAAATTTTCAGGAAGAAACGAACAACATTTGTTAGAGATTTTGACCTTCCTTTAAAGGCAAACCAATTAAATGTTTTTCAAATTATCAACTGGACAGCAGACTAACATTACCTCGAAATGAACAGAGGATCGCCTCCTTTGACACTTGAGCCTAGTACGTACACGATTACTATCAAGTCAAGAAATGACAAAAGTCAGCTGACAAGAAACATTGAGAATAATGAGCATGAATCTCATGACCGACATGGCAAAATGAGTCTTTTAAGTTACTTTCTAGTTTACTAGCTGTGCAAATAGCTATTTGATGACTGGCATTAACTAATAAAGTCGCAAGTCAATATGTCAATTGATATTCAACTGTGATTGCTTTTGATTGCCCCGCATGCCTTAAGTTACACCGACCGTGTTTGTTTTAGCGTTCAGAATAGCTGCTCAGCTGTCAAAATTTTGAGATATAATTTATGCGGCTGCTCTACGTTTGGTAGGAATTTTAGATAAGTTACTTCCCATTGAATAATGGGGTGCTTCAGAGTATTATCATGCTTCTAGAAGTTACAATATAAACACAGAGAAGGTTGTAGGAGAATAATTTGTGTTCTCTGAACTTTTGATTTGAAACCTTAACAAGAAAGTACTACGAAGTTGTTTCATTTGGATTGGCAGTACGGCACGAATCAATTTCAAATTGGCTTATATTAGCAATACATCAGGTGGCATAAGACCACTTGAAATCTGCTTTAAATGCAAAACTGATTATTATTAAAGATTTTTAGTGCCAAATTGTGCGCAATCGAATTTTTGCAATCCTTTTTCATAATAAAGTAGGCTTACAACTGTTAATTATACTTTCTTTAAAAGAGCCTGCACGCTTCGTAAAAGTCACGTGCTTTAGTGATGGGCTATATTTAAATCCTTTTAAACGCGTCAAATGCTTTTGGAATTTTCGACGCGAAAGCAATACCTACAGTTATCTGAAACGTTACAACGTTACAAACGTTACAAACTCTGAAACGTTACAAACGTCTTTGATGTCAGTTATTAGGCTCTGAACTGCAAGAGTTACTAACAAATTCTGCTTTGTTCGTTAACATTAAGTTTATTAATGGAGTAAAGACAGTAATGTGTTTCAATGGAAATCAAAGCTAAGGGTGTGATCATACGCAACATTGTTGTACTATGCTACTAATTTTTTAGAGGAACAATGTAGCTTATGGAGCACTGGAAAACACGTTTAAAAACCCATAAAAATCCCGGGAAAATGGAGAAAAAGATTCATGCATTCGAAAGGTTGTCTCCTGTTTCCTTTTCAAACTTTTGAGAAACTTTCAATACCACAAAAGTATTAAACACCGATTTACTGCTAAACGGAAGCGTACTGGTCATAAACACCTCCTATGGACTGTTATCTCTACAGAAAAAAGATTTTAACTTTTCAATCCGTATGTACTAAGTGTCTTTTCCTTCGATTCTTGTTCAATTTCAACATTCATTTGTACAACTCTACTAATATTTACCACATTATCGATTATATGATAAGATTAAACTTGTTGGAAAGAAATTGAAATTTAAGCGACTTTTACTAACATTAGCAATTTTCCATTTTGTGAACTGTTGCCTCTTGATAAATTTAAAGATTTTGCAGAGACCGTGCTTAATTTAAAATATCTTAAAGTCAAAATATTTTAGGAAAATATGTGTTGCATTCCTCATACTTTTCCTTCATAATTCTGTACATGAGCCATGGTAGCATCTAAAATGTTTCAAATTCTGAACTATAAGGCATAAAATTATAAGCTGAAACTTTGACAGAGGTAGTAGTGTACTCCAGATAGAATTTTGCAACATTTGAAGAAAGAAGGTCATAGTGGTTTCTTAGAGGAGGTCAGTGTTACATCTATAGATAAGCTATATAGTGCGAGAAAGTTATTTGGCAACTAGAGTCGGGCAGCTTTTCGCCTATTGGTCTTAATTTATGTTGTAATTTTCCCACTTATTTTAATCAGCAGCATGTAAGAGCATGTTAATTAGGTAATACATATGTCATGGGACGGAATACAGGAGTTTGCGTAACATTGCCAAAGTTCACATCAAAATGAGGCTGAGGCAAGGTCCGACCCCAGAATGTTGCAATCCACAATATTCGTGGGCATTTTCTTTTGGTTAGTTATTTTAATTTTTATGTTTATATAATTTGACGTAATATGTAATTAGACAGTTGAAATCACGATTGTAGTGAAGTTACGTTGATTGTTCAGAATTGAGTTAGTTAAAAAAAGGGAGTTGCCACTCATGGTGGCGGACAGAAAAGAGGTGTGTCTTCTTTGATTTCACCACATCAGTAACGGCGCCAATTTATCCGGCAATTGGCGAATTATTAACAATATTCGCATAGTTTAAATGCAGGTTGATTGCTTGTCTGTTTTTCCTTCATTTACTCTTCATTCTAGGTACTTTGGTTTGGGTTCTAGTACATCTGTCCCTCTATTTTTTCTTTCATTGTCTTCTCCCATTCATTTGTTCTCTTGGTGATAGAATGCGTTATCCTTTGTCTTTTATTCCCTTATTTTATTTGCTGCTTTACTTTGACACATTTGAACACCTGTATGTAAAACTATTAACTAGTGTTCTATTGTATTTAGTATCTATGTACCTTGTTATTGTAAGTAATATTCGTAAGTTGTAGTGATCCCAAATGGTATAAGTCTTTGTATTTAGTAGATTTTGTGATAATACATTAGTAGATCTGTGTACATTTTGTAAAGTATACCTGACAAAGACAATATCGAAACGTTAAAAAAATATGCATTTTTTAAAGTTATATATATATATATATTCATAACATTGATTCAAGTGATTCATAACTTGTGTAATTTTTTTTCATTATGATCAGGTGTTAACTTCTAGTCATCAAATCTATACAAACTAGCTGTTGTGGCTTCAGCGGAGGTGTAGCCCTCAGAGACTCGTAATCTACATTTATGCCCTCTTCATTATCATAAATCATGATCATTACTAGCACGAAGGGAGCATTTGGTTGCATGGATTACACTTGATCAAGTAAGAATTTCCTAACTAAATGGACGTTTTTTAAAAATAAAATTTATCTTGGCTTACTCCACGCTTTCACTTCACTGACTTTTGGAACAACTCGTAAAATTTCCGCAAAAGAGATGGTCAAGAGGTGACTTGACTTAAATGATTGGATTATAGCAAGTTCATAGCAATTGATTAACAGCAGTAATGAAGAAAGCCGAATGAGTGACTTTTTGCCTTTGACCTTTGGACAAAATTTGGCCTTTAAGGGATGCCTCGTTGGCCCAGATTTGGCCGAATTGAGCCTTTGCTTTGGTCACCATTACTGTTACGTGTCTGGCAGCTCTGAAAAATGAAAAGATTTTCCTATGTCACTATGCCACATGTTTGCATTAAACTCTCCAGAATAAAAACGTATGTAAAATAATTCATTAAGAGTTCGATGGCGTGAGTTGCTTGTCAAATGCATTAATTTGATCCTGAAACTGTGGCTGCAAAGGAAGGCTGAGGTTTAGTAGCGCTTGTCTCCTTCCATAAAGAAAGTTGTTCCACTAACAAAAGTTAAGCTTAAAACATAACATGAAGGAAAGATGTGCAGGACTAAAAAATTTGGGCCACTTATGCTAGAGACCGGGCTCGTCTGCAAGCGTGCCTTTAGTGAACATGTTTATCACCATTGTCATTTGTCTAAGAAGTAAAGAAACTTTTGTCTTAAAGAATGGCACAAGGGATAACATCAGCTTGTAACTGAAAACCCTTGTTATGTCCTCGTTTACACATATTGTATCATTATTCCATGAATTCTGCTACAGAGGTGTCAAAGGGATATTGTGAAAACGATATTGTAAAAAGATTACAAAAAAAAGAGCATAAGCTAGTAAAGAGTAAATATGACTTGGAAAAACCTATAACATTCCCTCTGAATACGACAATTATCACCATCCTCATACCACAAATTACAACTAACTTTAATTCTCAAAGTGCTGGCGTTTGTTAGTAAAACCAGTATTTGTTCGTGACGCAACTTTTTCCCTGACTACACTTGGTTTTCAACAGCCAATTTCAAAGTTTTAGGGTGACCATCACGGCATAGTTTTCGAGCTGGTATTCCGCAGTTAACGTATTCGTACTTGCCGTTTCTAAACCTGATGGTCATCTCATGCTGATGGGAACTGGCTAACGACGTTGTAACAGGAAGTTGTATTCCGGCCTTCAATTCTTTGACTTCCTGAGGACTTAGGGTAATAGTATGTGAATGAGCAGTGACACTAGGGTTTGTTGACCTTGACAATTCTGTTTCAAGTACCACTTCTTCATGAGTTTCCTTATCCGAATCCCATCGCATGTGTGCGTAAAGCTTAGGATTCAAAACCATGTTTTTCAAAGCTTCAAGTTCTTTCCACACAGAGCTTCCTTCCCCGTGGACTGGCATGATAGGGTACCTTTGTCTTAACACGCCAACACCAGGAATGTTAGGTAAAAAAACATAAGTTCCCGAGGCTCTTACTTTATGTGACATGCCTTTTGCATCCAATACACACACTGCTCCACGTGAAGTGTCTGCCTTATCTGTAGACATTGTACCCCCAGAAAAGAATTCGATTGGTGTTTGGAAGTATGCCTTGCTATTGGTTCCATTGTACTGACGTTCTTTTTGCGTACAGTCTCCGTTTTTCCCAAACGAAGCAGCTTTGCCCTCTTTCCTTGCGTCGCCTTTGTACTCTAACTTGTAAGGATTCCATTTCGATAACGGAGTTAGATAAATGATTTCGAGAGGAAAAGCCCAAGTCCATTTTTCATGGACCCTTTCGCAGACTCTTTTCCTTAGTTGTCTGTTCCATTTACATTTTCTTCTATTTTCAATATCAAGACCAGCAACCTTATCTTGTGTTGTCTTAGCAGCAAATGCGCTTTCCTCCGAAAATCCTCGATGAACTCCTTGCAGACCCATGGCATCCCTTCTTCCCACCTATGGAAACAACAAAAAATGA
The DNA here is from genome assembly GCA_010016025.2 of Alatinidae sp. Z8VKAUB7J3. NCBI lineage: Eukaryota > Metazoa > Cnidaria > Cubozoa > Carybdeida > Alatinidae > Alatinidae sp. Z8VKAUB7J3. Next base: position 44,954,156 of record JAAAKM020006971.1, read on the forward strand.
CAAATTTATACAACGTGATGATGAAAAGAAAACCTGCAGTATACTTAAAACGTGGTGGTGCTAAAGTGAAATTTATGAATTGGGACCTCCCTAAAGTAGACACCATCAGAGCAAATAACGCCCACTGTAGAACATTTCTTTGTAGAGCTGCTCACAAAATTCTCAATGTATTTGCAGCAAAAATGGAATTTCTACATTTATGTAGGAGCCTAAATTTTTGCTAGAAGATGAGGAACAGTCTGTCAACTCCACCCTACCAAAGTCGTCACCGCCGTTGTACAGTAAATAGCAAAGTAGCGTAAAAGGAACCAGTTACAATCAGAATTGAAAGACAGAGTGTAATTACGTTATTGACGTTTTCAGAGAGTTTTCTAGTGTTGACTGAAATAATAGGTTTGAATAGATTAACTCATTGTAAGGGGAGGTGAAAGTGCATAAAACATTTAAACACTGGTGTGAACTTAGGGCATTATGACTATAGGACTGGTACCAAAGAAGGTGTGTCTTAGATGAATCTAGCCATGAATTAGTGGACAGAATTTAAGTGTTCCTATTTGAATCGGTAAGGGATAAATCTAGGACTTCCCTCACTATTGAAATTTATGCAAACACGTTGTATAGTGGAGAAGTTTAAAGCCCTCCTATTCCCAAGGACGTGTTCATTGAATTGATAAACGCCACTACTAAGTCGGTGGAATTCAGCTTCAATGTCACAATGTTGAGGCATGTTGATGCAGTTGCTATGGGCTCTCCCCTCGGGCCAACTTTAGCCAATACTTTCGTCGATTTCCATGAAAACAAACTTTTTAATAAAACTAGTCGTCCACTTATCTATTTCGTTACGTTTATGGTACCTTTTCTGTTTTCCAAAACGAGCTGCAATGTAAACAATTTCTTACAAAGCTTAATGGTTGGATCCTGCTCGTAGGTTTACGTATGAAAAAGAACTAAAAAATCCTTGCCTTTTCTAGACGCTTGTGTTGAAAAATGCATGTCTAGTTTTCTTACTAGTGTTTAAATAAACCCTCATTTACGCGACAATACATGCGCTGGGACTCGTTTTGCCCTAAAACCCGTAAAACCAAAATGATCGCTACTGTAGTTCACCGCGCTTTTATCATTTGCTCAAAAAGTAAACTCGATTAGGAATTAGTCAATATTGAAACCATTTACCTAGAAAATGGCTACCCAGAAAATGTCATCAACATTATCATTAGTATATAAATTCACTTGTCGCTGTGCGAGCGAATATATAGGTCGTACGTCGCAAAGGTTACATGACAGAATCGCGCAACATGTGCCGACCTTCATTAGTAGATGCAGTAAAGTTTCTAAAACGTTTAGCAGAATGAATCCGTTACTTAACGCAACATTCAAATTTTGTACCACTAACCAACTTTTGGACTTCCCTCACTGTTCAACACAAATTTTTCTTCTGCTTAGGGCTGTTCTGGAAGTAGTCTGGGCATTAGTGACGTATTGTAAGTCACGCCCATTTTAGGATAAATATTTTTTGCATTTGACCTGAGGGTCAGTGAGATAGAGAGATACCACAGGACCAGTTAATGAGTATTCGAATATTACCGAGTATGTGAGTTTTAAAATTTTAAATGTATATCGTACCTGGAATTTTACATTTGCTATTTGTTCAGAATATACACAGAAAAGAACAGAGAAGAATATGACCTAAATACAATCTAGATCTGAGACGAATCGATTATATGTTAATTACAGGTCGGGCCATAGAAAGCACATTGGGTAGGTGGTGCAGTCTACTTAGCCACATTACAAATTATATACTGAGATGTTTTTTATTATTTGGACATTTAGATTGACAATGAATAATATCTCATCCAGGCTACATCTGACCCTCTGCCAATATCCAAATCTTGCCCCCGCCCCCCCCCCCCCCCTAAAAAATCCCAACAATATGTAGGCTTCTTTCTTTCCTTGTTTATTTCAAAAAGGTCCTAGAGTAACAGAAGATAGAAGTGAAAAAATACATACTCTTGTCTTCGCATAAATGACAGAAAGTAAAAACTACTGTGCAATTCTCTACCTTGAACCATCGATGATAGTATGCGACATTGAGTTTTTTTGCATTTTTCATGTCCAACGCAGGATCATTGCCGTCTAGTCCTAAATCATATAGCGTTCCACGTCATAGGATAAAATGATAGAGGTTAACGTACGAAAAGAGCTTCAAAACGCAAATATGAACCGTCGTTTAATGCTTCGTTTGTTGATTACCTGAAAGCCGTACAAAAACACCACTTAACACTTTCATTATTGTAGCAAAATTGTAGGAAGTGTGTGCCCGATTCACACTTTATGTAATCCTTGCATTTCTTCTCAATGCCGCGGAGCAGTTTATGATCGTCAACAGACAACTTCCTTATGATGATCCGAGAAAGAAAAACCACACACGGTTTTAAAACGAATATATTGTACCAGAGCGCTTTCGTGTCATTACCCTGAGACATTATCAAAGCTTAACATTAAAATTGATCTAACGGTTAAATATCAAATGCTAAAATAATCCGATTGATTAGTCACATTCTAAGTAAAATATGTCATTGTGATTTCGTATTATAAAAGGCTAGCAAGATAAAATGTGATTGATAAAATAACTTAGAAGATTAAAACAATAGGCCTACAACATTTGAAAATACAATAAAGTTAGTTCATGCGGTACGAAAATGCTAGTACGGGACAATTATAGTAGTGATGGAAATGAGGAGTAGAGAGAATGGGATAAAATAAAATAAAATTAGTTAAAATAGTTTAAGATTACCCGCGTATTCATTAAAATGTATATTAATATAAGGGTTATAAGACCTGATTATAAGACAGAAAATAGAGCGGCCTAGAGAAACTAGCATGATATTATCTGTCCTTAAGTACGCGCTCTATTCGTTAGCATTGAAGATGAAGAGTGTGAGACTATGAAAATCATCCAAACTTGATTCGCATTTATAGCAAAAGGTAAAATGCTTGAGAAATAGGGAGTTTTAACTATGAAATCAAATGTCATTCGAGAGACTTTAAATTATTAGTAAAACTGAAAGGGTTAATGCTTAGACGATTCAATTTATCGGAATAATACTGTTCAAGGGCTACTTAAAAATCGTCTTGGCTTTCGTGTCATTAGATAATACTCATGAAAGAATGTCAAAGTGTAATAAAATCATGCTCTCGTCGTGAAATCATGCTGCTTTGTGTTTTATTAAATACATTTCTAGCAAACTTTTAAGCACAGCTTTGCTATGACTCCTGCTTAAATTTCTATAATATTTGTAATAGACAAACAACTCTAGGCTAAATATTTTTGGACACCAGCGAGAGAATCTAAACTTGCGCTTTCTTAATCACATTTTGAGATACTTGCCCGGGGATACGCTCGGGAGAAATAAGGGAATCGTTGGGTGCAGTGTTTGGCATGGACCACCCCGAGTTTACTTTGGGCACCGTCAAAATAGGGTCAACAAGGCTAGAGTCGATTAGTAAGTCGGATGATACATAAACCATGCATGAGATACAGACTTTATAAATTCAAAAAACCAGGTAATTGTAATACTCCTCGTAAGCATAGGTTCCAACTCGTAGCTCTTGGCCATTTGAAGAACATCCGAGGTCTTCAAAATAAAGGCTAAAAAATTGTTGTAGAGTGTAGTGGTGCATCTCCTCACGATCATATCAATAACAGCAAGTTTAAACTCTCATTCAATTAATCTCACTCCCAAAGTCGGTTCTTTCACTGTCTTCTCTTGTCACTATCCATAATCGTAAATCCGTATTTTCATATAAATATGACCACAGCACGAACAATTTTGTCCTTGGGGCAATGCTGATTTGCGTGCCTTTCAGAATATCAGCCATTTTTAGAACTACATTTCCTTTTCATTGAAAAGTCTCTTTGTTAGTGGGAATTGAGCATCAAAGTCAGTTTCTCTCAGAACTGATGTATGATACTGGCAAGAAAACAACAGAAAACACTCCTTTAAAGTCAGTGGATGTAAAAAAGCCACGATTTCAAATCTGCGATTGCATGATGAAGTAGATCACGTTTATGTTCCCAGATCTCCCTGCTAGGTCAATTAGAGTGAATGATGTTCATTTTGTGCTTTTTGTTCGTGAAAGTTTTCTGAAAAACGGACATGTTGAAGAGGAGGATGATGGAGAGGCTGGAGTTTTGTGTTATTACACTTTTTGTCGAGTCTAGATTTTTTCCTCTTGAACTGTAAGCGGGCTCCATGAAGATAATGTGGTTCCATTTTCATCGCCTGTAGAACGTTACTTCATAATGAAGTCTTCATTGGAACAGTAATAGTGAAATAGCAACAGATCGACTGAAATTATCTAGTATACATTTAATTAATGTTTTCGGTCCCATGGCTACCCAGTAAATGCTTTAAATAGACAGCATATTTAGAATTTACTATAACTTCCTGGTAGTTAAACTAAGTATTTCTTTTGTAATGGAAAGATAGTTCTGTTTTAAACACCCAAGACCTGTTTAACACGCAGTTATCTTCGTTACTCGAGAATTTTGTATTATAAAACAAGGAAATTACATGTTTTATAGATTAGAGAATGCTTTTACACATCTCATCGTGAAGCCGTTTTTGTGATTTGTCTTGCTAGGTTTCTATCATAAACGAACTGCTATCACATTTTACAGTTATGATATGGCTTTACAAACAGCAAGTCACTAAAATTTTACGTTATGTAATAAACAGTTGCTACAGCCTTGTCATTTTGGCAGCTGTTTGCTAATTTTAAGCACTACTCCTCAGTTAGAACAGGGCAGTTTCATTGTTTTTATGTCTGGTTGATTTGAATTCCTCCGTAACTACGAGGAAACGAAGAAAGGGACCAACAAAAACATGGTTCCAATTTGGAAAAGATTACTGGAGCAATGGGGGTCGATATGAATAATGAAATCTTCAGTGTATAAGTAGGATTCTAAAAGCAAGATTCCAAATTATAACGATTAATACATTTGAACCGTTGCTTAGAAACGCGTGGCACTATAAGGTTGGAAAGATTTTATTAATCGTATGTGGGCAGAAAGTGGAATATTACACACTTGAGACTGACTAGACGTTTCTTAAAACATGCTACCTCCTGTCGTTGTGCTATTTAAGGAGATACAAGATAGTATGCCTGTAATTTTTGAGAATACTCAATATGAGCTCAGAATAATATCCGCTATTGCAAATTTCCCTAAAAACCACGGTGTGATTCGAATATCAGCTTGAACGAGGCGCTGGAAGTTTGCATTTTCTTACCTCACTTTAAGCAATTCCGGCGTCCTTCACGAGTAACGTAAACGAAGGTTTGGGCTATGCTTAATCAGCACTTACGTAATAAGTTAGACACAATAAACGATATCCATAAGATTTCAAGGTATGCAGTAATTTCGATATGTGGTACGTCAATGTAGCCAGCATTTCGATCTCAAAGCAATTTATGTTTACAAAATCCACTAAAACCGTCTATAGCAACACTTAGTCAAAATACAGTATTCCTCGGAGTAGCCGAGCCACAGAGACTGTTATAACTGAGAAAACTTAACAACCTAATTCTGAGGGGTTTGACAGGACTCTTTGATGAAATCTTCATTAGAAAAGAAGAACGCGCTGCACAGAATTTCAACCTGGCACCGGTGTGACCAGGGGGTTGTGGGAGTTTGGGGGAACAGGTCACTTTTAGACATGCCTCTTTACATGAGTACATGCTAATGGTACAGTTATTATCTATTGTACTCTATTTGTTCTATTCAACACAGGTGTTATTAGCCCATTTATAGACTTGGCAACTGTAGTTGAAATTTTTTAACAATTTACAGTACTGAGTTTTGCCTTCTCCCGTTTGAAATAGCTGGCCCCTCCCCTACAACAGGATATCTGGCCCATCATCTGCAATACTACAAAGGCACGAAAAATATATCATCATCATTATCAATCGTGCGCGCCCGAATCCATGATCAGCATTCTCCACGAGTCTCTGTTCTTCATCGAATTCTGGAGATCGGGCATTGGAAGACCTGTGTCTCTCTGGAGTAGGGTGGCATAGTCCAGCATGGGTCGGCCGACATTTCTTTAGCCATGCCGTGGTTTCCATAGCACAGTGAGCGTTGCAGGTCCTGCACTTCTGAAGCAGTGCCTTGCGAGGCATAGTCGGCGTACTCTGATGGTATCTGTAACTTTGGGTAGGCTCCGTAAATTCTTCTTTAGTAAACGATATACACGTCTATTAAATCCGATGAAACTGAATACCGTGCGTTAGCCACTGTCGAGGTGCTTAAAGTTGTCGCCATTTTCAGCATTACAGTTGCTTAAAAGTTTATACCTACTCTAAGTCTAGGTTTTGTTATTATTGCGCTGACAATGGAATTTAAACCTGCATGATGAGACAGGGGCTGAAATGGCCCATAGAAAATTTAAATATACGAATGAAAGAATCGAGTGACTACAATATGAAGTTGTCAGTAGCTGTATTACTTTAATCATTCTTGAATCATAAACTTTGAATACCCTTTATGAGTATACAAGTTCCATGATGTTTGAAACTTTCCTGATAGTACAAATATTGAAAAACTCAACATGTGCAATTAGGTCTTAGATATCACATGTATACGGCACCAGTACCTCTAATGGACCCATAACCGGTGTGGAAAGTTTAAGAAACACTTAATCTTCTAGACGACATTGGTCAAAAGAGGCTACTTGTCAAGTTCCTTAAATCTCTCACAGCTCAGCAGTGGAGCAAACATGCTTAAACGTGTGTGCCTTTACCATTTTCAATTTGTATGGATTTTCTAAAGCCTTAAAGCTTCCATTTATCACAGTGTTTTGGCCCGATGAAATTAAAATATTAGCTAACCATTGTTATAGAAAGATGTTTTAAACGTTAAAGAAAAGCTCAAACGCAAACCTATTCATCCAGGCAAATACCTTGAATCAGGTTTCCTTCCAACAGGCAAGTACCCATTTGCAGTGCTCTTCTTCGGGACGGTTTCAGCTAAACTACGAAGGTGTATCCACTTAATAGTTGTTTTGAATATGCGACACAAGGACTTAAGTTAATCTTGAAAAGAACACTAGAGAAATAGAAAATATGTCCAACGGATGAGAATTTAAAAATTTCCTCTTCTATTGATACGTTTTCGCTTGTTTACCTTCCTCTCCGTATTTATTCAACATTTCTTAGTAACTCGGAATGACGTCCTGTCGCAGCAAAAACACTGCAAATATTGTATAAAATTTTGCTTCTACTAAACGTTTTTCTAAGGAAACGTTAATAAAGATCAGAATAAAAAGCTTATCGAGGTTGATTTTGTGGAGATTATTCGTTGTGTTACGTTTGCTGTATGAATTTCCAGTCCCTGCTACTGTGCATCAACAGAAATGAGAATAAATTGTATCAAGCCCCACATAGCATTTTACTTAATATGCTACTTATCTTCTTTGGGCTCCAATATTGAAGTTGCAGAAATTTTAGTTGCAGGATTCTATTGTATTGTTGTGGAGGCCCTTTGTTGTTCTTTCGTTGTAATATGCACAAATTAGGAGAAAAATAGCCCTTCTCAGCTTCAACATGCGGCAAAGTTATTCCTATGCAGCTTAAAGCTTGATAAAACTTTCGGTTAGTACAGTTTTGCTGTGCAAATGAGAAACATTAGTTCACGTCCTCGATATTTATCTCAGATAAAGGAACGACGGAGACAAATATGACGTCAACGATCTTGAATAAAAAAGAGCACTCAGAAAAGCTACTATGATACGGGGGTGCATAACAATAGATAGTCGTGTGCTTAATATTAGAGCTTCCTCGCAGCTGTTTCAACGTCAATATGCTAACTAAGCTCGTCACTGTTAGCTCTTGTTTTACTGGGAAGGAAACGCCCCACGGCCTGCAACACATCTCAAAAGTATTACTGACGTATGTTTTACTATTAGATACAATAGCCCGTGTCCGATATTTGATCATCAATTAGAGCTCCGACTCGCACACTTAACTTGATTTGACGAGGATAGTTATAGTTACATCTTCAAGAATTGAACTGAAAAAGGTAAAACGAAGAGTACTTGCAAGCTGCACTTAGGTAAGATTTGTTTTAGTAGTGTTCGCCTTCCCTATTTTTAGTTTGAACATCATAAGAATCCGAGCACGTCTCAATAGATACTTTTGACTAAATTTATCTGTCAACTAGATCACAGGCTTAGAAAATTTGGAAAAGAAACACATAAAAGCACTAGTTTCTGGAACCTTTTGTTATATGCAAAATGTAATGTACGAGATTCTGACTCTGGCAAAAGTCGTTGCGCCGCTGTCTTTAACGGCCTTTACAAACTTTATACTTTGGCCTTATGTTCTTAGTGTTCAGCCATATCGACGCACGAATAGGCACTAAGCACTGTATTAGCGTTGTCAGGAGGTATTTAGTAGCAACTTGCTAAAAAGGGAAAGTAATTACCCTACCAGATTTCCTCATTTTTCCTGTTTCTTATTGTAGTTTAATAAGACACCACTGACCAGTTCGTATCAAGTTTTTACCGTATTTGCTATGAATGAGTTCTATCTAGCGTTGCTTTTCCACACCATTTAGTAGTAAGAACGAGTAACACAGAATCCTGCCAATAAAGGACACCATATATGGATCAACTGCCTTTAGTAGTCGTTGCCTGAGGAAGTTGATACGTTATCTTAATGAAGCTACCAGATACTTTTTATCTTGATAATGTCAAATAATCAATATTTTTATGCGATATTAAAGTAAAAACTAGAATATGGCTCTATCTATTAGTTTCCTTTTCTGTAAATGTTATATTGCAAATACTTAACATCGTTGTCAATCTTTAATCTGCGTCAATCCATCAGCAAAGCTTTACTTTTAACATAGATATACAAATCAAATTTAATTGCTTCCGTGAAAAGATCTTTTTGGCTTTGGGTAGTTCTATTTGATCCCTTTTCGACCCTTACACTGCTCTGATAGCTAAACGATAACACTAAATTTCTTAGTGCTCCCGGAGCAGCTATATCACATTTACTTACGACTGTTGCAGTAAATACTACAAAGAAGAGGGTCATTGACCAAATGATCAAAGGCTAGCACAGTGCCTTTGTTAAGCAGTGAAATACGTTCAGATGGAGGAAACTTTGATGGGCAAGGCTTGGATTGACGTTGGATCCATCCCTGTAATTACTTCTCTCAAATAAAAATTGGAAATGAAAAGAAAAGGTCTACGCAGAGATCTTTAGAAATGAGAACATCTGTTTTGTGTGGCCTCAGTACTAGAGTTAGATGAAACATTTTTTAAAGGGTCTGAAGGTTTCTGGGTCACGTTGTCGACCAGGCGAGGATCACAAGAGCATAAGCTGTTTTCCTTCAAACATCATGAAGATTCTATGAATTATAGAACAGGATAAGCTCGTTCTTACCACAAGACTACACTTGTCCCCTACTTTAAGAAAAGATCAGCAGTGTCAATATAACTAATGATGAGATCTAGATATTCTTTTTTCAAGACGTCTCGATACTTCTCCTGAATCCTGCCATGCCGTAAATACGTAGAGGGTCTGCATAATGTTTTTAGCGTAATTCGATGAAGTTGTGTGAGCATTTTGAAATGACAAAGAATATGGAGCCGAAGGTGACTACTAGTGTCGATTTACATGAATTTAAATGTAGTGTTTTTCTTTGATGTATAATATTGGCAGCAACGACAGGTTGAGAGTTTAAAGGTTTGGTGCCTGCCCTAAGAAATTAATTAATTAATTAAACATTCATAAGAATAATAACATGGAATAAATTCAAAAGTAACTAACTTCGAAGCACAATATTATTTATGCGTGACTGAACCTTTGGGCAGTTGCTTAAGCTGGATGTAGAAAAATTAATCTCTTAGAGTTACGATTTTGGCACAAAACATTATCTACTCCACCTCATGACTTAGTAGTTTACAGACGTCATCAAATGTTTTGAATACAACGTAGTCTCATTAATACATAGTAGTCTTAAACGAAACCAGAGTAAACAACGGTTTAGAAATTGATTACGCGTTACTTTTGTGCGTCCAATTACCAAAAAGCTGGAAAGGGGTAAAATCAAATCAATTTTCTCACTGACCATGCTCACCAATTACCCTACTTCAAACGCCTTTTCCCATCCATTCGTAATATAGCACATCAAACTGTTTTAGTTGATAATGTGGAAATATTTCAAAATGCCCGCTACAAGAAGTAAAGCTGTATGCGCATTTGACTAACAAGTCGACTCGTTTGCTGCAATGCATGACTTTCACTTGATAGAGGGAAACAACAATTGTTACGTATAGATTTGTAAATGATAGTATTAAGTACGACTCAGAGTAATTGAGAATCGTCAATGTCCAAATGTTAAGGTTTGGGTTTTCAAATTGACGGTCGTGGGTTCGAATCTCTTCTGCTGCGTTGATAAAAAAGCAAGGTATTGTGGTATTGCTTCACTCTTTGAGAAATATATATACATATATATGTGCTCAATTAGTCAACATTCCACTCTGTGTATAAATTATATATACAACGTACAAAATACACATTTTCGATGTATACATATTTACATATACTCTATACATATATATATATATATATATAAATACATATATACATATATACATATATATGTATAATTATATGTCAGTTAAGAAATAGCCTTGAATAGACTTCAAAATTTTGGTGTGTAGATTTGATATCTTGGAAAGGATATGTGGAACAGGGAATTCAACAAGTCTGAGAAATTGTCTGACACATTTCAACCTTTAGGACAGACGACCATGAACTAGGGATGCTATTTTACCTAGAAGTCCACTTCTAGAGGATGCTAAGCATACCAAGCATCCCCCTTGCTACTGTACTGAGTGATTCTCGTGTAGGGTGTAGTCGCCGAGCGAGGGTAGGGGGGAGCTATTGCCCCTCTCCCTTTTGTCGTTTCAGACTTTATTCTATGTATCATTTCATAGTGCTGGGAAAGTGAATACAAAATTAGTATTTAAACTTTACGGAGTACCTTACTTTTGACTTGAGTGGCACGAAGAGATGAAGTAATCGAATAAATTTGTTTTCTGCGGACCTCTCCCCACCTTCACCCCCCTTTTTGCCCCGCAAAGACCGATTGCGGCCTGTATTGCAGACAAAATATTATAACATCCCCTCAAATAAACGCCCCTCTTCTTTTTTAAAAAAGAAATCATAAACGTCCAGGGCGTTTATTTCTTCAAGCCCCAGTTTCAATGCTTAAAGTTCCTTCTGGATTTTTGACCTCTCTTTGAAAACGTGACATTTACAAAATTTCTGCTCATATTGTTGTGCTTAGAGACGAAATGGTAGTTGTAAAGTTTACAATATTGTGCTAGTATTAACAGAGCCCAGGTAACAACTGCCGTCGGTTATTTTCTCACATTTTTAAAGTTGCTTTAAGCTAATATGTAGAATAAATTTTAAGTCCTGCGTTTGTAAAGTGTAGGCATATAAGAGAGGAGCCAACTATTGTGACTGTACGTACTGTACTAGTGAATCGAATTGCAGTGAGCAACCTCAGTGTCAGCCACTATTCCAGTACTGGAAATTATTACTGTTCCAGCACAGTGCCAGTACTTTATACAAGAAACTATCTCTTGATACCCAGTAAAGTGTAAGGGTATGGACTTTGGAGCCATCACGAAGTTAACGGAACTACTTCAAGATCAGGGGTCAGATGAAGAGGTACGGTACCGTCACTGATTTTGTACACAATCAAATCTGTTACAGCATTAATTTTTATATATCCTGTAAATGTAATAGCATTGTATTAGATCAGATGTTTATTCCTTGACTTCCAGCTAGGTCTGCAGCCAGGGTACAACTGCTTAATTAAGGGAAGGCTGTGAGTTTAGATGTTTGAGCCTTGGCCATGGCACTAGAATTTGGTGGAATTGATGATAAATGATAAATATAAGAGCCAAAGCAAAGCATTTGATGCTTTCCTCACTTCTCAAGAACTTGGGAAGATGTTTTAATACAGTCAAGCCTGTTTGTAGCATGATTGATATAGCGATACTAGTTTATGAGCTTTGTCTAACTCAAACTATATGACATTCTTTCATGCATCCTTAAATCTCCCTGTTTTTAGTCTGGAGAAGTAAATGCTCCTCATTTCACACCAGGATCGATAGGAAATGCAAAGAAAAGAGACCCAGAAGCTAGTCAAGGTGCATTAATTTATTTTGCTTTCTTATAACTGAGAACTATTCAAATTTTGGAAACCACAAGGAAAGAGTTTAATGTACAGTGAATTGGCTATGCATAAGCTTCACTTGTAGTAGCATGTTCCAGTGGCTTCCTGACTAAACGTTTAACCTCTCGAGTGTATGCATATTTTGCTTTGCACCTACTTGGTGGTTGATATATTGGTATATATTTTGGTAAAGGTGGCTAAATTGAGTTTGGCTAACATTGTATAAAAGAATTGTTGTTTTTTTGAGAAATTTTAAAATACAACATTAAGCTATTATTGTTATTTGAGTCCAATAGTCACAAAAATACATTTTATGTAAAGCATGTTTCCACCTCAATTGTTGTTCTTGCTTTATGGTATCTTCTCTCTCTAGATTGCAAACAGTGAGCAGAAATAAGATTTTGGTAAATAGAAATTATCATGTAAGACTTTTTAGATCCTAAAATTAATGATAAAGTTTTAACAAAGTATCAAATAGTATTCTTTTATCAGCAGAGGAACATCAATATTGACTTAAAAGATGTTTCCTTTTTAAAAATATGAACTCAGCCATGTTGTCACTGTTGCATGTTCTTGCAGAGGCTTATAACCACTGTCATACTATTACTGTTGCTTTGCTGAGTTGTCACCGTAAAGTATCCATATGCAAAACTATAGAAAACCTCATTTTTGTCTGTTATATAAGGTATTTATCATTTATGATTAGAGACTTATTATAATTTGCCGCCCTTTATTTAATCCATGGTCTGTTCTTGTGTAGGGAAACAGCAACAATCAGACCAGGAAAGCAAGAGTATCTGGGATGATGAAGAAATCGTAGAGGCAGATGATACATTAGCTACTTGTGATGAGACAGATACAAGACAAACACCAGAGTAGGTAGTGATTGTACTTTAAGTAGAAGGGCTTATTTTGTTGTTAGAAGCAGTCAGTGAGTATCACGCTCATACCCAAAGGGTGCATTTGGGTGCATGTTCCCTGGTAACACCCCCCCCCCATTTTAAGATATTGCCAAAGTACTTTTCTGATTTCATATCTATTAATGGTTAATTCCGTAATAATATCAGTCATAGTAAACCAACTATCTTTCAATATTAATGTTCCCTCATGATATCATACATGCTGCCATAGTCCAGTGGATAGTTCACTTAACTCCTATGCTAGAGGGTATGGGTTTAATTCCCCAAAGGGCTATTGGTGATGACAGGAAGGACATCCTGTCTTAAATTGCTCTAGGCTCCATCAAAAGTCCCATTTATGTGGGCATGGCCCCTAGCCCCTGGAAAGGTGAGTGCAAGGTGTAAAATTGCATCATCATCACATGCCCCAAAATAGTAATAAGTGATTGTTAATTACCTTTAATAATTATCAATTTCCATGAACTAATTGATTGCCTTCCAGATAGCACATTACCCCCCCCCCCAAAAAAAAAAAGATAAAATAAATAAAAAGAAAAAATTGACATGGCTGGCTATAGGCCTGACAAGGATTGTTTGTATTCTTAATATAAACAAATTGTTTACAATTTTTTTAAGTTTCCAGAGCAAATGAAATTACATATATGACCATCAGGATTCAAAGATGGGGTCTACATTATTGCTATAATATGATCATGTTAAATGAAAAAACTCACCATCTTACGGTGTACAGTACCACAGGTTTCACCAGATAGCTAGCGCTGATCTGGTCTACCCCTAATGTTGACCTATTTTTATATTGCTACCACTACACAAGTTCTAAATTTAAATACACTAAACTGTGCTTATTCTGTTTAATTATGCTCTTGCTGACTAGAAATTTCTTGTTAAATTGCTGACTACTGCATCACACTCCCCACTGAATGGATTCTGAAAAATCCAGAGAAAAATCTGAAATGTAGTAAACTTCTGATATCTTGGAGTCAAGTGGAGCAACATGCTGCTATGGCCTCCCCCCAGAAACCCTGACATTCTAAGTAATTTGTGAGCAAATTGTTGTGTAAACAACCATTGCCCCTGTAATTGTGCCACAAGAATGAAAATACATGTATAAACCTACTAAATCTGACATAGGGAGAGCTAAAATAGCCTCAGTCACTAGGAATACCCTGTGTACATCATTTTTGCTCTCCGTGGTGTGATGCATTCCACAGTTCTGATGCCATTGTTCTGCTCTTAGTTAAATTGGTAACATTCCCATTTTATTTTATTTTTTTCTCCCAGGTACGAATGTCTCTTCAGGCAAAAAGTTGGAACTAATGAAGTGTTTTTAGGAATGAATGGAAAGGACCCATCAACAGCTTGTTGTGAGGAGTTAATGGTATGCCTTTCACTTTACCATAGTGCCAGGATCTGACAATTGTAGATTTACACTTAAGTTTAAACTCTACCCTTGATTTCGTAGAAATGTTGTACTTTCGATACGGACTAAGCATCTCAGGCCAATATTCTAAACTCCACACAAATAAGCATCATATTTAATTTTTATGTCCGGAAAATTTGTTAGGAAAGGCAAACGTTTCATCTTCACCTCTTTGATAACCCTGGCAGTCTCTCAATCAAAGACCCCTGATGAGCAGTGGTTTCGACATTGAAACTACTCTAAATAAACAGAAAAACTACCAAACAGACTAACTAATAAATAAAGGGTAGCTGGGGTGACCCCAGCCCAATGGGAAGAGGGGTAAGAAACTTGCTTTTCCAGATGTTATTTTCAGGGACATAGGACTGAAATGCAGTATACTGAAATACACTACTTTTTACGAGCTACTTCGTTTTTTGGTCAGATCTCAAGTTACTTAATTTTCACAGTGGAATCAGTATTGAAGTTGCTTGACTGGTTGCTACTTCAGTCAATCACTTATTTGTGTTCCATTTTTTCTTTAATAGATACGGATTTTTCTGCCAGAAACCAAATCCAAGGACATTGATCTTGATGTGAAACCATCAGTACTTGTTTGCAGAACACCGAAGTTGTAAGTTTATCATTGCAGATTGATTCTGATAAGAAAAAAAGAGTGGCAAACAATTCCTATGGGTAAAACGCCTAGAACCACACTACAATTTTGATAAATTTAGCTTCATTACGGCGTGTTTAGCCCTGTCATATCCTAAAAGTATTGCACGAAATGGCGAAAACATTATGTACGTAAAAAGCGTTTTCGTTTGACACTCTTCAGGGTACAATCGTCAAAATGATTAAAATGAAACGTGTGGAAGAGTATATCCAATGGTATTTTTCAAAGAGCCAATCAGTAATTGGACTGCAACTGAATGGCTTGTGGGTTTTTCTCCTACCACTAGATCCCTATAAATCTTTCACAGAAGCTCTCTTTCTTTACAACAGCGGTCACGAAGCCCTCTAAGACAGGGGGATGGGCGGTTGGGATTTCCAAAATATGAAAGGGAGATGGTCATAAGTTTCATCATTCTCCGGAAATAATCCTAACAATAGCATCCATTAATTTTTATATCATATTTAGTTACATTGATCCAAAAATGTCAGATGTAGGTAAATTCAACTGAAAGTGGCATTGCATAGTCTAAATTCTAGCTGGGACAAGCTAAGCCATTGGTTGAAAGTCGTGAAAAGAGTTTGTTCATTAAGGCCAAAAGACACAATTTTTGTGTAGTTCTGAAGTTATGTCTCACGGAAGGCATTTTCAAGGAACTTTCAACGCACATACCCATGGACATACGGGCTAGAGTCAACCCAAAGTCATCCCATAGCTCCGACAATTTTTATTTCCAATGCATTATGATATACTACAGTGGAAAATATATATACCGATCAGAATGTTGGGGGAGAGGGGGGATTGGAATACGCTAGTGAATTCTCTCAAGGGCGTGGCGCCCGCCTTGCCCCCCTCACCTTCGTGACTGTACTACAGATGATTGATGCGACCAGTGTTGGGTGAATTCGTTTAGCAAAATGAATCTGTTTATGAATGCAATATAAAAGTTTTGTACCACAAACTAATGTTTTAAAGTATTTTTTAGTATTTCTGTATTTCTTGCTTACAGCAAACTGCATCTACCACTTGTTCACAAAGTCGATGAGAAGAATGGTACTGCCAAATTTGACTCCGATAAAGAGTGCCTGGCTGTTGTCTTACCAATGGTCCGAGAATATGACTTCATGAACCGGTAGCAGCAGGTGTTCAACATAGACGCACGTGAAAACATTATCATTGGAAGGAAATGTTAAGCATGTTCCATCTCTCTCTCCAAAGTTCTCCATCATACATATGGCGGGTACAGTTCCTCCCTGAAGTTGGCCAATGCCTGATTGAAACTTTGAATAACAGCCTGGTGTTTTATCACAATGAAGATTAGTGTGTCGCATGAACGAGATGTCTTTCAGCTAAGTTGGAGGCTTTGTGGTGCATGAGTAGCAAGATTGCTTGTTTTGCATGAATGGATAAAAGACAGAGATGTTGCTTTACGGTATTGGGAGGTATCATACTGTCAATCAATATGTTGGATTCCTCGAGCAAGAATGGTTTAATAAGTCGAGCAGGAGTTTTAGTCAGATAACGAGGAGTTGTAGTACCGCAGAGTAGTTTGTTCTGGAGGTGTTTTTGCATGTTTTGATCCTACTGCTGGGTCTCCCAAGCTGGAGATTTTATATTATTCTTACCAGACACATGAGATGCCTTGCATAGGATGCATCCCATCACAAGGACAGATGTTAGCGTAAGCTAGTGGCTAGAGGGATGGATGAAAGATCTAACTGTAGTTGGTTGAATACCTGACGGTGTCTTTGCAGTCGTAAATAAATCTCAGCAAACGCGATTCTAGAAAAGGCTGATAATGTGTTTGTGGGACAGTTGCTTTAGCCTAGCTTTCATGTGTGTGTACTACTTTGTATGCCTGTTGTACACTTTAAAGTAAACTTATGCTCAAATTATTGGATTTTTTTTACTGTGATTGCACTAAGTATAAGGCATGGAAACTCAACTGAACATAAGAGGTTCTGGCATTATATGATGTCTTCGATGTTAATGATCGACCCAATTGTGTCTTTATGATTGCATCTGTTCTATATTACATGCACATCCAAGCTCTATGTTATTTTTAAGCAAACATTGAAGGCAGTTTAATGAATGCTTGTCTACAGCAGCCATGCCTTAGTCGCTGGCGCTTCAACCCCAGCTCTAATCACTTCAACTACATGGTAGGAAATTTACTTGCTTTAGTGACCACTATGCCTCATCAAAGGTATTTTTTGGAGGCAAGATTTCCTCTGTTTTTGGAAACTACCATGTCATTTCACCATTAAGGGTGGATGTAGCTACAGGTTATCAACTTGTACCAGAAATAGCCAAACTGTAAGAGGATTATAGAGCCAATAAGGACTTGGAAGAGGGCTCTCTTTCCGTGTCTTTCCTGACCAGTTCCATTTGAGAAGAATCCCAAACTGAGACACAGCATCCTGGTGGAAAGAACTATATCCAAATAAGACGTCTACTCTTGGGTGCCTAATAAAAGGGATGTCCCACTTAACGGGGGGTGGTGAAAAAATTCCAGAAACTTAATAAAATGGCGGTGGAATAGACGAGGAGGACGGAAAATGATAAAAAATGTAATAGACGGGGGTCAGGACAGAAAGTTTTAGAAAATGAAGCCAAGAATCAATGTTTAGAATCAACTGCAACTTCCTAAGCGTAGGGTAGTACTGTACAAAGAATAGTTAGTTATTCAAAATCATGGCAGTCTGCTACATGCCTTCCAAGATTTTGAAAATGTTCCCCTCATCCTTCTGCTCAATCACGTGTTATTGCTAACATCTGTAATGCGCTTTTTCACACTTTTTCGAGCCAAGTAAAAGGCCACCTTCATCTTTCTAATGTGTGATTTTCATATTTCAAGTGAGATATTTTCTACTTACCCGCCAAACTACTTCCTCAAAATTTTGTCATAGGTGGGAGATTACTTAAGAACTAATAAGAGGGGGTGGAATAAGAATGTCGTGTGTGGAAATTTGTGAAAATTTGATTAGCGGGGGGGGACGTCTATTAGACGCCCAAGATTTATTGTAAGAGAGATTGGATGTACACTAGTCTGAACCAGGGTGGCGGAAAACTGAAAACTTCGAGAGAGTGTAATTAAGTGCATTGTACCTACAATGACATAAAACACATTCTTTGGGATCGCTTTTGAAAATTAATCAAATGAAACAAGATGATCGACGTTTGTTGTACAATTTATACTACATGAATGCTGAAAGATCTGGCAACATATTTATATCTTCACAGCCATAGTTCAATCTCAATTCTTTGATTTATGACTTATACAGCTCGAGGTCGCGCTTTGCTTGACTTGAGCTCGCTTCAAGGGAATGGCGTACCATTGTTCCCCGGTTTTCTGCCACACTGGTCTGAACTCTGTTAATGCCAATCCAAAATCTAATCTATTGAGCACAAAGAGGACTGATATGTAAGAGACTAAGTATTACAAAAGGGGAAAGTCTATTGACATACCGGAAATAATAAGTGACAAAGGAAGCGAATTATTTTTCAAGAAGAGCTCTTAAAAAAAGATATTTTGGATATTTTGGATATCTGTTACTAAATTTTGAATATCTGTTACTAAATTTTGAATATCTCGTATTGTTTTAGTTCTACTTTATTAACATATATTTTAACGCTGTAATTTTACCTTTGATAATGATACGAGGAAACATCAAAAGCTCAGGATCTAGTTATCTGTTTATATTTTATTGTGTTAGCATCATGATTCTTTTGCGGCCTATATGCTGGGTTTTAATATTTATCTTAAGATTACGTTTTCCGCCTGACTCATCTGTCGCTGTTACTAACTATGAAAATCTTATACACGTTTTTTTATAAGCAACTCAGTTGCTTAGGTATGAGGCCTCGATTTAGTCCAAAATCTAAGCAACAAGCTAAGCTACTCGAGGCCGCAAATTCAGGAGGGACAAATTTAAAACGCCTGAAAAACAAATCAAGAAACGTTTTTCATTAAGAATTGATTACAAACTGTTGATATATAACAAATAAATATGTTCACTGAGGTTTCCATTCTGAGACAACTAATGCTTACAGACATGGCAAGTTTAATGGCAGACATAAATGAGCATCATCAAGGTCAACGTAGAAGAAGTGGATCTGGTGAAGACACAAGTGGTCTCTTAGTGGTTGGAAACAATCTATTGCATATTATTAAAAAGGAACAAGAATCGGATGGAGAGTTTCTACGGTTTTTAACAGACCCATTCAATGTACCTAAAAGACGATACACTATCTCAATATTCTTTCAAAACCCGGAGAGATATGCATCATTGAAGTCTTACATTCGCACCCTAGACAAGGTCCTTCCAGATGGTATGTTTCGGGACTATGTAATGATTTGCAAAGAAGAGAGGTTACAAGGTGAATGCAATATTTTAGTGAAAGGGGATTACCGTGACCTCAACGGAAACCCCAAAGGTTGGGCAGATGCTATTGCTTCTATGTATATACCATTGAAACTACAAGTTGAAGGATCTGATCGTATCGGGGAAGGAGCGTACAAGGCTTCTGGCTTTTATGCTGGACCAAATGTTTTTACTAAAATCAAACCTGGCAAGATATGGGATTGGATAACGATAAAGGACACAGAAAGGGACGCTAACAAGGAGGTAAGGCCCGCTTTGATCTTGACTGCTGATAGCAGGAATATTCAACCGGAGGCCTGTTAGACGGATATAGCTTAGAAGCAATAAACGAATGTCGCAGCTCGTATTTCAGTAAAAAAGGATTATTTTTAGGCAAAAATGACATCAATATTTCACAAGGTAGAAAACCATTTACATAAACTTAATCAATCGCCAAAAATATCTGGTCAGACTTAGCGTTAGGGAGCCTGTTTTCATGGGTACAGATCCAAACTAGTACGAATCCAAACGGATCTGAGCCCGTATAAACACCCTATATAGGGGGTCCTCTCCAGTTGGATCCAGAACCCTACATGCTAATTCGATTAATAATCCACTGTTCGTTGTATTGCACTGCGGAAAATTACACGTTGAGATATGAAAAATTAGAGATTATAGTGCCAGTGATAGGAAGAACATAGAACCTAAATAGGCAGTACGTCCATTTTTTCACATAGTGGTAGCTTTTCGCCTCATTTTGCCCTCGTACCAATTTGAATACGATCCCAGGTAATTAGACGAGGCGTCTTTGAGATCGAATCCAAACTGACACCGATAGCAAATGCAGTCGAGTTTGGATCCAGCAGTTCTGTGTTAACTGAAGGCTGGTCCTTGTCAGGTCTGGTACGGTTCCAAATGTAATTGACCGTAGTTTGTGTAGAGCTTATTTGATTACGGTTTACTTTGCATGACAACTGTGATCTCTAGATAAACTAGTGTGGCCTACTAAAGGCTCATAGGAACAGAGTGGTAGGTATTTGAACTGTAGCACACAAGCTTAAACTGCTCGGTAAATTTCAAAAGAACAGCGGTAGAGGAGCATTTATTATGTAGTGATGTCAATGGAAACAAGTGCTATCCCAAATTTTTCTGACATTAACCTCAAGTGAGACACAGCCGAACGAAGGAGCGAGTAAGATATCCAACATAGACACTGCTCTCTCACCTCGACCAAACATCGATCTTTCAAAGCCAAAAGCTTCCCATCGATGTTCTGACGGACGACTATATTCCGATTAATATCATGCTTCTAAATAGTAATCATGCATGCTTGGACAGTTGAAAAGACTGCCATGGAATGGAGGCCAAACGTAACGTAATATCAATCTGGTTTAAAAACACAAAAACTTATTGTCATCGTCCAATAAATTTCTGATGACGACATAAAACTCCTGCCATCCATCGATAAAGTTGTAATAGCGACATGGAGCCCCTGTTCAAGTTTGATGGGTGCTGGAGGGAAATCGCGATAAAACCCTAAAACAAAATTAAAAGCAAACAAAACAACCGCAAAGACACTCGACGATCTTCCAATGGTAAAGTTTCTGTCGGTCTTCATTAAAAAAGTAGTAAAATGAAATAAGCAATAATAACAGTATAAAACATATGGTAATTAGGTTTTTCCAACTAGATTTAAACTAATCCACTTGTTGGCTCAATGCTGACAGGGACTCAAGCACCACCGGCACCGTCCTGTATTTGCCCCTTACTAGCTTAAAAAAATTACATAAACAGACATATGAGTTTGTAGAGTGAAGTAATATAAAATTCTTTCTAAAATCTGCATCAAATAAAGATACCAGGTTTTCAGAAATAAGAGAGGAATTTTCTCTTTGAAATTATGATACTTTTAGACACCTGGAATTTGTTTAAAATTGGTGATTTACAATGATGCGCTTTTCAACTCTCCTCTTTTGTCTAAAGGTAAAAGTTTGTTGCAGGGAAAAACTCTATCCAGCAGAATGTGATACAATGCCAGAGGGTTCCTACAAATTAGACAACCTACATGGAGAAAACTGGGAGTACGAAATACAATCGATGTATATTCCAACTGGGCTCATGGTTACCGGATATACACTGCATAACGAAAGAGGAAACAGTTATTCGTATTTTGTTGGGCCACAAATAATAAACAATGTTTATAGTTACCGCACTTGGAGACACATCAAAGTTGAAAAAACTGGTGAAATTGGTAAGTACCGTTTGTTCATCTTTATTCGCTTCATTGCAGCCCCTTCCGTGCTATCTCACAATTTATGCACGAGCAGTAATTGATGGGTAGCAATATCGAACAGAATGTAGCTATTCCAAAGAATTCACAGTAAAATAAGTTCGAGTAAAGAAGATGAATCGATCACTTTTACCTATAAGACGTCGATCAAAGAGTTGGATTAGAGCAGTAAATAGATCAGGCTTTACTGAACCCTCATGAAGTTTTTATAAGCAAACTTTCCGTTGATCTATTCAGCAGATTTTTTGACCAAATCTATTGATTATTTTGAGCACGTAAACAAGCAAATGACATGAGCACTTCTGAACCTATAATTCAATATCAAGCTCATGAAAGTCTCAGTGAGAAATAGACACCGGTTTCAAGAAAATAACTTAACATGGCACAAATGAATGATTCATCATTATCTAAGACAAATGTGACTTCGTCCCAAATATTGGCCATGGGCCTGCCTTAGTAGGGAAAGTTTTATGGGTCTAGAGGAAAGTAAGACGAAGCAGAATAGAAGTAAATGTGATAAAAACCTGTGAACATTGCAAAAAAGTGTTCTGTTATAAGATCTTAATATTTGTAACAAGACCTTCGAGTTTGCCATCATTAACATTTTTTACAAATAAGTCTTAAAACTAACTCACTAGTGAAACTGTATAGCTGTTCAAAATGTGAATTAAATATTAAAATGTCCACTTATAGGCCTACATTTGAAATTCTATTTCTCCAGATCAACTCATTTACGTTATCTGATAATCTATATATCTATGGAATATTTCAAAACTCTATTAACCAGACAATTTCTATTCAGTGGCAACAAGACAAGCTTTTCTTTCATCGTCGTAAATAACACAAGTTAATAGGACACCTTTTTGCTTCTTCTTTGTAATAGGAGATGCCACAGAACATGTCTGGTTTTGCGATGGCGAAAATCTTTCTGGGCAATGCAGGACGACTTGGGGAAGCATTAATGACCTGGCAACTTATGGTGGAACGAATTTTTCCAAGAAAATTAAGTCCCTAAAGATACCAGGCGGAGTGAAGGTTACAGGCTACTCCGAAACAAATTTTAGGGGAGCTCGTTATGGTCCCTACACTGGCTCAGCTATAATTACGAAGGTGGATCCTGTGAGCTCGTGGGTGTCACTTAAAATGACCAAATTTGGAATTGAGCAGAGCGAACCATCAATACTATGAGAACGCTATTTATTTCTTGTACATTTCTTTAAATATCAAGTTCTGGTCTTATCACTGGTATAGATCTTATAAGAATTGCAAGCAAAAGGCTCAAAACAAACCAACAACCCCGCAATTTGTAATTTTTATGGCCATTTTTTCTTTTACCGTTACCCTCTATTCCCATTTGTCCCTTTGTAGCTTCTGTGTTTTGTATTTCTCTCGTTCTACAAACTTGGAAAAGAAAGGGGCTAAGGATGGTCCTTTCGCCTAAATATGTCTTGAACTAACATTCCCTTTTAATAAATTAAAATTGGGGTCTATTTTAAGACATATACTAGCAGAGAAATTAGTCAAATATGTAACTGGGATGATGTGGTTGTCATGCAGCAACTTGTGGATAAACATTAAGGCCTAATCAATATCATTAGTTGAGAAATATGTCTGCGGTATTATTTGAATCTTACAGCAATGGACAACAAATGTTTACAAGCAATTTGCTTTTTTATGGGCAGAGAAAAGCACCCTTGAGAATGGCCATCAAGGTCATGGGAAAGGATTCCCCTCGACTTTGCTGGACCTCTTCTCAAATCGATGTTCCTAGTGATAGTTGATGGTTACTTCAAGTGGCCAGAAGGAATCATGATGAAACAAATACAGCCATTAACTCGATTGAGGTACTGCGCACCCTTTTTGGTAGCAGTGGAATGCCCCAAAAGCTTGTCAGTGATAACGGTCCGCAATTTGTATCTGAAGAATTCAAAAATTTTATTGCAGTAAATGGTGTAAGACATACCACATCAGCGCCTTATCACCCTAGTACCAATGCCATTGCAGAGCTCTTTGTACAATTATTTAAGCTTGCACTGAAAAGTAGGCCGAAGAACAGTGGAACAAAGCAAAAGAAATCTAGCAATTTTCTGTTAGCATATCGCAATGCTCCACATAGCACAACTTCTAAAACCCTTACTCGTTTATTCATGGTAAGCGATTTACAGTCTCGATTACACCTAAAACCACATATCGGGAGGAACGTGGAACAGAAACAGCAAGAAAT
This sequence comes from Alatinidae sp. Z8VKAUB7J3, assembly GCA_010016025.2. Classification (NCBI taxonomy): domain Eukaryota; kingdom Metazoa; phylum Cnidaria; class Cubozoa; order Carybdeida; family Alatinidae; species Alatinidae sp. Z8VKAUB7J3. The sequence goes on from JAAAKM020006971.1 coordinate 44,978,288, forward strand.
GCACGGGATCATTCGAACATTTGAACCAGGTGACCATGTGTCACTACGTGATTATTGCAGTGGACATAACAAATGGACAACCGGAACTGTTTTTAAGCAGACGGGTCCAGAGTCGTACAAAGTACAAGTAGCATCTGGCTTCACATGGCGTAGACACACAGATCAGTTAAACTCAACTGAACTTAGCAAAAACAACCAGGAGATGACTCAGCCAAAACCAACAATAAATTCAGCGAGACCTAAGAACACCAAAAACGTGTCTTCAAGTTTTAAAACATCAGAAAATTTCCTAAACGATTCTGTAGATGATTAGCTGTGTCCCGTAATTCAATAGGTATAATAGCTGATCAGAAAGAACCTTGATCTTTTCGAGTTCTAACGTGCCTTCGTAGTGTTAAAAATAAATTATCGTCCGCGATAAACGAGTTTATCAAATAACCTTTGTTCAGATCAAGAAACTTTTCAATTTCGCACGTATTTACGAAGAGGCTTTCAAAGATACGAGATCTGATAAAGGACTAAAAGGGGTCTAAACGCATTTAAGATCGGCCAGCTCACCGCTGGTGGTTACCCTTACCTCTTCCCCACCTTGGCAATGGATCTGTCTCCTCTGCTTTGGAAACTTTACATAGCATTGCTGAAATGCAATAATTTTGAGAATAACAATTTGGCAATTATGCTTGTACCTGACTCACTTACCGAAGAAGTTGCACTGCTTTTAAAATGTGAGATCATGTCTGCTACCAAAGCTATTACTAAAGGGCAACTGCAAAGGGCACGAGAGGGGAGTTGAAAATAAAGAGGCAGAGGCGACTTTCTACAAAAATTCTAACTCCGTGGTGTTATGACATTAAACTGTTTTTAAAACACATGACGTGTTGCATATGCTTTTTGTTTTCGCATCCATGATTCCGCAGTTTTGTACATGGGTTCGAGACTAGGGACTTGTCTGGATGCATTTCTTGATAGTTTTACATAAAATTTTTTGTAACTTTTTTTAAGGTTTTATGAGTCAAATTACCGGATTAGAGTTTTATAAATTTACCAGTCAACTACACAGCAAGTTTTTGTGTATCAAGTACTTTACAAAATTAAGTGAATTCAATCACTCTAGAATAAAAATTTATTGTTAAATTATAAATTTATTAATTAATTTAAAAATACATGTAATGCAATGTACATCGATGACTTTTGCACGCCAAAATGTCATTATCTGAAAGTTTGAAAATATATTGAAACAACTTTTCCTAACTTTTATCTGGCAAACTTTTGGTAAGAAAAATTTGGTCCTCACAGCCTGTGGTCTGCTCACGTGACCCTGATTAAAAAGTTGACCATATATAGAGGAAAGTTTCAAGGGGCTATAACTCGAGATATTTTCATGAATTTTACCAATATATTGTAGAATAAAATTAAGTTCTTAACATCGGCATTTGATATATGGCTTTGTTATGCGTTGTTAGTTGTGTTTTTTTGGCATGAAAAGCCCAACTCTATTCGTGTACAGTTTATTATGTTGCACAAAAATAATATCTATTGATGACAGGTTTCTTATCAAAACATTTAAAATCAAGAGAACGTTTAACCAAACATATTAAGCTGATAATTAACGGCATCTTATCGGCGTCTGCCGAAAGTTATCCAGGGAGAGGAATACAAATCCTATATTATAGGACCTATAAAATATCAACCGACTGTCAAAGATTTATAGACAATGCGGACGCCTGAAGAGGGTATTTCAAGATTTAAAGTACTTACAGTACGTAATTGGTAGGACCATACAAATTTTATCGATGAAAAAGGAGCTGTCAAGAAAGGTACGTCCTCCACGTCCGAGCTGAAAAACAGCTTTCGCAATGTATTGACCTTGATGTTGGCAACGCCATCCCTTACAAACGGCAACGCCGCTGGTGGAGCGCCGCCAGATCTTCTGATAAATCAATTTTTCTTCTGATAAATCAATTTGTAAGTTGAAGTAGCTCTTATTTGGTATATCTTATGTCCGGGGAGGAAGTTTGTCTAAACCTAGGAATTTCTCCAAATGACTCATATACTAATGCAGAGGACCACGGATAAACGGACATCAGATAAGAGAACATTGTGCCCCAAAGGCTACATTTTCAGGGCAAACTTTTAAGTCCCTATAAATGACTGTGTCTAGTGTTTGCTAATTTTCCAAATTTATCTGAATATGGTGATGTTATCTAAATGTTTGTTTGAGTATCTTTTATCTATGTACCTTTTTACCTTTTTATTCATAACACGAACTCGTTTCGCGCCTAAATTAACCATTGCGAACAGCACAAGGGTTTTTCTCGCCTCGGGCAGTTTCGGATAAGAAGCGAGAGAGTTTCAGATTTTGATGATGCCAGCATCTTCTTCAGCTTTGTTAATCAAATGTTAGTCGTAAATAATTTGACACTGTTTTCCATACTTCATATTCGCTGAATTTAGTGACACAATGAGATGTAGTGTGTCCTGGATTTTGACGAGTCTTTGAGGAGGCTATCAAATTATTCAATAAGTTACTTAATGACAGAAGAAATTCATCAGTTGTGATGTCATCAGATACAATATCTGTCTCCCTGACGACTCACAAAATCTAAGAGAGATGGAAAAGGCGACGTTGAGACATTTGGCTAACTGATCACACTCGCCTTGCGCATAAATTATCGACTGCCCATTGATGTGTATGCGTAACTGATACGCATATTGTAGCCAAAATCCACTGAAGTACATAAGTCACTCAAATACCGCGGGCTGAGATTCATAAGGCCGCATACAGTACATACGTGGCTTGAGGTATTTGTAGATTTGACGTATAGCAATGATATTCAGTTAATTCTTCTCGATGTCATCAATAACCTCTTCAAACATATTCTAACGCGTTCTTCTTTTCACCTTTCTGCTCTTGAATCTGTTTTCATCAAAACAACAAAACCAGTGCTCTGTGAACAAGGTGTAAACGTGTACAGGGTTGTTGAATAACACGAGAGGCAGAAAATGTATCGATTGTTTACGCGCTATTTTTACTGATATACAGTATTTCAATCCTCTCCTTTCCTGTACGTTCTTCACAAAAGGTTTGCTACCTTTATCCCAGACGATTCTTGTGACTACTGTCTAGCGCAAATGTTTAGCAATATAAATTTGTTATCTAACGCAAAATCCTAACTCATACCAATCTTATTCCTGATAATTTTTTATGTGATTTTTTTTTACACTCCTATGCCACGTCTTCACCTGGAATAATCTTCAAAAATTTAAGGACAGAAAACTTTACAAGCATTTCAGTAGTATTGTATCAAAAGTTGTTTCCTATGGTAATTTCAAAAGAACGAAGATAAAATACGTCAAGAGACACTTTCCAGTTGGTAGACATTTTAAATGATATTAAATTAGAATCATTGGCTCTTGTTCCCTTCTCATAAAATATTGGGTGAAATACATTGAAATAGGGGGTTTTCGGTCAGCATTTAAAGAAGTAAAATGACTCTGCAGTATACAGTAATTAGGAAAGCAGTTTTAAGACCCAAAGCCAGATATTTACCGTTGTCGCTTACAGCTCTTTCGTCTTGGATAAAAAGGCACAATAAAAATTTTGCCTTTGCTACAGAAGCTATTACATTGTCCATCGGTGGATATGAATATTCATCTCTAGAATGGCAAGTTTCTCTGGTTCGTTTTCATGGGGACATTACCAGCCGGTGCTGATCTCCTCAACACGTAACCCACGACGCAGGCAAAAATAGGAACAGTAAATTGTGATGTTTGATATCTCAAGTTTGAAGCAGACATTGAAAATAAAGAGAGGTTTTACATGTGGCCGAAATATATTTACTTTTGTCCACGATAATTATCATATTTGTCTATTTCTCGACAATATTTCTCTTCCGTTATTTTGATTGAAGCACATGCTTCGCTTGCTTCAGTCTGGATCCGCCCCTGATAAACCCTTGGGGCAGATCAAGTCATTAATGTCGAATGTTTTAAGAGGAACAAATCAAAGGAAAAAGTTACTCAGAGTAGTAATGAAGAGACAATTTGAGTACCTAGATAGAATCCATGAGCTTAGAAGAGGGTAAAAAGTTGCAGATAACTGGCAAGATTGGGGAGCAACTAGTGTGAATCAGATAAACAAAGATTTGCATTGTTACTCTGGTCTGAGGAAACAAGGTGCGTGATTAAGAACCAAACATCTAGTGGAGTGGGCTGCACACATAGAGGTCTGACGAGCAGAGACCATTGAAATTTACAACAGTACTTGCACCCGAAGACGTTAAAGTGAAAGATAACTGAAAATGCTTGAGCTAGAAACCCGGAGAATTTGTTACCATTTTACATTGAACCGGTTCCCTTTGCGTGCAACTGATCACAGAATAAACATTCGTGATAATAATTACGCATGCTACCACGCCCTCGCTTGATGCTCGGCCTCCTCCCCAGTAAAATAACCAAGGGAACAGTTAAACAAATTTCATTTGGATTGGATATGTGGGGTTACCTGACCTAGGAATGTTTTTCATGATAACCCCGCTTAATGTTAGCCAATAGGACTTCCATATAATTTTTGATTAGATTGATAGTATATGATTGACAGGACCCAGTTTTAACATTTAATACCATGACTTCGCTGAGAATCGACTTCTGAAATTTGAGCACTTAAGGTACTACCAGTCTTTCAAAGAACTTCATTGACAAACTCTGGTACTACAAACAATTGGACTATTATGTTGGCCTCTAGCTCAAGATGCCGAAAAATAGTTTTGTGTACATCACCCTTTTAAATTTAGTGCTTCATAACGCGACATACGGTAGTTGCAGTGGATGCTAAGTCCAGATGCAGGCTGATACTATTATGATGTCCTTGCATTGCATTGTGGGCACACGTCATTATGCATATTCTGTGATTCGGCAAAAGGCTTGCCAAGAATTACTTGTATATGGCTGTTAATGGATAATGGAGTCAGATCAATCATTTCCAACCGGGAAAAACTCAAAGATACAACTTTATAAATAAACCTTACCCTCTTGAAACAGGAGAAGCTCTAAAAATGACCAAGTTGTATAGACGCAATTTCAATACTTTGATTTATTCCGAACATTAGCCGTCGCTAATGGAGAAGCTTCAATTAACCTTGACAACATATTTCTTGAATTGTGTAACCTAGAAAGTTTAGAGTTTCTTGTTGAACAGTATGCACCGCATCTGTGATTGTGATTAACCCGTGATTGCATTACGCAATTCAGTCTGTGTGGATGCTGCAATACCAAATTCTACAAACTGTTTTAAGTTAGTTTCTTCAATGTTGAACTCGTTTAAGGATGTGCATTTAATTGTGAATGAATATAATTGATTGTGATACAGGAATGAGTTTTCTTTTCGTCCCGTCTCCACTGCATATTTATCAATCTTGATCTGGATGCTCCCTAATTGCCTATTTTACCATTGAGCTTCGTTGAAATATTGCTTAGGTATGCTTATTAACACGATACTTGTTAAAAAACAAAACCTTTATCGTCTCTAGTGGAGATAGGTCCGTAACCAACTTCGAAGACGATGAGACATTTTAGTTGCGTTTGGTAGATGTATTTGAGAATGACAGCTTTAATAAGTGACCACAAGGCCTACTAGAGTAGGCTCTCTCGCCCTTTATCCACTATTCTTTCAAATCACGAACATCGTACCAAATCTCTACCCAATCGTTTACATCTTTGTGCATGTGAAGCCCCAACGCAAAGTGGCAACAGTAAACTTCTTCGATTGTGTACAAGACTAATTTCTACAAACACTCAATAAATTA
>JAAAKM020006971.1:45004422-45037738 GCA_010016025.2 Alatinidae sp. Z8VKAUB7J3
AAACGAGGGGGGAAGGAAATAAAAGGGGGGGGGGTACGATAAGATGTATTTCACGTATCAGGAGAATACTAAAGTTATGGCGTAACAAAAACCATATTGCTTCAGAAATCCCAATTAAAACTACATCAAAGTGTCTTTGTTCAGTTCACAAAAATTTGAACTCGTTTTGTTGGTTATTTATCCTAGTTGTATTTTAACATTATAGCCTCGTCTTGGTAATCTCGTTTTCGTCTCTTTTGTTACCAGTTATTCCCTATACGTCATTAGCTTTTCCTATTGTAACACTTTGTGTCTCCTGTATAACAGTCCTCTTTGTGCTTAATAGATTAAGAATTTGATCGAGTTTAATGGAGTTCAGGCGAGTGTTACATTCGATTCTTCTTGCAACTATGCGTCTTATGTAGATATAGCTCTTTTCCAACAGGTTTCAAGTAAGACTGATTTAACAGGCATGATTTTAAATTTGGAAAGGGCGTATGTCGATGATTCCTCATGATATCGTTCCCAAATTTGGACAGTTTATCTATATCAAAAAGAAGAATGCAAACAGTGCAAAATATCATCAAACTTCTGATTTTCATTCAATTTGATGTCACACTTCAGTACTCTGTCCAAATATTTACGAAAGTCACGAGTGTTATAGTGATTTGACATTCCGTGCCAACGGCGTATATTAAGTCGGCCTCTCACTATACGATTTCCTACGATACGATGTCGTAGACACGTCGCAGACAATCGCAGGTTATCGTAGGCATTCGTAGAAAATCGTATAGTGTGAGGGGGTTTACGATCCACTTTAATTCTGTCGTAGGCTATCGTAGACTATCGCAGGGTATCATAGGGTTTTGAACATGTTTGAAAATTTTTAGCGAATCGTAAGCTATCGTAGGAAGCTAGCTGCGAGGCTCTACGAGAACGGCCGCCGAGGATGGACATTTGGCGTGTTGGTTGATGTCGATTTGGTTTATTTTATCATACATGGCATAGTATAAAGTTGAAAACTGTGTTCATATGATGGACGATGGAGGCAGACCACGAGAAGAACATTGGTAATGAAGGTCCTCTACCTCACGCGATTCTTTGATACTCCAAAGTGTATGCGTCGCTTTTATAACTTTGAAGATCTTTATTTCGAATTCTGGCGAACCTCTACCTTTGTCTTCTTTTGCTCCTTTTACCCTTTATTTTACCCAGCAACGTCATCTCTGTACTCCTTCGCATCTCAATGTCTTTTTGCTATGAACGTTTACCGCTACTTAGTCCTTGTTAGTTGGGTACTTGTTTATCTTCGATGTTACTTTACAATTCCCATGACAGATATTAGCGACTTATCCTTAGTTGTTTCTGTTAGCCGAAGATTGTTAGCATTCCATTCACATAAAAACATAATGTGTAAACTAATATTGTAAACCGCTTTGTAGTTTTACCTCTAACCAGTCCTTTTTAATTGGTCAATATTTTACCTTGAGTGACATTTTACAATTCCAATGAGAGATATTAGCAATTTATCCTTACTTGCTTCTGCTAATCGAAGATTGTTAGCGTCACATTCACACCAAAACAGTATCATCAAACTGTTTTGTACACTTACCTCTACTTAGTCCTGGTTAGTCGGTCAATAGTTTATCTCGTATGACATTTTTCAAATTTGTCATGGCAACCATTGCCATATGATCGTAGTCGAAATATTTTAAGAAATTCCTGTCCGCTCCCGCTCTTCTCAACAAAATCCTCATTACTACCTCTGTCGCTTAAGTCTGCTATGAACATTTCCCTAGCAACTACACGTGCGCCGATCATATTGTTCTTCGTGCCTTTGCTGATTGTGCAGTCATCACCAACGAATCAGTTTTCGTCTTTCTGCAAACAGCAAAATGCTGGTAACTCTCTTTATCACCAGTTGCTGCGGGTCAAGGTCATTGCACATTACTATTTTTTCAAATTTTGATTGGCTTATCCATTTCCTGCCCATTTTCATTCGAATCAATGGTTTACCCTTTTCTTCACGATATTTATACCCAAAATAATGCAGTTCTCCGTAAAAAAACTCATCGGCTATACTTAAATAACAGAATCTATCAGTGGAGTGTCAGACCTTATTACTGTGTTTCCTCTAATACTCGCAACATGTGCTAATTTCAAATTTTCGAAAATTATTGGCGCATACAATTTCAGAGAAAACAAGATTAGCCAGCTCACAATACCGAACGCATCTTACCCGTTAAGTTTTCTTTGGTCTTGATAGCTGTGCTTGGTTTACACGGTAGCACTACTGCACTGACTTCATCGTAAATGGTTACATAGGACAACGAAACAATTACATTAAAAAGCCTTCTAACAATTCGATTCTCTTATACCTAGCCTTAAGAAATTTACGGCTCACTTTGACCCAACAGTTCTATTTAAAGAACGTCACCAGTACAAGGGACAGATGATGTAATCCACGTGCCGCTCGCTGTACAGTGCTTCCTAGACTATCCACATATCGCTTATCCGGCGTTTATTCAAATATCCGGATACATGCTTGTCTTTTGGGACTTAACTCCCTGTTCGTGTCCATGCTTCCTCGATTATCCACATCTCGTCTATCCGGCATGAGTTTGCGTGCATTGAGATCATCTGGCGCTTATTTAATCATCCGAATACATGCTTGTCTTTTGACTTGACTCACTTATCGTGTCTATGCTTCCTCGACTTTCCAAACTGCATGTTCAGTTTTTGAATGTGAAAATAGCTTGTGTTTATTTACCATTCCTTATTGTTTTTGTTATTTCTCTGGTTTTCTAACAAAATTCGATTATCCGTTAGTCGGATTATCCGCAATGTTTTCTGAAAATGATGCCCCAACAATACCGGATAATCGAGGAACCGTTGTAATACAAATAATAATTCTCAACTTTTTCTTGCTAAAATGGATGGTTCATTCGCAACAGTTTTCTTAGAATCGAAAGGCCTTCACATGCGGAGGAATTTTTGTAGCACAAGAGCACCGGATAGATTTGGCGATCTCTCAATCAAAGACCCCTGATGAGCAGTGATTGAAACATTGCATAATACAAGTCTAAAATTTGTAGATATTTATTGACGGTTGATCGAAATTATTAAATTGTTTGCAGCACGTGATCGATGTTGTGCCCGCTATTTCAGTCTAAACTTTGAATTTCTGAAGAGAAACCTGGCAACTGAAAAACTCACTCACTCACTCACTCACTCACTCACCCACTCACTCACTCACTCACTCACTCACTCACTCACTCACTCACTCACCTACTCACTCACGCAGCCATTCACTCACTCACTCACTTACTTACTGACTCACTCACTTAATCATGCACGCACTCATTAGCTCACTCATTCATGCACTCATTTACTCACTCATTCACTCACTCATTCGCTCACTCATTCACTCACTCATTCACTCACTCATTCATTCACTCATTCTTTCGCTCACCCACTTACTCTTTCACTTGCTTACTTTCTCGCAAAACTCACTTGCTCAACTGATTGATTGACCGGTCTGTTAATTAGGGGATTATTTGTTTGATGAATTAAATGAATTATTTGGTTCAGTTTACCGGTACTTACCTACTAGTAACTGAATACTCAATCTTATATACAATTGAAAACTTTTGTTTATTCATCATAGGGAAATGGGCATGAGAATGATTTTACGGGGGACCAATCAGTCTTTATTCTTGACGTCTACAATTCATCAATTTATCCACGTGATTTGGCAGCTCGAGGTACAAATCTGTCACTCTGCTGATTGGCATTACCAGCCATACATAATCAATTGCTAAGAATGTGTAATAATATAACAAATACACGTGATTTTAACAATTTTATCTGGTAGACGGCTTGTGCTGATGATCTAAAATCTGCTTATTTCGTCTTTATTGATGAGATATCCATTCCTACCTCCAACACTATACTACATTATCTTAAGAGGTCCAGACAGATTATGTAAATGCATTGCGTGCAGCACTGTTTGGAATCTACATTAAATGGGCTTTAGTGAGATGTAATAGAAACTTTGCTATCTTACATGGTATCACCGATAACAAAGGTTACAGTTATCACTTCCGAACATTGTAATTGTTTGTAGCTTTAAGAAAATAGATCGTTGTATGGTTTTTGTATTTGTAGCCTGCATTGCAAACCAAAACAGCCAAAACAAAACTTCTTTGGGTATACAACGCAGGCTAACACCATTTGTAGCAGAATATAGTCATCAGTTGCACGATTGATATAGATTGTTGGGTCTTTATAAGCCCGATTATTTTCAAAATGTGTTTGCTGTGAAGCCATCTGTTATTTAGATGGCTGGCGTGTATTCTATTTTATTTTGCTCTTTGTTCCATCAGCTGGAATTTCTCTAGAAGTTCGACTTCGTCCTTACACACGTGATAAAGAATACCTCACTGCTGTTAAAAGGTAAGGGATGTTAACCAGCAGAGCATAAGGGATGGTTAGACGTACACCGCCACCTACCAATCCACTTATACCTTGTCTCCACCTACCAATCCACTTATAACTTGTCTCCACCTACCAATCCACTTATAACTTGTCTCCACCTACCAATCCACTTATAACTTGTCTCCACCTACCAATCCACTTATAACTTGTTCCCACTTCCGGTTTTTTGAAAGTGCTTCATTTTCAGTTGGACGTGCCTTTTCTCAGTAGGTTTATCATCTATCGAATATCCCTCCGTTGCTTTGGTTACAAAATGTGTTCTTTGGTTACTAAGAATTGAGTCTCTTTTTTTGCAAAGATTTGCACTGCCTTTAAACGGCCCGTTCTCCCTTGTTTTTAAGAAAAAGTGTCCTCGTAAAGAAAGTATGCCCACACCCTTGGTTGCTGCTAACCCACAACTACTTTATAAAGAATGAGCCAACTCTTTTTACGTAGATCAATAAATATAAATCCTCGTCTTAACTAACCTTTTCCAAGTTGTTTACTGGACTAAGGGGATACTTTGCCTTTCGTTGGTTGATACATATTTCAGGAAGGTAACTGAAGTTTGGTACAGACGTATAAACATAGCATTTACAACAATTGAAAACCCTTTTTTCCCTTTGTCGCCCCATTAACAAACAGTTTTCTGTGTTTTTTCCTATTCTTCAACATCTTCAGGTCGGGTTGGAACTCTTGTTAGGTCGGGTATTTGAACCCACGTTACTTAAATTTTAGAACAATTAATTGTTGTAAAGCCATAGTTTAGAGAGTTCGTCTACTTGGCATTTCATATTCTACAATATAGTTCGTACCTCCTTGTCACTTTAAAATTTAATCGCAAAGATCACAATGGTATTGAGCTATTTTTTGCTATATAACCTTGGATGCTACCCAATTCGCTTTACCCGTCCCCCTCTTATGTTAGCGGTAAAGGTCTGTACCGATATAATTGTTGCAGACGTTAGTGAACCAGTTTGTAACAGTGCCTCTATTTCCTTCTAGCAATGTGAATAAAGCATTAGAGATGTTCTCACCAGATTTAATTGTTTATAACGCAGGTATTTGACTTTTCTTTGTTTACGTATGGAAGTTACTTGATGACCTATGTCAAGTCAAAATATATACAGTTTATAGTCATTTACAATGATTTAGAAGCAATAAGCGAAGGTTTTTGCCGCCTTAATATATTCTCATATCAAACAAGTTACGTGAAGATATATAATAGTAATCTATTAGCATACTGTTAACTCCTCCTCGTTAATCTTTCAAAATGCATAAACTTAATAGTTATCCAGGGATGTGCTCTCAAAGATACGTGTGTTGTGGCTCCTGATTGTTTGGGACTGTGCGGAAGGAGTGGAAAGGGAAGCCAGATATTGTATTTCTTCGAATAAGCACTGCGGCGCTTTATAAATTTTCATGTCTCACATGTGTAACTTGTTCTAGAGCTGTACATAATCGTAAAAATATTTTATCTATAGATTCACAATTATGTTTTGTGGCAGAGAAATTTTTGGTCATCGAAAAAGCAAGTGCCATGTTGTATGAAGAGGTTTTCCATATTTCACATGTCATAGGTGTTTTTGGCTTGTTCTAACCAATCAAGCTTTTTACGTGTGTAGGAGACATATTTTTTCGATGCTTTTCAAAAGCAGCAACAGAGCCTCGGACAATTTCGTCCTGCTCTGGCAGGTCAATGCCACATATAGAAGATGGCCAACTATTTTGGAACAATTGATTAGTAGATTTTGGTATTTTGGATGGGTTTTGTAGATTTACTAAAGAGATATAAAATCTAGGTTAGACTTGTACGTCCACGCATCCTTTTTGTAAATGGTGATATGACAATAATGGATGTTCGCATCTTTAGCCAACGTAGGACATCTTATTGCCCTTTCTTAACAGCTGAACCAAGTTTTAGAACAGCAGACAATAATGCAGATGTCGCATTGATAAATGGGGGCTTTGGTTGGTTTCATCGGCCTCCTCTGAGCACATTTTGCGATGAGCAGATTGGCACGCCTCTCCGTAAAGATGTCACTGCCCTCGTAGCAAATACATATCTATGTCGCAAATATACGCCAAATTATGCATCAAAGCATGTATCTGACCATGTTACTACCGGTTATCATTCATATCATTCGTAACTGCATGGTTACTGTTTATCACCGTGTTCTCCAACATACGAACATTGGGATCTGCAGATTCGAGTTATTTGTACGTGAAGTGCTAACAGGGTTAGCCGTGTTTAAGGGATAAATGGTGTTGGTTAAAGTTTTACAGGAAACTATCTGATTCAGTTTCAATACCTTATATATACACGCGCTGTAGCTGCCGAAATGTTCGCAGCGAAGGTGTCATTACAGATATGCTTTGCATGTTGTGGGCAGACATGAGACAAACCCCCCAACAGGATGACGCTACAATACCGGTACAAAAATGTGCTCCCGATGTGTACCAGACGTAAAAGTGCGGTTAAAACGTTCCCGTTTCGTTACCTACATTTTCAGCTGCATAAGAAGCTTTTAATTAAGACGACTGTCTGCACTGACACAAATTTTACGTTTGAATTTACATTATATAGACATACATAAGCACCGTGTATTGTTTATTTTTTGGCTACTTGAACCATCTGCATTAAAAGTGAAGCTGATCTAGCTGTACTGAAAATGATGAACAGAGGAAGGATTTGTGACTGATAGAGGAGTCTCAGGATTTTTGTTTAGAAATAAATTAGAATGAGGGAGGGTACTTTGGCGCCTTAGGGTAGAGGCTGAGATGAAAACAATAGCGCCATTTAGAATATATTGTGGGAAATTAATAGAATAAAAAAGAACCGAAAGATATTAACAAATGTGTTTTGCCTCAGATGAAGTAATAGTAAACGAAACTCGAATGGAAGCTGTAATGAGTAATGGCTATGTATTTTCTCCAGGCACAGATATCCTGGAAGGGGATCCTTTGGGATTGTTGAATATTACACCAAATGTACGTATATCAGTTAATACTTTAGTTTATCGTTGTTGCAAAAAGCGTTTTGTGCTCTGCCTTCAAATCTTTAGCATTACTGATACTGACCAGGCTGCATTGTATGGTTACAAGTTACATTTTGCGCAGTTAGTATTGTAATAACTTTTTCCCAGTAGAGATAGTACCCTTTATATAAATATTTCTATTCCTATTTCATGATTTTAGTTTTTTATTCCGATGTAAAAATTGCACTTTCAGAAGCAGCGTTAGTTATGAGTAAACCACTTTACTCTCGTATTGATGTTGTTTATTGCTACAAGTGCATTGCTACATGTGCTAAAATTCGTCTTGTTCTTCCTACTCCTCTTCTGCTGCTTCTTATTTTTTCTTACGCTCTGTTAGATTGTTCTTCTTGTATTACTTTATCTGCTTCATTTTATTTCTTTTTCTTTTGTTTTTGATAGATGTTGCCTTTCTCTTCTCTTTTAACATTTGCGTCTTATTCATACGGATGTTTTCATCCTAGATTGTTACTTTGAAACGCTCAGATATTAGTATAGTAAAGCGCATCCTAGCCACTTGTAAGCATACATCAACCTCAAGTTCTCTAAGTAATAGTAATATCTTTTCATTTTCTGCAGCAATAGTGTTACAACTTTGTCTTTATTGAAAGTTTGAATAAGAAAGTTATTAAGCTTTTCGAAATGCATATAGATTGAGTATGTTGTGACGTTGTAAATGTTGCCATGCCAATTCTAAGCCAGTTCTGATGTGGTAGGCGCAGAATTATATTCAAAGTTCATACCGCCAGAAGTCCTTGATTCACAAGAATCATAATTGCAGTAATTTATTGTTGAAGTAGTCTAGAGAATTGTGCATTTGTTTGCTGTAAGCCCGATAGAAAGGTGTAGTTACCTCGAAAATAGCCTTTGTTTTCATTTCTTTCTCCAGCAGACTTAGAGGTTGAAACCATTTACTTACTTAGCGTGGTTAATTAAGTTTTTCTTAACAGAATTTCTTCTATTTTATAAAAGTAAGTCGTTAGACATTGTGAGTGAATAAAAATAAGTTAAGCTATTCAGTTCAATTTCATGAAATTTCTCAATGCTGACCAGCAATCACTTTGCATTGTTTGTACAGGGTATCATAGAGAGAGATGAACTGGTGTTTAAGGCCGCCAAGAATAAAGAAATTCCGATCGTTATGGTGACCTCTGGTGGCTACCAGGTAATGGTTTGTGGAAAACTGTTTATTTGTCAAACTTTCCTGGGTAGAACATGTTAATCCTTTGCAAACGTTTTGTGTGTATGTGACCACATGTCTTGAATATATGTATTGAGTCTTGGAGAATTACTGAATTTCGTGGTCCTAAAGGAAGTAATTAAAATAGGTTTGTCTTAAGGGATCACCAATTAGGCTTAGAAAATTGTGTGTTTTTACTTAAGATTAGGTCATTTATGGAGCTCCTATACGTTTCACAAAGTAATAGGAAATATTAGTGTTAATGATAGACATTCTTATCCTCATCAGAACCCAACCACCAGGTCACCGAAATTTAAATAAGTAGTGAGGTCGCAGGGAATGAGTATGCTCTATTATCCAGTAGGCATGGAAGCTGAATGGAACTATAAACTTGAAAAGCTCATCATCCGCGGACTATTTTCTTTTCATACCCTTCCTTCAACTAGATTAGTTGCTAAATTGCTTAATAAATTAAATATTGACTGAAACATGCTTAATTGTTTTTAAGACACCGAAAATTTTTCGTTGCTCCGTCAGCAACTCTTTGACAGCGACCGGAGATGTAAAAGGTAGTTTGGATAACGTTACCACTGGGAAGATACTCGTTATTACTGTATCTTGTTGGCAATTTCTATATCAAAGACATAAGTTAAACATGTTTTCGAAACTAGTTTGTAGCTTTAGGAACACTTATTGAGTATACGTGAAGTATGCAAGTATAACTTAAAATTGGGTTGTGGAAAATATATCCAGTATAAACAAATATAAAATCTATTAATGAACTTAAGGAAAGTTCTTTATGGATAAGTAACGAAATTCTGGGTATGAAGCCTCAACATCATGGTAAGACATGTAAAGGACGACAGTTGCAGGGGTAGTTTTAGTTTCTGGTCAGTAATCCCTGTTTTAAGTCAGTAGCAGACCACGAAAACCACGAGCGTAAACCTGTGGTGTACTACAGTGATCATGATTAAGTCGTCTACTCGTTCTCATGTATTCATCTAATTTTTTGTGTAATGCATTCGCCATTGAAAACCTATGTTGATAGCGTTACAGTATTGCATTACTGTTCTTATACAAAGTTTGTTTAGTGAGGAATACAGCAGTATAAACACGTGGCCAGTAGCAAATAGATCAATAGTATTGGATAGCCATCAGCAACCAAGCGTTTTATTTCTTTCCTGAAAAGCAATATGAAGGATAAGGACCAAAATATACATGTGGTACCACATGTAAATCTGTATAAGGTTTGTCCTAGAGAGCAGGTCGTATTTATGACGTTCTAGCAATGACTTGTTTGGAGAGGACTGAATTCTACAAAACAGTGCTGGCTTAAATGCAACTCACTTTTATTTACATAGATTTTGTGTAGTCAGTCAAATGCAGATAAATTGTAAAACACTTGAATGAAAATATTGAACTCCCATTTTCTAAAGCTCTACAAAGTTCTCTGGTGTAATCAAGCCAACATTCAGGATTGTTTTAAAGATGCTTGTCTATACCTACCTACCTCCATTGAGTTTCCGCACGAACCAATTTTGAAAGGTTCCTCCACGACTTTCGATCTTCTATTATCGGTTTGGTTTCAGGCACCTCAGATAGGTTTGTGTCCGCTTTCAGATTGGTAATGAAGCTAACGGCAGGTAACGGCTGCCTCTGTTTGGTTGTCCCATTTCTTCTGGATGCCTTTGGCAGTGCCCTGCAAGGCTTTTCCTTCGACTCCCCACTTACTTGGATAACAGGTGTAAATCTTGTTGTTCTTCTTTTATGAGTTTTTGTTTCCAGGAGACATGGAGAGCCATTTTGAGCATGCGCGTGTAGCACCCATCATGCTGTTTCTGGAGGGCCTGCGTCAATGCCCAAGTCTTACTTTCTCACTTCACTTTTCTATAGCAAGCTTAAATCGGTGCTCCTCTTACATTATTCTCCCCATCACTTCTTTTGTTCGGGATTTTATCTCACTGGAAACGTACTGATCTACTTTCTTTTAGTTTCGGAGACGTAAGACATAAGGTAACACTACCGATGGTTACAATAGTATCTACAAACATCGTTACTTTCCAATAGGGTAGAGGAAACCTCCTTTTCGTTTGGAGGTAAGATTGGTGTCATGATTAATGTTCTTGTGATTGAATAATAACGGTGTTATTGTAAACAAGATCCTAGAGTCACTTGAATCGTAGCAGCCTTCCATTACTGTATTACAGTGCAAGTACCCCAAGGGACCAAAGAATAAAAAAACAAACAAAGCGTTTCAGAAAATTAATGAATCACACCCAGTCACAATATCGAACCCATATATGCAGACCTTACTTTTACCCTTTCTGTTACGTTGTAGAGAACGACTGCGTCGATCATTGCAGATTCAATCATGAATCTGAACACAAAGGAGCTTATCAAGTTGTCTAAGGAAAACAGTTCTGAATGATTCTATTGGAGTACATATTGTGGGGTAAAGGCCTCAAAATCGAGATTACCTGTTGTTATTATTGGTATTCGATAAGGTAACATTTGATGCCTGTAGCTTTGAACTTCTTGTGCCCACACCACAACGTCTTCTATTGGATTTTGTAGCTACGGGCTTACAGTAAATAGTATCCTCGAGAACCAACCGACCTAAATTATGAAAGGCCTCCATTCTGCAACAATATTTGTAGTAACTGTGTTTTGAAAATGGTGGTATTTTGCATTGTCTTAATTCCAGCCATTTTGCGCTCTGGCACAACGGATTAGCTGACGCCTGACGCAATCGCCAAGATTGTGGGTGATCAAGACAATACTTGCATTGAGATTTAAGAGCTACAGCCACAAAGACTAAATACTGGAAAGACTATGAGACGGATGGTGAACCATACCAAATGTGAACACAACATTTACACAGTGCGTGATCTGTTTTGCTGTTCATTAATGGAGAAAAAGCAGTAGTTACATGTAAGGGGATATTTATGAAAACATTTACACATTTAGATATGTCGATCTATGTATACACATACATACATACATACACACACTTTTCTGTACAACAATATATTTGTATGTATATATGCCCTTGTATAAACTATCGATGAGGCGGAAACGGCTGTTTTAGCCTCAAAAACTTGAAGTGCAATATATTTTGAACGAGACATGACATCAATGTAAAATTTAGGAGATTGCTTTTCTCAATTTCGTCCATTATAAACTTTAAAACAAATAAAATCTGAGAATTAGTGCAAAAGTTTATTAGGTGTTTTGACACGGAATAACAGTTTGTAATGTCGTGTGGTATCTCTCGCAGTATGACACGCCTAAGTTCTTTTGCATTCGGTGGCTTGAGAAACACCAAAGTTCTGCTGTGTATTTTCAGATCTGAAAAAGTTACTGATTCATCAACAAAGAGCACATAATGAGGATTGCAGATGTTTGGATCCTAGATCAATTTTGTTTCCTTGTAAACTCTGTGCCAACAAAGAAATACTAGTAGCCGCCCAACGGGGTTTTACTGGGTCTGACTGAGGCAAAGAACACGCAATCTTACTGAAGTATGAGAGATCTGTCAAATTCTAGTTGACTACTGCACGCTTGTGTGCAATATGTTGATCATTGCTCCGTAGAAATCGATACGGATTGTTTCGGCAACAGACGCCGACGTCAATACCGATAAATGGTCGATACTGACCAATGCTGACTGATATTGACCAATATTTACTGATGCTGACCAATATTGACGGATGCTGACTGATACTGACTGGTACTGACTGATATTGAGCGATGCTGACCGTCGCTGACCAATGCTAACCGATACTGACCAATGCTAACCGATACTGACCAATGCTAGCCGATACTGACCAATGCTAACCGATACTGACCGATACTGACCAACACTGACCGATATTGATATATGTTGTTTGTGATTAACATGTGGATCTCGAAAGAAAAACTTGATATGTATCTATATAAGACTTGTCTAAATCATCTTGAAAAACAGTTCCGTGTTACTTTTAAACTCAAATTATAGATACCTGCACAAGACATTGAATTTTGGTCGATGTACCTTAATCTATTCTTAAGTTACCTGAAACTAATGCATTTGGGAAGCAGTCTATTCTCTAGACAGAATTCATTAAAAGCGATATCTCACTGCAACTTAGTTAGTTTTGCAGACACTCGTCTAAAATGGCGCTTGTCGTCGAAGAGTTACAAAAGCACAAACGATAACCAGCGTATACGCAACTAAACCAGAAACCCGTGTTAGTCTATAACGACCTTGGTAACATGGTGGCAACGACAAGACTGATAGAGTGATTTCTACATCCCTTTGCAAAATGTCTCAACTATTATAGGTATCAACCAAGAGATGTTAAAGATTTTTTGGTAGTTCAGTTTTAGGTATAAGTGGTCGAGGGAATCCTTTCACAGCTGATAGCTCTAAACCTACAGAAATATTTTCAGCATCTGGGAGAAATTACTGTGATGAGCACTTTGTTGTCACCAAGTAACCAATGACGTTCTAGCTTCGGGTTTACTCGCATATAGAGTAAAACCTTATTGGATTTGTGTACAACATTTCGGCATTCACTCCTGCCATAAGTTGAAATTCTGAAATTTAATGAACAGAGATGGTGTGAGGGTGGAATATTAGAGGAAGGGGAATAAACATTTGGAAACATGGTATTGGGACCCCTGATCCATATAAGCACCCAGGACTCAAATAAGCGCCCATGCTCAAATAAGCGCCCAGTTTGGGAAAAATATTTCTCACAAGCCCCCAGGCCCAAATAAGCGCCCAGGTCTGCATAAGCTCCCCGTATATATTGGATGGGTGAAAAAGAAACAAAAAATTTTCAAATTTTCTTAGACTTTTGACCTCAAAAACGTGTACATTCTCTCACAAATAATTAGTCTCGTTGACGTTATGTTTCAATCTATTCTATAGAAAGATCATATATGTTTAGGTATCTGTCTTCCCTTTCCTTAATAAGCGCCCAGATCCAAATAAGTGCCCAGTCCGAATAAGCGCCCACCCAAAAACTTTTGTTTTTAAATAATCGCCCAGGGCGCTTAATCGGTCATACACGGTACACGATATTCTTTTTATAAGAAACATGAAATTTGAGTTGAGCCTGACTGTTTCTTAATATTTTCATATTTTCAGTCTGCACTGTTTCTTAAATGTTTCTTAAAAACACTCTCGGATGCATAATACAAGGGGGGCGCTTCTTAATTTTAAAAAATTTGTACCACCCCCAGCCCTTAGTAAGACCCCCGTTTATTAATTTTAGCAAAACAGTGTCCATGGTTCCATACGATTTTTATACGAATTTTTTTCGAGAGATAAAAAGTGATTATAGTGTACTCGCAAACTCATTGGATTGTTTACCTTTGTTGAAATTAAACACTCAAATTAGAAAATTCTAGAACCATCCTGAACAGGTGTTAATAAATAAAAAAATAAACATATGATCAAAGATATAAAAGTGTAAATATTTAATGAAACAAAGCAATGGATGACCTGTATAGTACTTATTTTTCAAAAAAGTTCCTTTTTCGCTTGACTCTGCCTGCCAATGTTTCTTAAATGTTTCTTAAAATTTAGGCAATCCGAGCCTCATATTTCTTAAAATCGTGTTTCTTATAAAAAGAAAAACGTGTACACTTTTTATATAAGCAAACTCAGTTGCTTAGGTGTGAGGCCTTAATTTGGTCCAAAATCTAAGCAACAAGCTAAGCAACTCAAGGCCTCAAATTCAGGAGGGACAATTTTTAAAACGCCTGCAAAACAAATCAAGAAACGTTTTTCATTAAGAATTGATTGCAAACTGTTTGTAACAAATATCACACTGTTGATAATGTGTCAAGCAAAGAGATCAAAGATCCAACCATCATTTGGTATTTCATATGTAGTGATACCTAAGCAACTACTTAAGCAACTCCAGGCCTGATTTTGGAAAATTGCTAAGCAACTCGAGGCCTGACTCCGAAAATGGAGTTGCTTATTAAAAAATGTGTATAAGGGCTTCAATGAGAAATCAGATTTTAGGGCGTAGATAGATCAAATGTCAGATTGTCTGAACGGTAAAATCGTACATTTATGTAAGTTGATAACAAGAAATAATCGCAAGGTTAAAAAAACGAAGTGGTTTTGTCATCAGATGGAAAATTTGATAAAAATACGTAAGTGCTTGAGACGATTTTATTCCACAGCCCCGAAATGAAAGCGCGAGGTTCCACCACTTATCAGCACCTTCCAAATACTATTTTGGCGAAGGTGGAGTTTCCCTTGCTATTTGCTCTCCATATCTCTAAACCTGGACGCAAACTGTGTCTGAGTAAAGAGGCTTTTAACCAACACGATAGAGAAATAGAGGATTCCGCTAATTTGTTTACGATATTATTACGAGTTTCTGTAATTAATGTAGCCATTATCGATCAAGCAAATTGAATTTTGTTTACACAGCTTGAAGTCATTTGAGCAAGATTATGGAAGCTTTGGGGATTAAACAATTGCAGAACAGCAGATGAGCGTAAACTAGTGAACAGCAACCAATGAAAAGCCTTGCTTAAAAGTACTAATTTGGCATCAAGATAAAACAGAAATGGAGTTAAGTGTCGTTGAGAACAGAGTCAATCGATTTTTGACGACCATGTAACGTTATCCCACAAACACTATTAAAAACACTTGTGATCAGCGTACGATAATCATTGGCCTTTTAATCAAGTGGGAGGTCGTTGATACAAGGTTCTTGCAATAACTGGTGACTAAACTTGCTCAAAATAATTACAGCAGTAGATTTCGAACGATGTCCTATTTGTTGGCGCCATTTTCCATGTCAATGACGTTCTCTGTAAATTATCAGTCGAACGATGGACTACACTATTAGCATTTGACGAGAGGAGAAACTTTTAACACCTGGTGTACGTAGTTTACAATAATTCGTGCCTTAGCCAGACTATCTCTGTAGGGCATGCTTATTACCTGTTAGCATATTTTAGGGAATGCCTTATAAATTTAAGGCTTACACAGGCAAAAACATGCGGGATCAATATGAATTGGAAGTTACTACAAGCACTCGTAGAAAACAGGTGTCTGTAGTTAACTGCACTTCAAATGTAGGTGTGCATATTTGATATCTTGGAAAAGATATATGGAGTAGTGCATTCAACAAGTCTGAGAAATGCTCTGACACATTTCAAAACTCTAGGACAGACGACCATGAACTAGGGGATGCTATTTTACCTTAAAGTCCACTTCTAGCGGATACCAAGCACCCCCCTGGCTACGGTATTGCAATAATTGATATGTTTAGATGAACAGTTTGCTTTAAGGCTTTGCTGTTAGTACTTCGGAGAGAAAAACAAGAATACTAACGATCCTGCAGAGTTCTCTACACATCTTTTATCGCAGTAGATACAGACCAGAGCCAGGGTTTTAAACCACTCTTTGTGCCCTACAGAAATATCAAATTTCATTTCACGGAAAGCTGAGTGTTTACCTCTTATCTCTTGAAGTAAACAAACGGAAAGATTCAACTGCAATAATATAACACATGCACAGATACATGTATATATACATATCTACAGTGTATACATACTAGTAAGCATTATTGATACTGTTGCCAGAGTGCTCAATACAGGAAGGTAGAGGCTAATACCAACAAGCAGGTTACCTCAGGTTTCATGTCCCGCGACGCTTCTTTGGACTGCAAGAAATTCTTGTAGTCTAACGAAGCGTGAGGGAATGTGAAACCTGAAGCACGGTTTTTACAAGCAACTTTTCATATGCAACTTCCTGCAACTTGTTGCATAGGCCTGATGCAACCGAAGATATCTGACAGATTTGATTTCTCTTTTTTTAACCTCTGGTTAGTAGTATGAATGTATATGAATATTAATTGACAAATTGAGTATGTACAAAGATATCTAGACGTCCTTTTCTATTTTAAAACCAGTGATCTGTAAAAAAGACTGGATCGAGCATTACTTTGTTTGCTGATGTAAACAAACATGGTCAGCACAGCAAAATTGAAAACGCCTTATTGGTACCAAAAGTTAAAGTGGTGAAGCTAGGTAAACAGTGTTGTGATTTTGGATGCAAGAAGCGGAAGGAAGTCTGAGGTATGTAGGAGCGGCAGTGAAAGAAGCCACTTAATATTCATATTGATATTGCCGCTAGTCCATCCACACTTCGGTCCCAATATGGCGTTCAAACGATTTATGATTGATTATGCGTTTTGAGTGACAGACACTCAATCCAGCCTTCTTTAGAAACTGGTGTTTAAACATACTTATACGAACGTACTCCTTTAAAAATGGTAAACGTTAAGAACATGTCACGAACGCTAAGACTTACGCGGGAGTAATTCTAAGAACATTTCATAGATTATTGTGATAAAAGCATTACAAGAAATGGATGGATACAAAGTGTAGATGGAGTTCTGGAACTTTAGTACTTTTACTATTTTCTCTATAATTTTACCTCCTTAATTTTCGACCTACGATTTTGCACTAAATTAAATGTAAACTGATCTAATCCCCGTTCCATCAGACTTCTGACTTTGAAAACCACGATTTCGGTGACTTGCATGTCACACCTCCCTGTTGATAGCAGGTGACGGGGAGATACCGAGCAATGCTAGAAGTGGGAGCCCCTTTCCTTTACTAAGTGTCTTTCATGATTTCGGTAACTTCCATCAAGTTTTAGTAAAAGTTTACATTACTCTTGTCCACAATTGTAATTTCCAGCTAATTTGAAATGAATAGGGAATGCAGACGATTCCCAAGTCAGGAGTAAAAATGGATGCAACCTTTTGTCTTCCGGTGATAAAATTACAATTTGTCCATGAAATTTACTACGAAATTTACTGCAGTTTCCAAATCTGCAATTGTTATTGATGTGGTCTATTATGCTGCAAAGATATCTTAACATTTCCAGTAGGAGGTGGTCTCTTTAATTCCGCTACTTCCTATCAGTTATATGTTTAAAACATGACATACTTCTTAAGGTCATAGAACTGCACGATTCCACCTTTTCCTCATAAAATACTCGTAAAATATTGTTAACTACGTCTACAAAGACGTCTATCGACATTCGAATCTTTCAAAATTTAGTAAATGTTGACACTCCAAAAGTAATCGATTTTAGGAGCTAGAATGTTGAGAACATAAAGGCTTTAAACCATTTAATATTGAGAACATGTTAAATTATTTTGAAACTTTGTTTGAAAAATCTAAGAACATTTTTACGTCCTTTACCATTCAAAAGGTTGTCATTTTGTGATATTATCGGTCGATTAATGTTAATATTTTTTAGCCAAAATAGATTTGGGGGAAGGAATAATCGTTTTGTAACATACTTAAGCCTGGTTCAAATATGAGTAAAATCCGTCCCCGGACAAGCGTCTGGCATGTCAAAGGCAGGTTTTCTTGCATGCGAACGCTACTACTTGGTTGTGAAAGTTAAAATTTGATTGACATATGCCAAAGCAAAAATCGTCGAAAAGTAACTAAAATTTTTGTTCTTTTCCGACGAGTTTTCTCTGTTGGCTTCCGACTATCACTTAAATTGCTGGCGCCTCTTTTGTTCTGACGCTGAAATTCTATGATGACGATGACAGGTCCAAATTTTGACAGCTATTTGATAACAAGGGGAGATCAGGTTCCTTAGTAAGGAAGGGGGTTGTATTCTGGGTGTGACAATTATTTTTTGAAGTCTTTAATCCGCAGTGTCACAATCAACAAGACGGATATAAACCCCCGTCAATACAACTGTGACGTAATATGCTACGTTTTGGTTATTTGCGCTTGCTATGGCTGGATCGGGCATGTGAATCAGCAGAAGTAAAGTAAAACGATCTCCTTGTTTGCTCCTCCTCTCAGACCTAGCGACGGGATTTACTCCTATGTGAACCAGGCTTTAGCAATTAAAAGTTACAGACATCGATCGCTATCAATTGGTGCAAGTATAAGTAAATTGCGTGTTACGTCCTAGTTGCTCAAAATTCAAGGCTTGAATGTGCGCTTCTTAGAAACCTAGAATGTTTAGCGACAGAGATGTCCCTCTTCAAAGCCAGCAATAACCAGCCATCACGACTGCATTCCTGGTATCCCAGACGATTGGTTCAACCTCTTTCACGTTGAAATGGAATTTCTCTTATAAATTTGAGAGATTTGAGAGAGGGATTCATATGTGAATACGAATAAACCATTTTGGTGCTCATGTTACCTCGGAGGTTTCTGAAAGCAGAGCACACAAGTGACCGTTGTATCTGCGTGAAGTCCAATCACTAAAAACATAGGTCTACGTCTTGTCATGAATCTATTATTTCTACCTTCAAATCACAAAAACAGTCGCTTAAACATTAAAACGCAAACATTAAGATTACGTCATGGTATAAATGTACATAAATTATAATAATTACTTATCGATGTAACAGTAATAAGACCTGCATGGTTCCTAGGCTTGTCGTTACCGAGGGAACTTTTTAGAACTAGACCAAGAGCCTTCCACGGATCCAGTTCCTCCAGATACATTGGTCTGCCCTGTTCTAGATATCTAATGAGCTGACGAATTGGAGAGCGTTTGATTATACCAGCTTTAAGTTCTCAATGGTCAACTACACTAATGTTTAAACGCAAGTAATATTTTCTTCATCCAGTCCCATCCCATGCTTCCTGCTACTTTCCCTATTCTGTACCCTCGCTCTTTTTTACCTC
This sequence comes from Alatinidae sp. Z8VKAUB7J3, assembly GCA_010016025.2. Lineage (NCBI taxonomy): Eukaryota > Metazoa > Cnidaria > Cubozoa > Carybdeida > Alatinidae > Alatinidae sp. Z8VKAUB7J3. The sequence goes on from JAAAKM020006971.1 coordinate 45,023,785, forward strand.
CGTCATTTTTTAAACAGAAGGCGCAGCCTCGCTCTTTCTCACTCTTTTCTCAAAAAGGAACCCTGTCTCTATTCAAAACAGGGTTCTATTTATTTTTTATAACCATTGACTTTCAAATAATACATGAGGTTACAACAGATATCTTACTTTGAGTGACTGATTCATCTCACGGAGTTTTATTTCTACGGCGTGTTTTGGTTTTCACGTTTTCTATTAACATTTTCCTAAAAGCTTTCTTACTTCACTTCAGTGCCGGTTTTAGGGGGGTACCACTGTGCTGCGACACAGGCCCCCGCGCACAAGATGGAAATTCGTGGCCCCCGCTGAGCTCATTGATGTAAAAAAAGTGTTGACATATTTTTGCAAGGAGTACACAATGGGCCCCCAAATCACTTTATGGCACAGGGGCCCCTCCTGCCAAAAACCGGCACTGCCTCACTCAATACGATTGCTGTGACTAGTATTTGGCGGAAACGTTTTGCAAGGTGAATCCGTTACTCGACGTAATAACCATCATATTTCTTGTAACATGCAGAACGATGAGGTTTGTTAACCTGACGTGATTAGATGATGATATGGAGTGAAAAGCTCAATGGTGGAAACGCTCAACGTGATGTGCTGCTACCATTACACCATGGTCTCATACCACTGAGGCATAGAAATTTGGGATTTCATTTGTTTCGGTTGACGTCACTACACAGCTCCCCTGCTAGAGATGAAGGCATGAAGTTCGATTGTTGTGTTGTCTCTGTTAGCTAACCCGACTGCAGTGTAGTGTGAGTTGAGTTGCGATGCTGGCGTCGTGGGTTAGAGAGAGAGTGAGTATGTTGCTGAGCCGATGCTGGGTTCTGTGGGCTGAGGAGCGTGTTCAGATTTCGGGTCACCATTTGAAGTGATTGGATGATGATATGGAATAAAAAGCTCAGCAAAGAAAATTTCGATTGTCACTTTCATAGACGCCTCTCGTATCATCTGGATGTTTCAGCTTTGACTGAAAAAAAGCCCCCAAAATATTTTAAAAAGTATCAAATGGAGCCTTTTTAAAAACAATAATAGCAATGCAAACAAGTCATTTTCAGTATGGCTTGTCATGTTTTATTTTTGTTTAGTATACATAATATGTTCTCAGTTATATTGTCCAGTTTGATATCTAACAAAAGGAGAAATATATTTCATCTGACTGGGAGTGTGTCTGTTTTAATAGATTCTGACCCATCTCTCCCTTTCAATATTAATGCCGTCTGACAACTCTGGTACGTCATATGATGTTGAGTTATTACAATGTAATTAGATAGAGACATAGGAAGAAGAGTCTGTAGTCTCCGTCCATACAATGCTTCATAATCTAATCACAATACGACAGACAGAAATGCTACCTGAACAAAGAATGATTTGAATACGTCAATTTCTGTTGCATCAAGTTGGGTTCTGAAAATATAACCTAGATGAAGATGGACCAAATGAAAGTAGACTAGATAGTGCTACGGTTCTTTATCCTTTTGTTGACAAATTGTAACTCTACCAGCAGAACGTAATCTAAGGAAAGTTTGTGATTTTAGGATTGGTGCCATCAAATATAAAGAATTGAGGAGTGGAGACAACGAAAGGCCTCTCTTTTGAGAAGATTGTACATCTTGACGATTATGAGATGACACGAGAATGTCTTTTCCTTTCTTGTTTCTTGTTCCGTTGTTTTCGTTGTCAAAGGAAAACATTTCTTGGAGGAGATGAAGTGGTGCCTTCACGGAATCGTAAATATATTTACTACTTTAATCTTCTCGGGCGTCAGAAGAAATTTGTCAACGGAGGCGATTTTAAACTCTTGGTAAAATATTTAATCCAAAAAGTCTTAACGCACGCCAAAATGCAAAATACTTGTTTTGTTTTTTCTTTAAACCTATTAGAACATTTCAATTTTGGTCTTTGTCAGATGGTTGGAGTGAGGAGTTGTTGGCTGTAATTTTTCACCAATATCTCTTTTTCTATGTTATTTCTCCTTAAACGTGGCCGAAAGTACCTTCAGGGTACCGTTAAAAATAAACTCCTAGCATGACGTCATCATGTCATCTGACAGTAGAATTATTTATGATTGGTGTCATTATCTATTTTGGCAGTTGAAGGTTGATATTAATTTAAGCATTCTTTGCCACAAGGAACATTAATTCAAAAAATATGCAATTGAAAATGACCTTAACCTCTTCACACGAGGGAAAAGGATAATTTAAGGTTTAATCAATGACCTAAGGGTTCGAACGCAAGTTCGAGTTAAGGATTTGAATTCGACCTAAGTATTTGAACGGACTACATTAAATTGAACTCTTGTCTTTAGGTAAATGAGGCCAACTGATTAGCCTTGATTCTCTAAGACAATAGTAGAAACTTGTTTATGAAGCAGCAAATTTTGGGACGATCTCATCACCAATTTTTACTTCCTTTTTAAATGATATAAAACACAAACTTTTTGTATTTCAGAAGTAAAAGAATTAAAAAACAAATGAACTATTTTCAACAAATTAAGAAAGGATATGAAATGTTAAAAACTGAGTGTAAATTATTTACTCCAGCCCCACCGAGAACTCAAGGAAAACTATGGCTTATCACCCATAAAAGAAGTTGTAGTGATACCCTTTCCGACAAAAACAATAATCGTAGCATTCTTATTGAAAAAATAGGAAAGATCATAACATTTCAGGTGTCTAATTGTAATTTTCCCTTTTCTCTACAACCATCTGCTGTTTTGAACCATTAATTTTAATTGGTAGTAATAAAGTGGCATTCGTTGTATGAACAGCCAATCAGCCTGCTGACCTCGTAGCCATGCTGCGATATGCCTGTTGTCTTTAATGAGTTTTGCAGTAGAGTTGATACGAGATAGGAGTCCTATATTTGGGTTTATTTAATCTTTCATGATTTTATTTTGTGAACTTCGATTGTAAACGTAGCCGCATCAACTGGTGCCGAGACCGCAAACCATACATTGTCACAAATTGAAAAAACAAGATTTGACCCCGTATTCCCATATGAAAAACAGTATTTTTGAATTGAAACAATTAAATAAACAATTTAAAATAATTATTTACGGGAGATTCTGCAAAATTTACGTTGGTTTCCTAAAGCGCACATGTAAAATACGTTGAAGTTCAGATATATTATGAAACGATTCAGTTAATTAAATTAACTTTGTGGACGCATTTTTGTTGAATTCTTTTTAGCAAAATGTTTGCTTGGTTACTAGATAATTACAATCGTTCGAGAAAATCTAGTTTAATGAGCCTAGAGTAAAAATTTCCCCTTGAAATTCTAAAGAAATTTTTTAATGGATGATAAAGGGGCATAGAAATTGTTAATTTCTAGTAATCCAAACTCTGTAGACATTCTTCTTGTCGTCAAACTGCATGCTCCAAAGAATTTAACTAGTTAGTCTTTCAGTCTATACCAACACGAATAATTACACTGTTTAAATCATAACAGGCTCTTAATTATTCCCGAATCTAAAGTATTCATACTATTTATCAAATGGTCAGCTTTCAGTTTCCTTGAGATAAGCTCAGACTGGTTGGTATTGTCTCCATTTTGCATCCCATTATGGACACCTTGGGGAGAGAGAATGTAAGTTTCAACGTGTCTCAAAAGCAAAATGTTTCTGTCTTTCTTCACTCTTACAGCAGAGAATCACTCTCGAAGTTCTGAATATCTTTTCAATTTGCAAAACATTGTATCGTATTATGTAAACCTACGGATTTCCTACGGATTTCAAAACTAGAAATTATAAGTTTCATGCTGTGTTTTCATTAGACACTTTTTTAAATTTCTTTTTCTTAAGAAAACTAAAAGAACCAAGTAGTTACATCCACTCCCGAGATTGTTTATGAGTGAGTTGCCAAAAATAAATTGTATAGCCGTGACGTTTGCTCGCTCACGGTCGCTTAACTAAAAGGAGGCTCTAAAATTGGTTATTTACTGCGATCAAAAAAATCAAACTCACATAGCCAATCCAGGTCCTTGAGCCTGACAACTTTTTACCTTATGGTATTCTTTCCAAATTTCCGGCTGCCAGTGTATGAATGACTCCACCAGATTATACTAAAATTGGAGAATTCTGTCTTCTTGGAACCGGTTTCTCCTCTTCCTATATTTGATGCAGCCTTTGCGTGACTTTGTTGCTGTCACTATCTGCAGTTATCAGGTATCTTTATTTGTTCAGATATGGTGAAAAACTAGAACCGCTTACCAATGTTTCACCAACACATCCGTTACCATAAGATCTAGAATATACCATATGCTGGAAAACTAATCATTGGAGGAAAATCATTTGGCAGCGAAACTAAACAAGGATAATTCACTTTTTAGACCATAAACAATTGTAACAGAATATTTTATTGCATGCTGAAACTTTCTTCAATGTATACAATGCGGCACAGCTTACTTTTTTAATTTTTATTCTGTTAAGATTGATTTTTATTGAATTGCAGATACATCATCCTTTACCTCTTTCCCTGTACGGTGTGAATATGCATATTATTTGCAAGCATGGAAGCTTAAACTCAGCTTTACCTTAGGCTACAAGTGAATAATATCTTTTTGCCGGCCACGTGAATTTAAACTGGAGTCGAAGAGCCACGTGGTTATCCCAGCTTATTGCTCAGCATCGCGTGATAGTTCACTTGTAGACGGCGAGTCGTCGGGGATAAGGAAAAACATTTTCTTTATCTCAAGTAAAACAGCGATTTCTATTGGGAGTTTGAGCACACGTTGAGGTTGAGGTCACCAAAATAATCATGTGAGAAGCTCTAAAATGGAAGGGCAATCACGTGAAAGAACATTTGAGAAAACTTGTAAGTTGTTTTGGACTTGAATCCTAACAAAACCTTTGGTTTATAATTCCTGAGAATTGTAAAGCTGTGCGGTACCTATTACGTTCTTAACAAGGAAGTATCCCTGCTGAACAAGACGTCGGTAAATAAACTGTCCTATCCAGTTCATGGAGCAACCACACATCTGGAATAATGAAAAGGCGAAAAGCCAAAAACTAATCCAGTGCTAATGAGAAATCGCGACAGCTAGCACGCTTCGTTGGTTTCTCATTATATAAAATAGTTTCCATAAAAATAGCATATACACACAGGCAACTCTGTCCTTGCTACTTCTACTTCTATCTAGTTACAGGCCTGGGCTTCTAGAGCATAAATGGCTAGCTTGCTTCTAAGGGCAGCCTTGAAATGTGTTGTCCCAGCAAAAACTTGTATTAAACTCAGCATTTAACGAGCAGCTTTTAATTGCGAACTACTGGCAGTGATCGGCAGTCCATGGCCATAAAAGCACTGTGTGATACGGTCAAACAATGATATTCTCGCCGCACTAGACGTGTCACCAACATGACGCAACGAGCGGTGGTACCGTGTATCACACCTTTGTTAGAGCGACAGCAATGAGTTGCTTAAAACCAATTCATTCTGCTTAACACCTGATTTTCATTTGCTTCACACTTGATTTTGATTTTAGTATTTTGTTACGTAAATTTCCTAGTTAATTATAATATATTTTAAGTTAATTTTTATGGTTTGTTTTTTTCTATAAAATCTAATAACAACGATTCCTTATTACCTTTAGTTCACTATGACCAAAATTACATGTAATACACAAACACATTTGATAATAAGAGTTGAGATGAGAATTCAAAATCTTCATATTAAGGCCATGTTGTTCTTAAGGGCATTTCAATCCAGTCCGACGGCTGGACGCAATTTACAGAGTTGCCTGTAATAAGGTTTCATCACCTAAAAAATTAACACTGTTCCAGGAAGAGTGATAACTTGAGGTAGAAATGTGTGCAAGCTTGTATAACACAAGTCCTTTATTAGACAAAAATGATAATATTGGTTTACTCGCTTCTTAACAGGCTCTTATTAATGATTTTTATCTTGCACAGTCGTAAATACCTTAATTTTTTGTGGAATATTCTACATACATTTAGTGAGATATGCAGATAAATTATAAATGAATATTTGTACAAAAAGAACACATCAAAATGATTAGGGAGAAATTTTTGGTACAATAATATTTGAAATTGGTATAACTTCGATAGCTAACAATTGAAGCTCATGATGACTCAGATACATTTGGAATGGTGTGCAGTGACAGGTTTAAAATGCAACTGATGCGACCACTTAAACTGGACATTAAACCGCTTACTTCCTATTTTCTGTATGGAATCTCCGAATGGTCAGCTGTGTTTGGTAAGAAATTGGGTCTGACTGTGAAATAGAATGTTCGCTCTCTGGACTTCGGATTTGCTCTTATTATCAAACTTTCTCTCTTTAGCTAATGAGCGTCGATTGAAAGCTAGAAATTTTCTACGCCAGCAATCCTGCATGTATTATATTTTTGGTTCTCAAAATTGTAATACCGAACAAGCAGCAAGTACTGTCAAATACCACTTTTTGTACTATCTTATACATACATACATACATACATAATGTGTCTTTTATATGTAGGTATATCAGTATATTTTTCAATGTCCACACGATGTCGAGGTCTGGAGCACTTTGTTAATTAGCTACTTTAACCATCATTTATTTTATGCAGGCTGATCACAGTAGTTAAGCTACAAACCCATATATAAGATATAGGAAACACAAACCATCGGTACACAATAAATAATTGACGAACGTACCTCTTTTACCCCTTTTCAACTGACCTCTCTATTAAACAGCACAATAGTAGTCTTAAGTTTTTATCTTTATTTCAGTTTTAACTAATTTTACTTCTCTAGATATTTTATAACTCTTAAATGTATGTCTTATTACTTGTAAAGCGCTTAGAAACAATGTAATAGGCGCTATAAAAGCTCTCACATTATTATTATTATTATTATTATTATTATTATTAGTCAATGGAACCAATACACAGATCTTTTGCATAGTATAGTCAAACAACACCCCTAACCCTTCCGCACCTATTAAATGTACGGTTAAGCGTTTTCCTCATAACCAAACTGATTTTAAATTACAGCTCAAGTTCGGCAGAGAAACAAGGGGTACTCACCACCATTTCAGTCATTAAATTTGCAGTGAAAAATACAGCATTATTAGTAATTTCCATCATCAGATGGAATGGAAATATTATTCCGGTAATAAAATCACTTTAAGAGAGGAATGATTAAAAGATAATGCACAAAGGACACTTAAAATAACTTTAAGAATTCATTACAACGTAGTCAATACCTTTCTTTTCAATTATGCCTTTTTCTAGTAATGTCCTCATCAAATACAGCAAATTGGCCTCTTAAAGTCGTCTCCAGTACCAAAGCTTTCTACTTCCTTAACCTTGCATCTTTACTCTTCCTAGAAGATTGCAAGAGGCTTCTGTTAAAAGAAAACCTTCTCATCGAAGTAAGAGCTACATTAACAAACCAAACAAACTTTTAGACCTGCCATTCTAAAAATCATTCTCTTGGCCATAGTAATAAAAAGAGGCCCAAAACAAGTTTTACAGCTAGCGCCCTCTGAATCTTTAGATCTTCTTGTAGGGGCCCTGTTCGAGTGGCGAGGAAACTCTAAGTTTCCCTTCAGACAGACAAGCCATTCTCCGACCCATGTTGGTTTTAATAAGACTGTTAATAAACTTTGAACCTTGTTCAGTGGAGGCCTACTTTTTTCTTTGCTACGGTCGTATCAAGAACTTTACAACATCAAAGAACCATTAGTAATATTCAATATAATGCTTTTCAAGCGGTTCAGAAATCGAAGGATTGTTTTAAAAAACCGCGAAGACCTCCGTGATAGCACCATTTACATCGAAGGATCCTGTATTCTCGTGTTTCAAGATTTTACCACATTAAACTGCATTACTAACAGTATCTTCAGTTTTCTATCATATAAACATGACTAAATACAGGTACAATGGATACGTTTTCACCTCCATCACCTTTTTAAAACATATCCTTATTTGAAAGCAAGACACTTTTTAAAGTAACTTCTTTACAAATGCTACTTCCTACGCTTTTGCGATCTTTATAAAATAGAGGTAACGTGACCCAATGCAAGGCCACACTAAAACGCTAGAGACAGATATCTAATCCACAACCTGATTCAAAATTCATACCTTATTTACTAGAAAACCTTTTCATTGTGTCCCTTTAGAGCAGAACAGTAATAGATTGCGAAACGTCGGAAATAAATTGTACTACAGCAAACCCTTAAGATGAGCTAAAGACCAGGAGTCACTTTTTATTAAATTCTGAGCATAAGAGTGTATAAATAACATACTGTGGTAAGCATTTGTTCTGACACGTATATCTTATTGCAGTATATAATGTTGTACGAGAGAGGCTGCAATGAATTTGGAATTTGTAGATACTAACGTAAAACAAAAACAGGTACTTAATAATAATAATTCGGAAGTACTAGAGTTACAAATGTTTAGTTCACTTACTAAAAATATGCTTCCTAATTTACAAATAAGACATCTTTCACCTTTTTACGCCCCTCCATTAAAACATTCCAAAAAACTGTAAAACGTTTTCCTCAATCATTGTGTACTTCGTTGCAACTGCTCTGAAAGTAATACTCCTAATGTTATTGTTCCTAGACTGAAATGATGTCACGAATTTTTTTATTCACATGAACCTCTAAAAACCTTGCATGGTTGTGGCAACAACTGTCAAAACGAAAAGAGGGAGGCAGTGATATCAGAAAAAGAAGGGGCCACAAGTTGTAAGAAAGACTAATTCTTACATTTGTGCAATAAAATACTATATACTTATTCAATGAAACAACGAAGTTTTATAATGATCAAATCCATCCATTAAGTTTATGCAAGAGAAACTCTTGGCAAAGGAGTAGGGGACTTGTGTTACAACGCTCTTAACAATTGCTTCATCCCTGCCTCACAATATCATATATTTTACAGGCTTATATGATTTATTGACACACTAGTCTTATATTATTGTTTAATAATATTGACAATTTTATAGTTTCCATTTAGAAACTATAGGTGAACTAAAAAAGTTTAGGAAAGCATGGGCTTTCTAAATCGATCATCTAGAAGCAAATTGAAATTATTCATTTTATTTGAAAAATTGTAAGATTTTACTTGCATCTGAAACTTATTGATTTTAAGAAAGATTTTAACCGTGTATTACATAATATTATTTTCAAAATAAAGGTTTTTGTTTCAGCATCCAAATGTTATGATTATATTAATGTGATGTACATGCATTGTTGTTCCTGAAAGTGAAGGTCTATCATGAAACGAAATTGCAAGTGATAGCATATATTAACACAGTTTGTAAGCACATGTATTTTTTAGCTGATGTTGCTCATTGTCAACACTCTACTTCGCGCAGCTTTATAATTATCTTTTTACGGTACACATTTAGACCCTGTTTACACGGTTACGGATCCAAACTGGTACGGATCCAAACTGGTACGGATCCAAATCGATCCCGTATAAACACCCTAGAAAGGGAATCATCATCATCATCATTATTATCATCATCATCATCATCATCATCATCATCATCATCATCATCATCATCATCATCATCATTATCATCGTCAGCAGCAGCAGCAGCAGAACCATCATCATCATCATCATCATCATTGTCATCATCATCATCATCATCATCGTCATCATAATCATCATCATCTTCTGGTTTTTAGTCCTTTGTCGTGTCCAATAAGAATTAGAAACATGTACCGTGGACATACTGTGATTAAAAGTAGTTACATCATCATTGTAAAATCTAGTTAGTGTCCAGGCCCTTATTGAGTCACCATGTTACCCTTTTGAACGTTTCACATTAATCTAAAGACACAGACGTATCTCGTATTCGGATACATAGTGAAGATCAAGTTGTTCTCTGTTATCGTGATACCAAGTGCGGCTAGCCTTGTGCGCTCGGACATAACATCCTTGTTGCCTCTTATCTGAGGATTGGACTGCCGTATGATGGTGTGTATCTGTTCTCTCCATGTATCTCTGGCCAAAGCCATCTCCATGGTAAGGCCACATGCTCTCATATCTTTCTTTGATGGTATCACCCCATGCCTTTCTTGGTCGTCCTCTGCTAGCTCTACCCTCAACTTCTATTGTTTGGCGCTGCTTAATCTGGCTATGTTGCACATGGCCAAGCCATCTCAGTCTGTTGTGGCGCAAGATCTGGAATCCCCACTCTGTTGTGAAGGGTGGCTGTGTCAATGTCACCACCCCTCTTTACACCACGTATCCAGCATACCATAGCACAGTCATTATGAAGGAGATGTGTTCTCTCTTCCTTCTTGAGACCCCAGCACTCACTGGCATATGTAAGTACACTTCGCACACATGATGTAAAGATCTTGCCCCTCTTCGGCAGTGTCAGTGACAGGAAGGTGAGTAGGGGGAGCAGTGCTGGGAAGTTGCCCCAAGCTGACCTGCATCTAGCTGTGATGCTGGCCTTACCACTGATCATGTCACAGAGGTAGTAAAATTTGTCCACAGAGTCTACCTGATAGTTGTCAACCTCAATATGCTAGAGGGGGTACCCATTGATTGGTCTGGGTGTACCCAGTTCTTTAAATTATTAACTACTGGGAAACCTTACATTATATCTTATACATGCTCATAGTTGGCCAAAATTTTTGTCAGAGCACTTTCAGAATTTCCTTGTTTTGAATCGAATGGTTTGCAGTTGGACCAACTAATGCATTTAAATTGTTCAGCATCTAATGTTCACTTTCCATTTATACAGAATTTTTATATGGTTTACTTTGAAACAGTGCTCTCATCAACTATTTTTTCTATTCTCAGCTCTAATTTTTCTCAGTCTTGGATTATTTTTATTGACGACATGGAAAAGTAAAGTCAAGAATGGGTTGATAATACTTCCTTACCACATGGTTGCATGGACTCTTCCTTTTGAGGTTAGTATCCAAATGGTGTACACTATAGATTGTATTTCTAATGTGGTTGAAGTTTCCTGATCCAAATTATAATAGTTTTCTGCACTTGTTTCAAAAACAAAAGGCAAAGAGAGCCTGGCAGATAATCTTGATTACTACAGTCATAATTGTCCAGATCAGCAGTTAGATTAATCGTGTTATAGGTATTATAAGGGTTGTGGTTCAGTCCGGGTGTACAAGAAGCAACACAATACAAGGCACAGTTCGCTAGCTACTGGTAGTTCTTGAATTAATTATTTCTGATACCAAAATGACCACAATGTTACAAGAAAGAGGTAAATAACATACAAAATATGTAGCTAACAATAATGTACAATATCATTGTGACAAGAAAGTGAATTGTATAGAAAATGTACATTCAGAAATATATTCTATAAGAAAATGTAGATGTACCATAGACCCTACAGTAAGCCCTAGAATATTTATTAGTGGCTAAGTGTTTTGGTGTCCTGTGAAAGGTTTGTGCTGTGCTTATGGTGAAATCAACAAAGTTACAAACGTAGTGTATCTGAAAGAACAACAATGGAATTACAATCAAATGTGATACAAGGATTTACAATGAACATAGACAGTGGATAAGATAATATTATAGATGAATTACTCACTCAATGGCGATGATTAGAGAATATGACAAATCCAGGTAATTGAGTACAATGACAATGTTCAAAAGTTCACAAGTTGCTACTGCCGACTGTTGGTGTTACTTTAGTAATTCACAACTGAATATGCTAAGAAAAGCTGGGGTATATATTGGAAATGAGAGTGTCCAAGGAATGTTGGATTAGCCAACAAGGTAAATAACATACTGTCCTATTTTGGAGGTAGTAATTTAGGGCTACAGTGTCACGTGTCGAATGAGTTACAAATGTAGAGGTTCTCAGGTGGGTTGGAATGGAGGGTCAACTTTTAAGAATAATCCAGCAACAACAACTGAAGTTCCTTGGCTACTCAATATGGAAAGAGGCTCCAGAAAATCTAAGCCGGGTGGAAAATTTTGAAGCCAAGCGTGCCCGTGGTGGGCAGCGAAGAAGTATATTCAATGGTTTTATGGAAAGCCCACAGCAAGGCAGATCTGGGACATTGCAAAAAATGGACATTTGTGGCAAAAGTTTGTTGCCAAATGCAAGACTCATGCAACAGCACATAGAAGAAGAAGAAGAAGAAGAAGAAGAAGAAGAAGAAGAAGAAGAGGAAGAAGAAGAAGAAGAAGAAGTAGAAGAATAATATGGAGATATACCTGCTAACTTGACTATTTACAAATAATCATGTAGTTAGCTATGCAAAAGGTAGATCACATGATGATTGGAGGATTATACAATTGTAAAATAGTAGATGTGAAGTCAGATGTAGTGAATAAAGTGAGAATGAACCAAAGCCACCTGCATAAGTAAGTTTACAGTGCTCTATTAACTTGTATATACCAAAGGATAGTACTAACTTCCATATACAAATGAAAGATAATGCAGTTGAATGATTAAGAAAGTTCTAAAGAATAGGGTCATCCAATGTATAGTCTGAGTAAGAATGTAAGTGTACAAATTTGATGATGTCAGTATTTTTTTCAATTTCAAAAGCAAAGACTAGTAAATACTATATATGTGACCACAAAGTGTTTCCTGGCATTATGGTGACATCTTGACACCATTTTTTGATAAATGGTAAATTTATATTGAGCGCTAAATAAATACAATGTCAGCATTTTCATGTCGCCATCATCATCAGTGGAGAGAGTGAGCTATTTATGGGCAGGGGAAGAAGTTCCCTGAATTTCCCCCATGCGCTTCTACACCTAGTAGTGATACTGACTGTATTACCTCCTGCTGCACTGATGGTATCACCAACGTAGCAGAAGGTGTCAAAAGTGTCGTGCACGTGTGTGATGGGGCTTCCATAAATTGGTTTTAATGTCACAGCATCTGGGCCACCTGTATGATGGGTCATCTGTCAGTCTCCTACTGACACAGGGTAGTTCAGAAATCCTCCTAGAGTGCGTCCAGTATGATGATCAACAGTAAGGGACTGAGTACTAATCCTTACTGCACACCAACATTGACATCCAAAGCATCACTGTAAGAGTCTACAACTCTCACCCTGCTCATGACGTATATGTACATAGCATAACCATCTTCTCTATGATATGCATTGGTTGTCCCATGACAGCGTCTGCAGTTGGGAGTGTCTCCCAGTTCCAGGGGAATTCGATGTTCAGCAGCCTCTTGTAGTGTTGTTGCCATGCCAGCATCTTAGCTTCACCAACTAGAGCCATTTCTCCATGGTTGTTGCTTGCATACTTGTATCCAGTAATATCCTGATTTTTTTCCCTCCTTTATTTGATATTCTAAAGATGTCATCCTTGCCATCATGCACATTCTCGCTCCTCTGTTCCCACTTTTGGCTTGATAAATGGTGTTCTTAGCGTGCCTTTTGGCAACTGAGTGCTGTTCTTTGCATTGGTTCCTTTGGTTGCTTTTCTTCCATGCTTTCCAACATTTCCTGTATTCCTGCACAGCTACTCTGACTAGTTATTCCACCACCAGGTCTGTTTCTACAGTGGCTCCTTCTTGGTCCTGCCACATACCTTCTCAGCTGTCTCCAGAAGGGCAGCTTTCCATGTTGACCAGGTGTACCCTACTAAGTTTGAGGGGTTCACATTGTAAAGGGTCTTCTCCATCCGACTGAAGAACATGGACCAACAACTCTAGTCTTCAAGTTTCCACAGACAAAGCTTGGGCATGTACTAATGGCGTTTTGGCAAGGAGAACGTCAGTGACGCATCATAGATGAGAAGTCGATGCTGCACCACACAGTCCTCTCCATTTATGAAGTTGATGTTCTTTGTCAGCTTCAAATCCCCTCCTCTCAACAGGGTGTATTCTATTTAGCTGCTGTGCCCAGGAGACTGGTAATGATGAGGTGCTGCACTAACTTCCTATAAAAGGAGTTGCCAACCACCAAATGTGTGCAGTGGCAAAAATTAAGAACGCATTCTTCTTTCTGGTTGAGCTGGCAAT
>JAAAKM020006971.1:45037838-45065084 GCA_010016025.2 Alatinidae sp. Z8VKAUB7J3
AAGGAGAAACCCTACACCACCAGTACCAGATTGGTTGTCCATCCAGTACAGGTTGTACTTAGAGTTCATTTCTGTGACCACCCTAGCTGATCCTCCACGCCACCTTACTTTCTGCAGGCAGCAGATGACAACGCCCCTCCTTGTCAGAGTTTCCACAACCTCACTTGATCTGCCCTTGAGGGTTCCAACGTTCCAACTTGTGATGCATAGTGACTGATGTGGTATTTTGCGTGATAACGGTCAGGCTGGCCCACACCTACCAGCCCTACGTGACAGAACACCAGCTGCTTGTCCGACTCTCATATTACTTCTCTTGCTACGTTTTACCATGACTAAGTTGAATCAGGGTTTTTATAGTGAGATATCCTTCCTGCCGCCAACATGACAGTTGCCAGCTGGCGAGACACTGAAGTTTGTTGTTGGAGTTCTTCTTTCCTAACCTTTCCCCAGCCAAGAGGATAATTCTGTAAGGCAACAGATGGTTTGGAACTGGTGTTTCTATCAAGACACCCTAAGAGAGGGTTACCAACCGAGGCTTAAGAGGCCCTCCTCCGCATGACACAGACTTAACCCTGCCAGAGGCCAACCCGGTATTTCATAGTGTCGGGAATTCATAGTCTCGGGACAAATGGAGCCGATTATTACATTTTGCTCCACCTTGCGCTTGAGTGTGTAATGCATTTCCTTAACTGAAGAATGCTATTTCCTGAAATAGTTTGGCCAAGAAATTTTATTGATTACTTCCCAAGGTACAGCAAAGATGTCTTCAATTTGTATCTGTCTACATAGATGGCTTCATGTCTATTGTGTATGCCCTTGAATTTTAGATTTTAGTGGTAGTTGGATTCACATTGTCTGCATGGTTTACTGTTATCTACCTTGTGGATGTCTGCTTGCAAGTTCATCACAGAAGAAGGTTAGACTTATTCTTTTCTATTAATATTTTATTAGTTTATTTGTGGCGCCAAACAATAATATTGCACGAATAGCGAAAACATTAAGTATTGAAGACCTTTTTTGTCTGATACTCCTCAGAGTACAATCGTCAGAAATGATCGAAATAAAATGGAGAACTGTGTTTTTCAAAGAGCCAGCCAGGATGTGGATTTCCTCTTTGGCTTGCGTTGTTGGACCAATGAGGCCTAATGAGAAAACAATTCTTTTTGTCTGCATAGCAAAGGTTTTCTTCCTTTTCTGTGGACTGAGTCCGAGCGGCCAAATGAAAATAAAAGATATATGTTTCGTGCAGAATGGTAATTCCTCTTCAAAAGTTAAACATGAAGTTACATATATAAGATATTTAGTGACTTCTGTAAAGAATTGAAGAAATGATTTAGTGTGAAAGTATCTTTTCCAAGAAAGGCGCTTCAAATTTATGGAGCAAGGATGCAAAGAACACGTTAGGGCAGTCTGTCAGCAGTATTTCGTACACCTGTGGTGTGCAAATGATCTTAGATTAGCAAATGCATTGTAGGCGTGAAGCCATATCTGCAATAGAATTCAAAGGATTTTGTAATGCCAGTCGTTCCTTTCCTCACTAGGGTTTATATTATTTACTATTACTTGAGCAGGAATGATATGTTTTAAAAGGGAGCGCTTGGTGAGCTACAATATGGAACCATATGCTACTAAACCCAGTGCTAGAACGTCCTTGGTTGTGTGGTGGCAACGACATACCCAGCACGGTATTTTCTACAAGATGCTGATTATATTTCTACTAGTTTTGAGTTACAACCCAGAAAAAGATTCCCTCAATCAAATATAGTTATAGCTTAGTTCTATCGATCAAAAATCTTTACGACGTCTGGCTTGATACCTTCCATAATCTTGACGTTTCTGAGGCAGTATTAAGAGAACACTGTGTTAAGAATGTCGTTGCTACCATGTAACCAAGGTCGTTATGGCCTAGTGAGCACTTCCGGTTTAGTAGCGTATTATGAAAACAGATATTTGTGGCACAGTTTTTGTTGATGTAGGATAATGTAGGTTGGGGTTACCCTTTGACAATAACATGCTATAAAAATTGACAAATGAATAGTGATGTACAAAGCAGATTCACCTGGAAAAGATTTTATGAGAAAGGGTGAGATCTTATTGGTGTACGGAAATCTTCAAGAGAAAAAGAGAGGGCAGTTCAGTAAATCCAGCATCGGAAGTGACATGAACATATATGCCAGTTTTAGAGCTGTTAAAAGCAGTTGACTTATGCATGAGAACAATTATAGTCTTTGGTAACGATGTCATTGACATCCTGCTAAGAGTAAAATATGATCTTTGAATGCATGGTATTGCTTATGATGATTCTCGTGAAGGGGATGCTGATGATAATTGATCTATTGGAGATGGTTGTGATGGTGATAAGGTGATGATACTTATTATTATGATAATGCCACTTATGGCATATAATGTTCACAATTTAGATGATCATGATGCTGCTAATGGTAATGCTGATAATGATGATCATGATGGTAATACAGAAAATGATAATGCAAGGAATAAAGATTAAAAGTTTGATTAGGGTAAGGAATGTGATCCTATCAGGTTTCAAATGTTATATTTGTAGGAGCCACAATATTCATTGATAAAACTTTTTCACGTTATTTTTTTTAAAGTTTTATGTTACTTTGAACCCGAATTTGAGTGATGGAGTTACAAATTATTTTTTAAATTTTTTTTTTAGCCTTGTTGCACTTTACCACACTCTTGCTTGGGTTGGATCCCTGGCTGTTCTAGCTATTGTATTAGTACTGCATTATCATCAGGGTGACTTGAGGTGAGTTATTTACTCTTAAAATGGTGTACTTACAGGCTGCTGGCCTGTTAGAGCCACTCCCTGTTTTGTATTCGAGCTTACATGATATGATATAATACACCTAGGATATGTTTCTTCGATCATCCAAACATTTACTGAAGTTGGTTGATTTTTGATATTATGAGGATTGTTGGAGCATAAAATACTAATGATAAATGCATAAACGTTTATATTACGTTTTTATATTTTTTATTATGCACCGCCAAAGTCAAAGAAATAAAAAGTGTGCTTATCTTCAAAGCTACGCGTAGCAGGAAATATCTCAGCCGACCATTCACTCGTTTCAAAACCCGTTTCACGAAATGCTGAATTAGATATTAAATTGACATCTGTTTATTGTTTAAGCATTTGATCGATTGATTTAGTAACTGATTTCCGTATAGTTATGTTGGTTATTTGTTGAGGAATGGGTGGGAGAGTGCGGGTTGGTGTTAGTAGAGGAGCAGTTTAGGGCAGTGATTCAACGGGGGTCCGGGGACCCCCTCAGGTGCTATTTGAGATTTAAAGGGGATAAAATTGAGACGAGGGGTACTACGGGGTCCAACAGCTAATGGCATGTTTCATTGCTTTTCTTATGTCAAAGTGGCAAAACAAAAGGAAGGTGTAGATAAATATTGTCCCTGTTTACTCCATTGTTGCACATATTTTTGTTTAAAATCTAGTAAGTTAAGACTCTTTTATTAAATGTTTATTTCATGGCGTACTTGTTTGATGTTGATGATATGAAACTAGACCGAATTCCTTTGGACCCAGGGGTTACTTGAAACTTTTGGTAGCTCGGGCTGGGTTTTTTTTTTGCTGTCTGAGGTTGAGAAATCCTTGTTTAGGGGACAGGTGAATGGGGAAGTGAATGGGCCATGTACGTATTGACTAAATGAATGATTAAGCAAGTTATTGAGTAGATACTTAAGCAAACGAATCAATGACTGAATCTGCAAGGGAGTTAGTGAGTAAATAAGAGCGCAGTGAACGTATCCCTGAGAGTGTCAGCTAGTGAGTAGCTAGTGAGGTAATGAATTAATGTTAGATTGTGCCAGTAAATTGCTTCTCGGTACTGATGGAGGAATGGATGTAGTATCTATTCTCATTGATGACAGATTTTTTCCATAATCCGCGAGAGGCGGTCCTACTGGGCGGTTGAGCCTGCCTCATGGTATGTATGTAGATTGTGGTCAAAAGAAATACTAGGTTATTTGAGCTACTTTAAGTTTCACGCATTTTGCGATCTTCAGGCTCGACTGAAATCGATCACAAATACTACTTACTTTTCATTTTACATTACCTACACGATAGCAAGTCCCATGGCGGCACTTTGATACTAATTCAGTGCGCTTGTTCAATAGAGTTGCCTGATCAGCTTTCACTAAGAAGAGCTTCTCCGTTGTGCAAAGGTGACATCTCCTTTCCCCCCCGCGATACTTTGGTACCTTCCTCACAACCGTCCATTCAATTTTAAAATTCTTGCCACTTGCCTTAAGGTTCCAAACGAACTTTGACAACTTCGTTTCTTTTGAATATACGGAATTTCGAAACGACTTGCAGTGATTCCGATATCGTGTTTTGAATCTCCACCCAAATATATACATATATTTATATGTGCATATGTAACTAATATATATATATAGATATATAGATATATAGATATATATTGGTGGTTCGTATTCGGTCAAACATACCACTTTTTTTAACTAAAAAATTAATCCTATTAAAATTTGAGATTAATAGCTTAGTTTTATGTCATTATAATGATATACGTTTATTTACTATAAGTTGCATCAGCAATCACAGTTTTTGAATAGATTTATACATGGAAAATAAATACAAATATTGAACTGTATCCTCTGATCGGTGCTATCCAAAACATCTTAGGGCTCTACGAACAATATTAAGGTAGGAAAGCTTTTATAATTGTTGCAACGACAATAGTCAGCATTTAAGAAGATATGTTTTGTACTGTCGTCTCTAATTATAGCTAGTTACAAATGATTGATGAAAAAAGAAAGGTAGAGAATAAATCATCTTGAATGTAAAAGTACCTGATTCCTTAGCATTTCAGCACGAATCAAGGAGGACCAAAAGCATCGCTGGCATTTCATTACATCTGGACAATTCATCTCACATACATTACTAAATCTTAAAAAAGTATAGTCAAAAACGATTTTTATTATCTTAAAATATAGTTAGAGTTTAATGCATAAGTATATCTACTCTTATATCATATATATCTGTATACATAATGTATATACAGATGTAAATGCACCCCCTCCCCACCATGCATATGCGTCAAAATCGCATTAATATATAGATATAGATATATGCAAGCGAGGTGATGTATGTGTGAACAAACTCAGTGAAAGAAATCTATGTAAATTGAAATTATATATTAAGGGAACAGTTTGTTTTTAGTATTACATTCTCAGGTAATTAAAAACTGATCTGGATTTCTCAATCAATTTCGTATTTCATATTATTCAAGCACATATAAACTAGTGTGTGTTTCTACTAATTTGTGTGTGTTCATGGCTTCCATTTATTTTTTCTTATGAAAGCAAATAAGCAAAAACTTAAGGGCTTAAAACTTAGTTTATTTATAATTGTTTAAAGGCCCATTTTAAGTTTTTTTCATCCAATATGCAATTTAGAACTCTTGGAGTAATTTACTCATTTTCACGTGCTACAGCTTAAAATGCCATTCATTGTCCCCAAACGGTGCATGAATAAAATTGTAAGGTGCTAAAACTGCAAGAAACGTTATACCAATTAAAAAAAACTAATAAAACACTAAATAAAACTAAGGACTAGTATACTATCAGCGAGAAATGTAGGCCAGCATGTATCAATTGTATGTATTCAAGCACGATGACATCACTTTAAAAAATGAACCAAGACGTACTTTTAGGTAACAATGGCTTGTAATTAAATCAATTTTGTAAAAAATAACCAAAAATTTATTAAGATGAGAAACATGTTACAATGCAAAATTTCTATAGTGTGAAATATGATCTCACTTACATAATAAAAGTTAATAATAAATAAGATTCAATAGTTGAATAGAGGGTTGCCACTGTTTGAAATTGCCCAAGGTTATTTATTTCCCAGCAAGTGGTGAGGGTAACAAAATCCTAATTATTACCATAGGCTAATTATAACCACATTAATATCAACATAGGCAAAATATAAGTTACCATTCATCTAAAAGGTTCACTGGTTATACTAATGTAGCTGCCCCAATAAAAAATAAGATATGAACTGAGTAGTAAGATTAGCATTGATAGTTAATTTGCCTACACGTTATTTTTACAATGCTATATCAAAACTATAAATCACAATAAAAACAACAGTTTAAATTATTCCAATTATGTTTTATGCAAGTGATGACTTTATAAGGCTGATTTAGACGGGCAAATCTAATTTATAATGTCCTGAGAGAATACAAGATTTATTACTCATAAATATTAACTGATTTTATTTCACATAAATATTTACTAGATTTATTGCTCATAAATATTTACTAGATTTATTTCTCATAAATATTTACTAGATTTATTACACTTTAAAATTTATTAATAACAATTATAGACTCAAAAATGATTTTATATTCTCGATTATGTTTCAGCATGTATATTGTTTAAATAGCACATAATTTGATTAACAAGCACTGTCACTTAACAATTACAATCACTAAGACCTTAAACCAGTTTCCGTTCTTAAGCTTACAGTAACTTACATCGGGAAGAAGAGCACGTACGTTTCAACATTGGCTGATCATTCCAACAGCAATGTCTGAACACATGCAAAGGTAATTGAAATATTTACCCTACATAAGGCAATTTCTCAAAACAATTATTTATACTTACCAAAAGGCTATCACTCTAGGATACAAAATAAAGCAAATAAGTCCAATTGAAGGTGTTAATGGGTTTTTGACATGAAATTGCATAGCAGTTCAGCACTGTATTCCCTAGTTTCATTTGTAATGCCAGAGACATTTTCTTCCATCTTGTTTGCTCGTAACAAACATTCCCGTCTTCCAATAACTATATTTCTTTGCCATGAATGTGTTCTTTTCAGTCTACTATGATTTACTCTCCCAGTATATCACAACTGATAGGTGCTATCACTCGCAGAGCGATATATGACCTTTTAGATACGTCACGCCCAACAGAGAAAAATTCGAGTCAGCAAAGCCACTAAATCGCCTTGAGTGTTGACGCCATGTGTTTCCTTTATTCAAATTCGTATAAACAGATAGCTTAGAATTGGTCAACGAACATCCACTTAAAGCCGTTTGTAAGCACATTTTTCTACAGAAAAAAGAGATTCTATTCTTCAAGCTATAAAAAGAGTCTTAGTGTCTGCAAGCATTTGCGTGTACGAACAAACTCTGACTGCATTCGTAATGCAGTAAGAGACTATGAATCACCTTCAACGACATTGTGTGTTTTCCATTAGCAGTAAATATCACTAATTTGGCGACTCAGATGCCGTCATTTAAGCAAACAAAGGATGCGTAGTATTGATTGCCAACATTGGCACAAATCCGTTCTCGGAAGTAGAACAGACCACGTCATTTTTTATTTTTCGTGCAACATTTTCCAATATGGGCTATATCGAGTTATTTAACTTTATTTCATTTGTATTTGTACACAACCTACATGTAGATATTTGTGATAGGTGTATAAAATACTTGAATTTTATTTGGATATGATCAAAAGCAACGACATTGAGATTACCGTGACATTTTTGTACACGTTAGAAGATCTTAAATGGCACTTAGTAATTCCATTCAGCAGGTATGTGTTTTAATTGATTAATGGTACAACACTTTCTGTATGGGAACATAAAGAATGTTGTGGCTAAGAAAGTATAAATGCCCCATCTTGGTCCTAGATGGAAAGAAATTGTTTCCAAAACCTTCCCCCCATTGCTTACATTCATGATCTCTACCCATTGTTTACAATTATGATCTTATGTTATAAAATATTACATGAGCAATGTGGAAGATAATGTACGATAATATTGGTTAGTAGGATCACCTGGCACGATTTTGCCAGGTTTTGAGAAGACTGCCTATCTAGTCATATTTTAGAGCGCTTTTAATCATTAGCAGTACTGCACGAGAAATCCAATCTGAAGAGGTATGGACACATGTCGACAGACGGATATTTTACTGTCAGCCATCAGAGTACATACATGTACTTGACCGATTCCAAGAGCTTGCGTTTACATTAGCAACTTCTATTCGATACCACTGCAGGATAATTTTTTAATTTCTTTTCTTGAGTGGCCACGAAAAAAAGTGGGCAGAGAAGGACATTTTGAGGTTTCCTGGGTAAGAAGAAAAGCAGTTTGGTTCTTAAAATATTTAATACTACAGCGTTTTAATATTTAAGATTACAAGGTTTCTAAGTAAAATACAAATTGTTACTGAACAATCCTTATGTTTTTAAAGAATCACATCAAGGAGCCACTTGAAATCAGATCAAAGAACATACGGCATATGAAGGCACACAACGCACACCCCGCACATCAACGTACAATACCCCATATCAACGCACATCAACGCACGGCAGCGTACACAAACACACAGCAACATACAGCAACGCACAATAATGCACAACAACGCAAATCAACCCAAATCAACGTACATCAACCCACATCAACCCAAATCAACGTACATCAACGCACAACAACACACATTAACGCACATCAACGTACAGCAACCCACATCAATGCGCACCCCCGCAAATCAACGCACAACGACGCACGTCAACGCACAACAACACACATCAACGCACATCTAAGCACATCAAAGCATATCAACGAATTAACAAACACAACGCACATCAAGAATCAATTGTAAAAAAAGGAGTTTGCTCACTCCGCGTCTGATCTGAAAGGACTAGTGTGCTATGAGTCTGCATTAACCCTCAGGGACTACATCTTGCAGTGAAGAAACAATGCATTTAAAACTAACTAATTTGTTACTCCATTCAAAGCTATTTGAAGGAGTCTGCATCCATCTTAATCTTAAATTGCTCTCCTAACTTACCCAGTTAAAAATAGACCGGTGAATAGACCCCCTCCATGATAATCTCTTCTGTGGAAGAAATGCTAAAGATTGGATCCATATAGCAGAGTACTAACAGACTTTGCGGTGAATTCGAATAGGACTACTAGGGCCTTATCTTGCAGTGACAAGATAATGGCCATTAAATTGAATGCTTTGTTACCCAAGTCAAATTTATTTGAGGAGCCGAGGTTGTTTACGTCTTGGAAATGTTATGTATTTAGATTAGTAAATTTTTCAGAAGATGATCTACGATTAGTGCCCGGGGGGTCATCTGAAGCAGTTCAGTAAGATATTCGGATGGATATAAGACTTCCGTGAAGACAAAAGAAGGTTTTGTGTCTTGAGAATCTCATTGAAGACATCTTATATAATCTGCACTGGGGATATTTCAATGACTTTGCCTCTTTGTTTCTTTCTACATACTGTAGCTTACACAGATGACCTTCTTTTACTTAGAGGCACTCGTTTTCTCAGTTGTGGATTTGCCGATTTTTCTCTGTCCGCTCAACTTCTTTCGCAGCGCCTTTTTTGCTTTCTTCTCGGACTTAATCTTCTCTGTTTACAAGCAGTAGTTTGAATCAATTGTTTACAAAACACATCGTAAGTATGTAGGTTAGGCACTGTGTTTTGTTAGGCGGAGGTCACACTCACAATTGCATGTTCTGCAAGAAAGGAAACAAGCCTTTAATGATTCTTCGACGACGTCGTATAGTCAGCACCGAGATTCAACGAGTTCATGACTGGATCATCGTAAATTTCCGTTTTTCCTTTCAGCAAGTTTGCAAAAAGCTTTAAATAAAATGTTAAACATACTGTACTTATTTTAGGGAGATTTTAACTTATGGTTTTACTTTTCTGCACTGGAATTTGCACTGGAATCACGTTCGTTTGTAGACCAGTTTTATCCAAATAGAAAATCCAAACACTGCTATGATCAGTCTGGCTTGTACTGGATCACGTGACTAAAACTGTCTGTGTAGCAGATTGTCTTAGTTGCAACAATTCACACGTATGCACCAATTATCAAACAATTTCTCTTAAAGCTACATGAAATTTGGCAATATTGCTGAAAGTCTATACGTTTAAATGGAAAGCATGGTACCGTTTGATAAATCTTGGTAATTTTTTGTTAAAAAGGAAAAATACGATTTATCAAGATGACAGGATATCTAATTGGTACGCACAATAGATATGTTGATATTTTAAACGCTCTACCATTTATTGCCTGTACTTTTTAACAATAAGTCATACAAAAGTATATCACTTTTAAAAAACTGGTTTTCAAAATATTTTTTCACAAACTGACAGTTATTTCTTTTGTGTCATTAGGAAGCATACCATTTCTTTTACAAAGTTCGTTAATGGCAACTGTGAGTGCCGAAACGCCGTGCATAACTAAAGAAAGATTGTGGCATTTTACAACAAAGTGGTTTTCTTTTGTTGTATTACGTAGATTAGCAACTGGAAAATCCGCATTCAGAAAGCTAGAGCAAGTCGCAACTCAGCTCATCAAAATCAAGAGAGACATCAAGTTATTTCTTTATTGATAAAAAGTAAATGGTTTATCATGGTAAAAGCTGTAAATAATATGAAGCAATTACAATAAATAATTGTGTCAAAGCACTTTAGAAGAAGATAGTCAACGGCAATCAATGGAAACACAGATGTCCCTCTTTCCTTAGCTTCTACCACTACAGTGGTAGGTGTGGGCACCACTCCAAGCCCAAGTCAAGTTTGCCCAGCATAGCTGGTTCTCATGTCACCGACCCCATAAGGATAAAAGGCTGAGGAAACCTTGGATGTCTGATTTGTAATGCAGGTCCAGTACCACTGGATCACCATGCCTTTTAGCAATCTACTAACACTAATTAAGTGCTAAATTAGGAGTTTTATAACTAAAACGATTATCTTGACATCCTTAAAGCAAATAACATAGATAATTATGCTCATGGAAGATTTTTCATTTATTACGCTTCAGAGCGTAAGAGGTGTTGTGTCGTAGAGAACCATACCTGAGTTACCCAACAGTTAAGCTCAGTTACCCAATGATTTTTCCTTCCAATTTTATCCCATCCAGCAAATGCCAGTTATTCATTTATCTACCGAGTTCTCAGTAGCACTTTGCATATTGAAAGTTGAGTGAGGACGTGTAGCACGAAGCTTTTGCATGTTACATCAACATGTACACGTATGGACAGCATTAACAACAAATGTGGGCGATATGTTAAAACAGGGAGTTTAAAGTAACTGGTAGATGCTAGCAAATGTGTGCCCAAACAAAATTTATTGTGTGCTACTAAAGACGGCTGGTGAATAAAAATTTGTGCTAAATAAGAAACGAAAATTGTTCCAGATTACTAAAAATAAAACTATCTAGTATTCTTCAATAAAAATTCTTAAAGTAAAATCCAAGAGCCTACATGAGTCCTAAGAAGGATCCAAAATGTGATTCTAAGTTTTCTGCATATTTCGTTTTACATAATATGTCAATATTGTTGTCAGGTGTCTTCAATTGTAGTTACTGTATAAAATCCTGAAATGCGATTATTCGCAAGGTGTCAGTCTTTCACTCTACTGATTCATCCTACTACTCCTATAGTTTTTAGGCTTAGCCTGTTACTGATCTTCAATATAAACAAGATCATAGTGCTTACCCAGTGCAACATCTTTTTAAAATTAGTGAGGGACTTTTCTAGTGGCTGTAAAGCATAGGGCTTGGCCAAACAATGGCTCCAACTGTGTAGCAATTTGAAATCGACTTTAAAACAAAACATTTACAATAAATTATGTCAAATAGATCAACGCTTGTACATGTGCACGCTTTTGGCAGAGGGAGTTTGTAGCTTGAACAAATTTCCAAAAGATGTGAGAGGCAGCAGCAGGTCTGCTTTGACAAAGGGTGTTTATACGGCACTGGATAGCTTTTGGTACCAGTTAGATTTGGAATTATATTTTAATATGATTTGCAGTTTCTAAAAATTGCTTTTATTCTATATTTAAAAGGATTGGAGTGAACACAAAATGATGTCATAATTTGATTCTACGACGTTTTATTCTGAAAGAAAGAAATCGGAGCAGATTGTGCATTGGATACTTCCAGATACCACTTTCACTAGATAAGCAACTTGGTTACCAAAAATGTATGGGACAAATTTGGCTACTGTGAAACTAAAAAGCCTATCTGGTATTAAAGGCTATTCAGTATCAAAAGCTATATGTCACAGTGCCACTGGCCTCTAAGCAGACAGTTTCCTTGATAATAGTACATTAAAAATTTTCCTCAAGCTCAGTCATTGGTCCCAAACGACGAAGTCTGTATCTACGTTTCTATTATTGTATGTGTAGGTGCCTTAAATTAGGAAAGTAGAAGGCCAATGAGACAACTAAAAATTTATCAGACATATTTGCTTCCAAAGCATGCTAAATATTTAGACTAAAGGATCTATTCTCCAAACAAGACCTGATTTCTATCAACTTTTATTTAAGCTCCATGTTTTGTAAAAAGGAACAAGAGGCAAAATTACAATTATCGGTGTTGAAGACACTGCTTTTTTAGGTACAAGATTCTCAAATTAGAAAGAGTCAAATCTCTGTTTTATCATTCTAGAGATAGCAGTAAAGAGTAGGTATTTCTGCGTCCACAACGTCTAGCGTCTAGATACGAAAATGTAAAGCTGGCCCTATCTTATGTGCATTTGAAACAAGTATTCTCGGGAATATATTGTCAAAGTTATATTTTACACTCTGTAATACAGATGCTTAGAAACAACAGCCCGTTTTTCAATGATGGTTACTTCTACACAATACAGATGAAACTCAAAAAGAGGCCAGCTCTAGTTACTAGTGGTTTCACATTTAAAGACACATTTAGGGCAGGTGTATTGTCCAGCGAATCACTTTATTTGGTGATGCCATTGATAAAATGGCGACCTGTGAATTTGGAAGCAGAAATGTCACCAGTACTAAAATATGTACATTTTTATTTCAGAAGTGTAATTATGCCAATACATTGAATCAAAGTCTAACATAAAGTAGAAGGGGGATCTGTTGCTCGTCACCTTTCGTGTTTCAAAAGCAAAGAGTCACTTTCTTTATTCATTGAGGTAGTTTAGAAGTCCCATGTTGAAACTGAAATTTACCGCATTGGCCTACTTCTCCATATCTTGTTTTCTTCTTAATATTTGACATTATGTAACCAACCGCCATGTCTGAGGAACCTTCCTTATCACTTATACGTGATGATGGAAACGTAAATTATGGAAAAAATTATAGAATCATAGCAAAGAAGTAAAAAATGGTTACAACAAGACATCAGAGCTATGAATAGTCAAAATGACGCTGAACTCAGAACGTCTCTACTAAAATTCTTATTTAGTATCGGAAACATCAGTCTCTATGCCTTAAAATTGAATATATGATGCAATTTTGTTGTGATGGCATAACTCTGCAACTACTCGCAACTAAAAGAATGGTGAGACTGACATCATTATCCATCTTTCAAATTTAAGGGAACACAGCAGCTAAGAAAAGGACTGAAATAAGATGTAACGTTAGCACAGGACTATCAGTTATTCCAGAACAGTGAGCGATGAAATGTACGCCTTTATTTAAAAAAGTTACTGCGACCTGTCGAAAGAAATGTAGGCCCTAATGACCGAAAATTTGATTTCTGGAACAGTTTTGATGGGTAACAAAAACAATGACTGTCATGGTGGAAATTACGGGAAAAGTAACAAAAAACGTCGGTTCATAACAAAACAAAATGGCGGACGAGATGTAAGGTACCGACTGAGACCTAGAGATTACAAGAATGAAGTTAAACTTTCTAATCAACTTACATTAGTTTACGTTTAGAGGATCTCCAAACTCCTGTCACATCGTTTGCTCCTGCCATGTTTCTTCCCTAACTTGTTTCACGGTTATTGGAGAGACACATGAAGGCAAGACTATGAAGCGAATCTGATGACGGACATGAGTTTAAACAAGCTTTCGCCAAAAGCAATATTTATCGAAGACATGTTCTTGTGTCAACTGAACACTATTTGAAAATCTACCGTAAATTTTAGAGTACAAGCGACATGTTGGGTTATTTTGCTCTTAGTTTGTGTACTGGTCCGCTTAGACTTAAAATTTCTAAGATCAATATTGGTTTGGGTCAAAGCAATCTAATCTGATATATTTATCTTTGGGACTACTTAAGATCACAAAACAACTCCAAGCAAATATTTCTTCAACTAATTTTTAGAAAGATCAGTTGATTCAAACATTTACCTTTCACCAAATGAAAACACAGTATCATTTCTAATCGATACCTTTAAAGGCTCACATGTAAAGCCAGTACTCATACCGTCTCTTGGATAACTTTGTCATGTGGAAATAAAGTTTAGTGCTGTCATTAGTTGAAGGAGCATATAACTTGGGATCGTTATTTAGTACTAACTTGATAAAATAAGGATTTCTAATGTCAATAACGATTAAATATTGCCCTACAAGAGTTTGCAGAAACTGTAACGTTTAGCGCTTTTAATTTATGATCCGAGGGCATACATCAACACAAGTATGAGCACATTTTAAAAACAGGCTTTGATATTTCAATCGAGGTACAAATAGCAAACACCTTAACTCATTAATACTAGAAGATTTTGTTCTATTTGAACTTGACTTAAATTTGAAATCCTTAACCTTGCTCATCAGACCCTAGATCGTTCGTACGTACTTCTCTCGGTTTATTATCACTAAAAATCACTCTAATCAGCTAATAGGAAGTTGAACAAACAGAATCACCTTGTTAGAACATTTAACAGTTTCCTAAACTTAAAATATTGTCATAATTTCAAAGCTTGTGAACGTTTATAGTCTGCTAATTACAAATAAGGATGACGTTAAGGTTTAGTACTATAAACAATGAATAGTGGTGTTGCAAGGTAAAGCAAGATGTGATGAATTACACACGTAGGCAACTAGAAGGATAACAAAAATCGTGTCCAGAAGTCGTATTACACTTTGATATTCTACAATTATGGTTCAGGTTACTGATTTACTTTCCAGCGAAACAAAAGCAAGGAAAACGAATGTCCATCATACTTTGACAGAAATGTTCAGGGCATAATTATTTACAGTTACTGAAATAAGTGTTAAAATGAGAGAGTAGGGAATATTGTTAACATGGAGTTAACTAGGTGTGAAACTACCACACACGTGAGTTTTGAATAATGTCGGTACCTCTGTCAGAGTAACCAGATATGATAATCCTTAGTAATTTTCTAATATGATGGAGATTACAGACTCTCGTGTCTTACGAGGATCCGCCTTTCATACTTGTCGGCAACCCTGCTTCTGAAGTAGTTGCCAGTTTTTGAATTGCTGCCCTTCCTAAACTCGTGATGTTGATGTTAATAGGAAATGGTCTTAATGATCGCTCAAAACACTGTCGTTGTGCTCTAGGCTTCAGCTATCTAGAAACATGAAGCTGGCTGGATCTTTCAGAATCTTCTTGAGTCATCTTGGAACGGTAGTAAAACTTACGAATTTGTTATGGAAATGTTAGTTTGATTACAACCGTACAAAAACAAGACTTAGATTGACACTAACCCTAACAAGGGTCTCAAACTGTTCCGATCACTAGCAGGTCTAAAAGATTTTAGCTTACGTTTCCTTTCAAATGCGGTTAAAATTTTCTTGATTTTCTCTAGAACTCTCAACCGCCAGCGCATAATTTCTTAAGGAGAAACGCGCGGTAACTTATAATTTATTCCTCCCCCAATCAGTGCGATTCCTCTACTACTTCCACTTACATCTTTTATGTTTAGAATAGTAATATAGCCTATTACTGCCGATATTATGGGGAAAGTATCTTAAATTTATATTAATTTTGCCGTAGAGCGTAACCAACAGTAGTTTGCCAAACGAACGTGAGAATAGGTCTAACACTGTATTACTGAAAAGCGCAATACTAGCACACTTTCAAATTCGATAAGAATAGACGCTCGCGTTGATTGAAAGAAGTGCACTCTGAAGCCAGTTGATGTCTGGAGCACTTTTAAAGATTCCCCGTCTTTTATAATGTTCAGCAACATCTTTAACTTGCTGTGATCTGAATTTACCCAAAGAGATGAGCTAATTACGGAATCTAACCACATATCTGTGAAAGGAAATAAATCTTGGTTTAATATCTGCTACCCAATGTAGCGTAATTTTCTTCTGGCAAATGCACTCTAGTCCTCGAGAAGCAAAGATGAGTCTACTCGTGCCTTTCTTTACCCTTTAGAAGCTTTACCTGCCTTGCAAAATGTAGTCCCTACTTTCTACCTTTTCTCTAATACAAGCACTCCTATCTCAACATCATTAACAACCACTATCGACGAGTTCCTTCGCGTCTTAGCAGTTTTATCAGTTATGTCAACATATTGACAGATTTAGACTTAATACACCACAAAACATGTTATCATCCAGAAGCAGTTTGTACTAAAATTAGTTATCATACTATCAACCTGAACTGACAAGGTTTTAGATCGTTGAACTGTGACAAACATTGTTGATACTGTAACATGTTCCGGACGAGGACAACTTCACTGGAGCTAGGGAAAAAACTCGTGTGCGCAAACAAGGAAAATGTGAATCTGTTATCTAAGAGAAAACGTAGGCCAAAAATAGCAAAAAAACATGTTCCGAACGTCTTGTCAGTCATTCTCAACCATTGGTTCACTTCGGAATTAAAAACACGTTCTTCTGATGAGGTACAAGAAGTTATCACCCACTCTTGGAATTAACTTTGAAGACAGAGGGCACCGTAATTTAGAAATTCTGTACTTGCAGAGGCTTGACTTTTCAGTGGAAAAAAAGAACTAAACAAGCCCTGTGTTATATCAATTCTGTAATTTGCTCTACAAAAATTATGAGCAATTTCTATGATTGTGGTGGTCCCTTTGCCAGCCAAAAGTATATGATTTGACGGTGTTGTTGTGACTGTGATTCGTACAGTCTTAGAAGACAGTGGTGGCCAAGCACTTGTAGCGAAGTCGATAATTTTGAAAAGAAACAAAATATAGTCCAATTTTTGAAAGAATAGTTAAAGTAAGAGACGACAGTGTATATATAACTTTTCCCTCGCGATTAAAAAACTCCGTGATTGAAGACATCAGATAGGGTAGCACATTTTTTCGCGGGTAACTAGCCCTCGTCGATAAAAAATGAATCCATCTTGAAAAACAGACAGATGAAGTGGTCATCTAAAACGCAGGAAACCTATCTAACTAGTCAAATCAAAACATGAAATTGCATATTGAAACCGCTTCGTTGTGACCTAATTTGGCGCTTCTTGATGTAACTATAAAATTTGCAGTAAGAAGAAACAAAAATAGCAACATTAAAAGTTGAATAAACTACAAGAAGAACCATTTTAAAGCGCAAAGAAAGTCTCCTGAATCAATTAGAAAGGCTCCACTTATCAGCAACGCCAATTTAACGAGTAATATTTCGAGAGGAATACTATTCTTCCGTCCAACATAAATCTTGCCGCATTTGGAGAATTGGGAGACTATTTTTAAAGGAGAAAAGTAATAAAAAAATTCTGAACAGGCAAAGATGCAGAAGCAATCGCTCTGTTAGGATTTCATTTTTTCCTCTCGTTTTAACCAAGCCGAGTGAAGAATACACAAATACCTGTTAACTTTTTACAACGTTTCTCTCTTACATACATACATATACATACATCTGATTTCAGTACTATTCCGTATTAACTTAAATTTGAAATCTTCAGCACCCATTGTCACATTATAATTTCTTTTCTTTATACTTATAATGATTTAAGAAGATAAGTCATTTTCTACACTTTAAACATCAAATAATAAGCTGATCTACATCACCTCGGAATCAATCTAAGAATCATAGTTTCGATGAACTGGTCGATAAAAATTGGTCTGACATCCTAATTTCTCTTTGATTTGAAGTCAATCATGAAAAATAAAGCCATATATTACAAAAGATTGAATAGAAAAATCTACAAAGCACATAACATCAGTAAAAATCACCTTTTGTTTCTGGGATCACTCGATAAAATAACTGAGGTTAATATTTGGGCGCCATTGTTGGAAAGTTCAAAGCCTTTTCATGAGTTTCTGTCGGCTTTTGATCAGGCCACAGTTTTTGCTACTTGATGGATACCTAAGCCAAGGTTTCTGATTGTTTTGCTTTACTTGAAAGTAACTATTGTCTAGATGTACCGCAAAAAGACATCCAAGGAAACGAATCTGAAATGAGCAGCTGTGAAGTGGTCCTTTCTGCTCGAAAGCAAGAAGCCCGTCTTGGCGTTCATGCTTGTTAACGTTCCAATTCCTCTCCTGGTCCTGCAAGAGTCGTGTAAATCTCATTTACTGACCTAGAATCACTACAGCAAACAACTCCCGACATTATCTAGTTACTCTAGTAAACATAAGGCTGCTATCTTTATTCTTCTGCCCTCCATTTTATTGACAGTGTTTCTCCTTCCCTCGCTTAAATATGTACTTACGATCAATGGCGTGTTAGCATACTGTCAGTTGTTAGGAGAAGACACATCCAAGGTGCTAAATGAACCCATGCCGTGTTTGTGTGTGTATACCTTTATACATTATATACACAAGCTCTCTATGTTGATCATATAATATTCAAATATAAACACTACATTATGACCTTGTGAATGGATCAAATACGGCGAGAAAACAACTATGTGTATCTTCCTCTTAAAGTGTTGTTTCTAAAACGTTGAACTGTGCACCAGAAAGACATATAAATAAGAAAACGACCCGAAAAGCTACCTCGATTAAAACTCAACTCAATTCACCCATTTTAGCACATCTACAAGCATCTGAGTGCGAGATATTGGAGACAGTAATCACGGTTGGAAGATGACAATGCACTCTAGTCGACAAAAAATATATTCCTGGAAAATTCTGCTCCGAAAATATTTCTAAGAACGTTCAAGCTGAAAAGCGTGAACATTGGCCTGGTAAAATTCAAACTTCATGTCTAGGACACATTAAAGATCTCCATAAAATTAACTACATTAAATATATATAACGGGATGTGTAATTTAGTACTGTTGTAATTCTCGAAGGTGTGAGTTGAGTTAACGGGGTAGCAAACAGCACGTTTCCGTTAGCTAACACAGAATCTTTAAAATCCTGCGGATAATGCAGAAATAAACCCTCGATTGATATATTACCTTAACTTATTCAGCAAAACGAAGTCCATTCGAAGGAAACTTTTCCTTGATGGTAGATACATCGATCACTGGTTATCAGAGTCCGTTCGTTTGAGGTAACATACAACTTTGGTAATACTGGTTCATACCTCCCATACCTAAGTTCATATCGCTTATCGATGATGCAGGAATGCCTGTGTCCATGGTTTTAGGATATCCTTGTGCTGCTTGTGCAAATGTGGATGGATGATAAGAGAAATGCATAGGATCATAAGACCTAAAATCGGCTTCATGTTCAGGTGCAATGATGTTTTTAATTGCAAATGGGTGATTGAACGAATGCAGTCCAGGTCGGTATGGTCCATACGGGCTCGGTAAAAATGGTGTATTCAGGCCTCGTGGTGGCCCCATATCCATCTTAGGCATTCCTCCCATTGACGGAAAGGCATCAGGTCGTGGTAGTTGAGAGAGATTCGGTTTCCTGTCTGCTTTGAATCTTTTCTGTCTTCGTAGATAACAGCCATTTTCGAACATATTCCCAGCGTCTGGATGTAGAGTCCAGAAACTTCCCTTCCCCGGCTTGTCTGGTGATCTTGGTACTTTGACAAAGCAGTCGTTAAAAGAAAGACTATGTCGTATAGAGTTTTGCCATCTCTGCTGATTTTGTCGGTAATACGGGAATAAATCCATAATAAACTGATATATTTCACTTAAAGTCACCATTTTCGTAGGAGAGTTCTGAATACTCATTGTAATTAACGAAATATATGAGTACGGAGGCTTGGCATGTTGATAACTCCTTTTGTACGTTGAAGATCCTGCATTTTGCTTAGAATTTGGATTGTTCATATCCTCGTCCGGTGAACTACTTGGCGGTGCCAACTCAGTCATTTGCCCGCCAACAACCGGTTTAACATCGTACTCCGGTACCATTGGATCTTGAGGCTGTAAAGCAGCTTGAATGTTATCTAACGTGCGCACAGAGTCCATGTCAGGCAAATAAAATCAGGAACGTTTGCAGTGGTCAGTACTATTTGTTGATTTTGTCGTTAAATCGATCTTCGCAAACTTGATGTTTGCTATGTCAATGTAACCTAGTCACTTGCCTTGAATGACTATAGTAACACTTTATTGCTCTTCTCTGATTCTGCTCTGTTCAACTTACTGTGCCAACAGATCTCCAAGCACTGATCACTCATTGTTCTCCTCTGTCGTCTTTGCTCAATCAATGCAGCGCGTGGCCACGCCTTTCCTATTGTTTAACAGCAAATCGCATTTAGCCATTCGCTGGCTTTATTGACAGTTCGCCACCAGCAGTAGTACAACATCCCCCTTTCCCTTGTAACTGAACCAAAGGGGTAGCAATACAACCCAATCGTACCAAATCGAAATTCAAAATCCATGCAACAACTTGTATTGTCATTCATCACACATCTTACTCAGTTAAAGAAATTCTGAATAGACAATAGAAGTTGTCGGTGTCGTATTGCGTATGACCATTACAATACAGCTAACTGATACCCACACAAGAACGTTCAAGAAAAGGATAAAAACATAAATTGAAAAGGCAGAAGAGTATGTCTACGTAGAAACTCTCATTATGACAGTAGTGCTTCTCTTGAAAACAGAGAAAACGGACTCAACTTCCGATGTACCTATCACAACGTGGTTTAGGATGATTCAATTCCTGTGACAACAAAAGAAATTTTTTGCCTTCGTTTAACAGTTGTTCCCGGAATAGAAGCAAATCAACGTGCTTTCGACTGTCAAGAGTGTCGAGGGCTTATCAAGTCTCTGCCACCGTGATGAAAAAGGCGATAATTGAGATCCAGAAGTGGAAATCAAGCGTATTGTTGCACCACAGACAAGGTTAATATCATCCAATAAAATTTGTAAAGGTGACCTACGTACAAGTTGGACGTGAAAATTTACCCAACGAACAGTAACACATGGTACCCCATATCATCACCCCTTACTCGTCAACAGGGCCAATTAATTATTGTAGTTCGATGGTATTAGAGCTTCTGATATCAGTTTATATCATCCCAGTGATCGGCTGATAATTGATTACAGTAGGCTTCAAGGGTTATATGTTCCTTCACTTTAGTATCAATGGTTTAATTGTTGTTATGAAAAAGTAAATGATACTTGCTTACTGTTGGACCGACGAATAACAAGATAGGCCTTGCATGAGTGGATATGAACAAATACAGCATACTGCACCTGATGTGCCTTTATTTAGAAATTACCGGCATTCGTATCAAGCTACAAACGTAGGAGATGATGTCGAGACACTGCATAGAAAGAAGGCATGTCTCTTGCGTGACCTTTGTTAGGAAGAGAAGAAAGATATCAGTTGTTCGTCTGCGCAGTGTATATGATGAACGAAAACGGAGCCTTCCCTAGGTTAATAGAAAAATCTTTGTGAAGGCCACACCAACAATGAAGGACGAATACCACCATCTTCAACCAGTAGACAATGCAGTCACTCTATATGACATAAGACGTTGTAAGGTAGGATTGATTGCTCGAGTTTCTCAGAACAACGACTGATACTACTGACATGATGTATAGGAATACAAGAGCAAGTCTTGGAATGACGAGTGGGTTTATAGATAAGTTATAGAACTAGCTGCAGCCGATGTGATCCGGGAACTTGACGTCGTGGACCATTACTGAGACATCCAGATCCGAGGTCACGATCAGCCACTCGTAACCGCCAGGCGAAAACTTAATGCATTGATTGTGAATTTTTAGAATAGGATGCTATGGCCGTTGAAAGAAGCTACCCAAAGCAGTCAGAATTAGTTTTATCCATACACTACATAGGGTTGATCGTTTTCCTTGTTGAAAGATTCCGATAAGAGGGTCCTTGTAACTTTCAGCTTAATAGAGTGTTGTGTATCTTCCTAGATACACAGGATTATTGATGTATCTTACTATGTTTGCTCCTTTTAGAGCCTATTCCAAAGAGCCTTAAAGGTGGACAGCTAACGAAAATCAAATCGAGATTCCGACTGCTTGGACGCTTCGTAGCAAAAGCTATTATGGACTCCAGGATGATTGACATTCCCTTAAGTCAGTCTTATTATAAATGGATGCTCGGTCAGGAAGCTACCTTAGACTTAGCGGACTTAAAATACACAGACACTGTTTTATACAAATCTTTAAGCCAGTTAAATGACGTTGTGGCGAAAAAGAAGCGAATTGAAGAGGACACCTCACATACTCCTGAAAGTTTACAACTATGCTTAGGTAGTTTGACTTTGGATGGGTTGCCCATCGAGGACTTAGGACTGGATTTCGTGTTGCCTGGACAACCGAGCATTGAACTTAAAGTAAGTAAATGTTGTTGCAAATCTTGAGGTAAAGTAAAGAAGCATTACACAACATATCAAGAAACGAAAAGGCTATTTGAAGGTGTTTTGGATAATGTTTTTTAAAATTGTGCTTTATTGGAAGCATGAAAACAAGTTAGTAGTAATAGTTTTAGGAAGGTTATAATTTACTTTTTTATCGACATCGTCTAGTCGCGAAGTATCATTGCGCACTAATAGTTTTCTTGCCAATTTCTTGCAAATCAACTTAGTAGTAGTATGATACGATCTTCTGGTGCAGAATCAAACATTGCCTTATTCGCAGCAGATGCTGCCTCCATTTGATCGTTTCTCTCGCAGTTTACCATTTCAGCAATTCAGTCAGTTTTTCAACGGGTATATCGTAAGTGCAGTTTATGATTTTTCTTTCTTGATCTTGCTGTTCTCACCCAACAGCCGTTGGTTTAAAAAATGGAAACGAGAAGATAAGAGAATGGATTGGACAAAACGAAGTTGGGTTGAAATTCAGCCGAGTGTAAAGTATCAGATGGAGGATAGTATTATAATGGTAATACTTTGAATAGGTGCAAGAGAAGCGAGAGAAATAGCACGATAACGTCACAGTGATGTTGCGGGACTAGCAGATAAATGACAAAAGAAGACGTCTACCAATGTGTTAGTCACGCAAAATCACACGCATAGTCACTTTGTTCCTTATTGTCCGCCATTTTGCCTACCACACATCCCCAATTTTTGTACTTTTTGTGTTCATGGCGTTGACCTCGTTTCAATATCCTGCGCCGTAGCATGCCATCGTGGTTATATCCCACAATGCTTCTCGCGTGTAGTGACAGATATTTTTGGTACGGTTTTGCCAGAGTTTATTACCCCAGCAACATGTCAGTGTACATGAGACCCGACGAAATCTTGTAATAAGACGAAAAAATGTCGAAGTTATAATTGTTGGCGTTTTACCTAAGATGAGATGTTGTCATGCCTAGTTGTTACAGGGCAGGCTGCGTAACAAATACCATCAAATTATTGCGTTAGCCTTGACTGGGTACCTGAACACAAGAAACATGAAGATTCTCATATAACGAGATCGTCTGAAGTGAAGTAGCACGTGAGTCCACTTTCAGATGTATCCGCACTGACAAGATGGGAAGTATTGTAAACATAGTAGGACAACAAATTGAGATCCATAAGAGAAAGGGCAGAAAGTAGTGGTACCGAGAGAGGGTAATTACTCCAGGGCCTGGGATCTGAATGGGACGCGCAAGACTTTAAGGAATGGTACCCAGAAAACTGTCAGTGTAGGTTCTGTAGGCCCATCGCTATTTCTAACCCAGGTCCCTCGCTGACTTACGACGGCCCTTGGAGGGTCTATTAAATTGATCAGTTGGGTTTGAGAGAGGTTGTATTGTGATGAATACCGGAATTTGCAGGCAAGTTACGAAGTGCAGGTTGCATTAACCGTACAGTCCAACATTTCACTGCCATATTTCCTCTTTTTGAATTGTCTGGATAGAATTTTTGGTCGACTTTGATATTTCTTTACCCTTCACATAATCGCATTCTCACTATATTTCCCTTAGAAAAACGGACGGGATTTACCAGTTACGATAGCAAATTTGGAAGAATACGTGAAGGTGTGTAACTTTTCAGATCTGTTACGACGAGAACATTGTATATTTGGTGTTAATTTCGGTGCAGTATTTACAAGTTAGGTTAAGATTTGTATATTTGCGTTCAGAAAACACATTCCATACCGAAAGTCTTCTTTTGAAACAAAATATGGCAAACCTTGCCGTTTTGTAATGAATTTCGATGCCAAAAGTCTTTTTTCCTTTAGCTGACAATAGATTGCTTAACCTGAATGGCTTTACGAAATTAAGAAGGAAAATACTACAGGACACAGAATTTGAAGCCCGTGTATAACGTGTGTTTTTCTTTGATATAAAATTGAGATTGAAATTCACCACTGCTAACTTAGTTCAAGAAAGACCGAAGAATGGCGCTACAGGGATCTAGCAATTTAGGTCATTGTTTGTGTCTAGTGGTAAGAATTTTACTGGAAAATTTTAAGTACAATGAGAAGTAAGGTATGCTTAATATTATACACTTCGTAAAACCTGATAATTGGTTTTGTTTTTCTGACAGTTGGTAACTCATTGGATCTTGGTGGAGGGAGTAACGAAGCAAATGCATGCATTCAGAGAGGGATTTGAATCTGTATTTCCTTCGTCCTCCTTGCGTATGTTTTATCCTGGTGAGGTAAGTTGTTTTTAGGGCTGTGACTCGGAAAATTAGCATATTTCTACTAGCCTCCTTGATTTTGAAGATGCCAGGAGGTTTTCTCCTTTGTATACGATTTACTTCCTCTTCGAAAGTAAAGGAAATACTGGTCCTGTTTTATTTATGGCAACTCTCATATCATCTGGTAATGCTGGTTGAGCGGTTACCTTAGTAACGATTCGCCTAGTTAAAAAGCTCGGGACTACTTTAGTGTCGTGTAGTAAGGCTTTATCTGCAGGTTAGTTCAAGCGATTCTCCTTAGCTGTTGCAATGGTTCAATTGCTGCCTTCAGTGTACTGCCGTCTTTTGCTGCATCTGCTTAAATTGCGCGCTGGCTAAAACCATAAATGCAATCTCATACATCCCCTGTCTTTGTAGCCCGCCATTTTCCCGGTTTTCCAAATCAAATATCTTTGCTCTGTGTAGTACGCTTTCGAGGAAAAGCAGAGTGATGCTAATCCGTTGCAGCATTCACTTAACGTTTCTAAATTTGCAGAAATATTCTGAGATAACTGATACACAGGGTATTCAGTTTTATTCCAATTAAGTTAATATTATTGTTCAAGTATACACTGCAAGATGTAAACTGTGTTCATAGTATTCTTTCTTCATTTTGTTAGATGGATTTGCTATTATGTGGTAGTAAGAATGAAAGATGGGATGTGAAAGGTAAGGTAGCTCTTATACTAATAGAGAGTTGCATTTAGTTCCTACCTGTGGTGACACGTTGTATCAATTTGGGTCTTTCTTTAATTTCGATATTATCTAACTTATATATTGGACTTAATAGTTATTATGATTTTTCTAACGTTAAAAAACAGTAAGTTTTTACTGTTCAGTGTCAAACGCCGTTTCCTAATTTTTATATTTCCTCGGATTTTCCGTATTTTTCATTAACGTCAAAATCCTCATCCAAGAGCTCTTTCTTTTTGTACCCGCACCTACAACCTTAAAAATTTGTATCCTTAACACAATAGGTAACCTACATGTGTTAATAGTGCGCATGCGTTAGTAAAAACTAGCACTTGTGCTATCAGTTCTTGCTTGCGGCCTCTCACTGTATAATTCCCTTTGCTTTTGTAGCCATAACTGCATGGCATAGTGTTGCCTTACATTTACGTTTACGTGTAATTCCATAACAATTGTCTATTCTAATCTTTCATTTGTCAAAATTATCAATCGTAACCAGCAATCAATGAATCAGGCTGTGATTACTAAATTTGCAATTCACGGCTTACAGTAGCTTGTGATTTATACAGAATAATAATATGTACTCGTAAGTGTCTCAACAATTTTATCTAAAGTAAATATTTTTCCATTTTCCGTACAGAATTGATCGACTGTTGTCGACCAGACCATGGATATACACATGACAGGTAATAACGAGCATCATTTAAACGTAGCTGGAATTAATATCGTTGCTAAGGCTCGTACCGTTTAGGATCCACACTGAAACTATCAGCAATAGACGGACCTACACGGGAAAAGGTTTCATATTAGGTTATCGATTCCAATTAACATGAATACCAATCTGCTTTCTATTGTCTGTTTACTTTTTACTTATCAATCTTTTCAGAAAATCAGGTCTTTGATGCAAATGTAATAGAGTGCGTGGTACCTGCTCCTTATGCTTTGGTGTGAGTGTGTTGAGAACGTGTAAATTATTTTTTACTTCTTTTGTGGTTAATAACGCATCTTAACTTGTCTTTTAATCCATAGCCGAGCAGTTCGAATTTTATTCGAGATTCTCAGTAAATATGGCGCAGAAGACCAGAGAAGATTTCTGCAATTCATAACTGGAAGCCCACGTTTGCCAGTAGGAGGTATGTCCTTATTTCACAGCCGTCCATGTCTTTGCTTAGCTAGACATGCATCTTAGACCTAAACTTGATCGTTTTGACTCATAGGCGTTAGTACGTATCGCTCTGTCTTAATTGCTAATAATGGGAGGGATGTCATTATATGTAAGCAGAAATATAACTGCAGGTATGCTACAGATGAGTTGTTGTGTCTTTGCTGAAATACCCATTTCTGCTTATTACTGCATTTAGCGGGTCTATTAGGAATGTAAGTTGTGCCCATTATGCCATACTCTTCTTTTAGTTGATTGATGTTACAGGAAGGCAGTGATAGAAGAAGTCGATTAGCCTGTTTACAAGGCAGTTGCTTAATTTCTCAATAGATTAATAATGAAGTCAAAGGCGTTACTCGTAAGATGATGAGCCATGTACACTGCAAAATGATTCTTTGTCCCCTAAAGGTTTGCGTTGCAATGTTTTGTCTTAGTATTGGAGAAAACCTTAACTCAAAAATTAAAAGAATGTGTAGTGTTCAGTGTACAGGCTTACTTTCCGTAGCCTGGATAATTAAGCTTTCAAATTTCTCCTCGATCGTTACAACGGGATGGGATAGACCGATGGTCAAACGGTGATTTTATGTGTTCAGTGCTGTTTAGCTAACACCGAGACTATTCACATGCCCTACGAAAGGAGTATCAATACATACAACCTTTAGCACAACTTTATTCTGGACTGTGCTATTCCATGAACTTACCCTTCTAGTATAATGT
>JAAAKM020006971.1:45065184-45086431 GCA_010016025.2 Alatinidae sp. Z8VKAUB7J3
TATCAATACATACAACCTTTAGCACAACTTTATTCTGGACTGTGCTATTCCATGAACTTACCCTTCTAGTATAATGTACATTTGTTACTTGCTTTATCCTCTGAGAGATTGGGGAATGCGTGGCTAGGCACCAGGATGTAGATTTCCATTATCTGCTGATTAGTCGACCAACAGTCGTCAATCGAGATGCAATTAGAAGTTTGTATGCTTATTTTTATCTGTCCTGCAGTCAATTGAGAATCTGCTTCACTGCCTGCTAACTTTCAAAAATATTATAACATTTTTTAAATACTGAATCAACGTTTCTTGAAATGTAATAGTTCTTACTTCATGTTTACTTTCTTCTAGGCTTCCGTAGTCTTAATCCGCCGCTGACAATTGTCCGAAAAACAGTGGACCCCTCTTCAAATCCAGACAATTATCTACCATCCGTAATGACATGTGTAAATTACTTGAAACTTCCCGATTACTCTGCTGTCGATATCATGGCAAAACGCCTGAGGACTGCCTATACTGAAGGGAAAAACGCCTTTCACTTATCTTAGTCCAGACCACTAGTGCATGCCAGTAGCGCAGTTGAAACGGTACAAACGGTGATTTCATTGCACAAAGTTGAACTTGGTTTACAGAAGTTAGTGATATTGTTAACGAGGTCATATCCTTTAGGACTTAGTACAGGGTAACTCGGATAGGCGTAACCGTGATGTTTCAACGAAAACTGCAGGGACGTATTTGGTGAAATGCGGCAGCTTTATGGGACGTTGCGCTGCCACAATATCTCCTTTGATCTAGTTTGACTTTTGCATTCTGTTGCCTACTAGTGCATGCAACAACGCATTTTATTTATAGCTCGATTTCATTACATGTGAACTCTTCATGTACATTCTCTCGTGAAGATTGGGAAGAGCAAGCTATCAAAAAGTTATCCCATAAGGTGTGAATACGGGTCTGGGCTTGATTAATTATGCAGTCTCGTTGTAGCAATACCTAGGAGGTGGTGTTCCTTAGTCCGATCCATGGGTGTATTGCACTCTGGGTAGCGCCAAGCATGTGATGTATATAAGTCAGATCGTAAGCGGCAGTATTAAAATTTTCATAATCGATAGTTATATGTAGGCTCACATGAGGTGTGAAGTTCTGATCTTTTGTAGAGCCGTTAAAAAAGGACGTAGATTTACTGTTGTCTTGTACATAACCGTTGTCGTTTCCTACGATATTTTTAAGCAATGGTTTGCATGTGGAAGGTAGTATTAGGGGGAAGCACACGATTTAAACGGATAGCGCCTGCTAGTTTTATAGGACAGAAACTGTGATGGTATAGGTAGGCAGGACCATATCAAGCGCTGGGGGAAGGGGAGGGGGCTGAACTCTTTCATAATTTGCTTTTACGATGTGACCCAGCCGAGATTTAAGTAACGAAGCCCTTATAGCCCGAAATGAAGAATAACCAGGCTTTCCTGGTTGCCCCATCCCCCACCCACCCACCCCACCCCCTCTGGTAATGTTATCCTTGTTATGGTCCTGTTATTGATTCCAGGTTAAGACGTTAGAGAACTAATTTCTGTGACATTTGGTATGGATTCAAGGTTGCTAATATGACGGATGTTATTGAATTATTTCCGACGCTGTACGTCCGTGGCCTGTATCATAATGTCTTGGTAATATCTTAATTTTAGAACAGAGAATGGTGCATTCTTGCAGCTACCTCGATGATAAGGAAAGAGCGTTACAATGTCTGATATTTCATTATTAAGGAACGTAGCTAGCGTTAAATCAACGTCGTTTATCTCTCCTTCTAACTACATTTGCTCTTTTATGCCAAAGTTCATCTGTATCGATTTGTAGATTGAAAAGAAAACTGGCGTTCTAGTTACACATATTTATTAATGCAACAGTTTTTTACTCTACGTAATAGCCATACAATTGTAACTATACTACCTCCATAGTATCAGTACTAGTGTACTTCCCTTGGTATTACTTTTACTACTTATATACTACTACTACTACTACTACTACTACTACTACTACTACTACTACTACTGCTACTACTACTACTATTACTACTACTACTACCACTACTACTACTACCACTACCACAACCACCACTACTATTACTACTTCCACTATCACCTCTACAACTACCACCACTACGACTACAACTACCACCGCTACTACTACTACTACCACTACTACTACTACCACCACTACTACTACTACTACTACTACTACTACTACTACTACTACTACTACTACTACTACTACCCAGTACTTGTTTGGTCTATTTTAGTAGTTGGAAATCTTCAAGAAGCGGCGTTTAATAGAGGGCGGCTTTTATCAGAGGGCGGCGTTTATTTCAAATGTTCGGCTAAAAGTGTGGCGATTATTGAGGAAAGTATGGTACTTAACACGAAGTAAATAATCTTGGTAACGGTACCATATTTAGCTTGATAACAATTTTCAAAGTCAATTCCCTGAGCTTTGACGCTGGAATGGAGACTGTTGTTTGGCTTTGGAGTCATGAAATGGAATCCCAGCCTGTATTTATACATAGCATGCATCAATTATAAATCTTGTTATATTCCAAAATATCCCAAGTAATAACTTGTAGTACACTAATTGTATTTAAGTAATGCATGTTAATTGCGCAGCCTAACGATTATTATCAACTCATAAGAGACAAAAGTACCATCGAACAATTTATATGTGAATTAAAACTCTCAATTTATGGCATACACTGCAGAAAGCGAGGAACAAAATTTTAATCCATAATGTACAAAAGGAATATACAATTGATAAAAGGTAAAGAAAATGATGAAAACAGATACACCTTTCCTTACCTGCTTGTGCTGGCTGGAATGCCAGAAGGGCAAGGATGCCACATGCGACAAGAAGTAAAGCCTTCATTTTCTCAGTGTACCTCCCTTCACTTGGATAAAAGAGCAGTGAATATGAGTATTCAATAAGCCCCTTTTATATGATAGAAACGTCTTATCTATTTACCAAGACGTGAGATGAAGGTGTCAGCTGATTTTACAAATTTCAAAGTTTTCCTCCTTTGAACAAAGATTCTTTGCACCTCGATGTCAAGTAATAGAAAATATTTTTGTGATTTACACGTTTGTCCTAAAAGCACTTCAAATGGTTTTAATTTTTACAATTATATTAGTTACATTCCAAAAAGAAACAGGAAGAAAAATTAAAGCTTTGAATGTAGGTAAATATAATCAGAGATTTATAGATACAGCTCACACCCCTTAAAATGAACTTGAGTAAAATTTAAATTATAGGTGACAACGCTAGGTCTCAAAAAGCTGGCATATGTGACCTAAACCCTATCTTGTGATAAAAACCTGTTAATGAAAGGTGTACACTAACACCCTGGATTAA
This sequence comes from Alatinidae sp. Z8VKAUB7J3, assembly GCA_010016025.2. Classification (NCBI taxonomy): domain Eukaryota; kingdom Metazoa; phylum Cnidaria; class Cubozoa; order Carybdeida; family Alatinidae; species Alatinidae sp. Z8VKAUB7J3. Next base: position 45,068,572 of record JAAAKM020006971.1, read on the forward strand.
ACAATAAACCGTTTATGCCTCAATGCTGTCCATTTCGATTGACGTCACAATATCAATCACTGACAAGGCCCTAAACACTTGCAATGCAGGATCTATTTTATCAAAGTTATTGTCCATGTTGAACTTTAAAGTCCTTTGCGAAAATTGATGCAGGAGAATGTCTGAAGCATTGTAAGACCGCAAACGTCTAATTTATGTTCATATATGTTTTAATACATTTCTAAACCAGCAACTTTAAAAGTTTGCAACATCTAAAAGTCACAATTTTTATGCAAAGTAATGGTGGTAGTGAAATATGGCAATTCTTGAGCAGGGAGTTTCTTTGGGAGTATGTACATGACCCGGCAATAATAACTATTTAATTGTGCTTTTCATATTGATCTTGGACTTGGGCTTACCCTTTAGGTTTAATGATACCAATGTAAACAGTTCCGATAATTGTAACGTCTCTGACCCGCACGTCGTTTTTTATTGACGGACATAATGCCCATTGGGAGAAGTACAGGGAAATTATCTATGAAACCAGCGATTAAGTTTTACCATGTTGTAAATAATGCAGTTTTACGCTAAAACTTTTCAGGTAAATGCTTCACTATAACATTTTTATGATTTCATACAGTTTCGATTAGCTATCTTATCGTTTACACTGTGAAGAGGCTATACGCATCGTCTTTCGATCAATCAGTAACGTCCTATTGTGGAACACATTACCTAAATAATAATAATAATAATAATAATAATAAGCCCTTGGTCATTTGTTTATGGCTCGTCTAACAAGGGTATATTACGGTTTTTTGAACAACCAGAGCTTAAGCTGAAACAATGATAATAATAATAATAATAATAATAATAATAATAATAATAATAATAACGATATACAGGAGCTTTCCAAATTACATTGGCTCTTCATCTAGCTTTAATATTCTAAATAATTTTTATCTTGTCATTCAATGTAACTAAATTCAACAAAATCTCTCCTACAATATGGCAGCGTGAAATATAGTTTGTTCTATGGTAGTGTGCTCAAGTGCACGTCGTCCAACTATTGAAATGAATGGTAATTTATCGCTCTGCCAGTTGCGGCAAAGACGTCACAAAACTATAAAGCTGCCACAGACGCTCAATAATATTGACAATAATATGGATAAAACTTTAGATTTGTAATATTATTTGCAATATTATTGAAACATTGCACAATATACTGACAAAATCTAAAATCCGTAGATTTTTGTGATCCGTCAATGTCAATATTTTTGTATTATTTCTAGCACGTGATCGATATTATGCCCAGTGCTTCAGTTTAACCTTGAATTTCCAAAGAGAAACATGGCAACTGAAAAAGATTTTTCCTAATTCACACGACTGACTTTCTGTTCACTTGCAAATATAAAGTAAACAGGTAGGCTTAAGAGCCAAGAAGCAAGACGGAAGCATTAAAGGAAGAAGTTACATACCCGACGTTTGGAAGGAATTTAATAAGTTAACCCTATCTCACATGGGGGGATGGGGGGATAGTAGGCCCGCGGCTACTCATTTTAGCTTATAATTTGTTCAAGCCTGGCCGGATTGACATGAAATTTTGTGACTTTTCCTAAAATTTACTGAGCAATCTTATGATGAATAAATTGCTTTAATTTTTTTTATAATTTTGCGATATTGGCGTTTTATTAACCTATAGTGTATATATTTTTATCTTTCGCTTTTATCACTTTTCTTTGAAAAACATGATTATTATATCTTTAAGCTCAGATTTTCTTTCCTGAATTTGTACCGACGATTTCGTATTCTCAAATTTGATAAGTGACAAATGCAAAATTTCTTGAAATTCCGCAAAAAATGAAAAAATATGTTCGCTAGAGAACCTCTTATAACAATATATGCATCTTTAGATGAATTTTGTACCAACAGTGAATTAACAGTTATATTTTTTATGTTTGGAGGATACTTTTTAGTCGTAATGCTCAAAATAAATAAAAACCGGTGGGTTATAAGTAACAAAACACTTCGGTAGTTTCTGAACTCATACATTTGGGAAAATAATTGTCTCAAAATCTAAAATATCTTGCCTAAATACAACGTATACGTGCAAAAATACCCTAGAGATACTAAAAGCCCTTAAAAAATCAAAATGTAATTCAAAAAGTATGCTTTAAGGGCTTTGAAATTTTTGAATATTGCGCAACATTTCATAGCCATAGATAACGTCATTCTCACCAAATTAAAATTTTACTTTTTTCAATTTGTTGGAAAAGAGCTAAACTTTAAACATGCAAAACATCTTTTCATAGCATCAGCCGATATATAGTTATAGTGTGTCAAAGAGCCACGGGCCTACTAGCCCCTCCCCCTTGCCCCTTGTATGAGAAGAGCCAAAAAGCCCATGTAAGGTAGGGTTAAACGATTCAGAAACCTTTTCTTGGAACCATATGTAAGTATAAAAGCCAAGTGTATAGCGCTTCTATGCTCTTGATCTTTGTTTGGTTTATTTAGTCCGTGTCGCTTGCTATAGCTTCGTGTTCATTTTCTTACAACAGCGAAAGGGAGTATAGCTGCCCCGTCTGTGAAGAAGGGCACTAGTGAAAGGAACAGTGTATTGTCAATAATAAACGTGAATTGTCTGCGGAGGACGCGAATTTTATCAGTAGAAGTCCGTCAATATTATTGCCAATATTGTTAAACGTCCGTAGGCCGCTTAATACAAGTCAAGTGAAATTTTGTTATTTCCTCTGGCGCACCTGACGTTCTCTAACTAGCGTGCCGCGGCACAGTGATTCAAAAAGTATTGCAAATATGAAAATCTCACCGTGTTTTCTATTTTTCATAAGAAAATAGGTTAGATTTTTACTCAAAGGTTTCTAATGTTTCCAATTAAGATACATTCTCAGGCTGCCATTTTTATTGTAATCTTTAAAAGATGGGACTACAACTCTCAATATTCTTTTGTGTCGAGAATCTAGGTGTTTTTTACGCAATAGTTTGTCATAGATGTTTTCAGAAGTGTATGAACATACTTTAAAGTAGGTGGGTCACCAAGAAACAATAGAAACATAGTTGGAAAAGGCTGTACCTTAAGGTTGATGTAACTTTCCCTTTTTTGATTCACGGAGGAGAGGTGGCCAAGTTAAGTAGCTACAGGAGAGGGTGAAACTCACTGTCACCCTTGACCAGGCTTTGTATGATGATCTATGAAGTGATTTTCCGTGATTAAGACTCAAGGATAACATTCCCAATGCTTATGATATGTAATCTAACAAGAGAAAAAGCTCCACGTTTTGTTATTGGCAAATGTCTCTTATGTGGCTTTAAAAAGTCTATAATAAGTATTCGTTTAATTCAAATATCAATATCTATTTTACGAAGTTTGATTGTGTAACTTTATCTCCTACATTAGTTTCTCCTAGACTTCGATAAAGACTCCCAAGTTGACATTAAATGTTGTTTCGGTCCACATAAACGACCACTGCAATTTGTGGAATTGAGCATAATAGTTTAATAGTTTAGTCACCATTACCGTAGATCTTAGATGATACAATTTTTACCTTTGAATTCAATTCCAGATCTCGAGTACAGGGTGAAACATGTCTCAAATTTGCGCATTGAAGCGTCACTGCGTATCATATTGTCGCTGTTACGAATCCATTATTTGATATTTCTCTGCACTACTAATTATTTATAGTATACGTTAATAAGGGTGTGGGATATGACCTGACCATTCAAGGAAGTTTCCCAGTTTTGAGGTATTTTGTAATCCAAATTCAGGACACCAATACTCTGCAATGGGTATGCAAAAGTACCGATGCTCTAAGTGTAGTGTTGAAATACAATTTTAGAATTGGGAAGCATACATAATCTTCATACTTTTATTCTCCTTCCCTAGAAAAAGATAATTTATGCAAAATTACGGAGGTTTCCGAAATCCAACTTAAAGAGGGAGTCGTCCGTATCACTTAAAACCTAGACTCTACGTCCTGTACTCCCAAATTAAACAGTTGTTCTGTAAGAGACTCTTTGATGATTTATAACGGCGTCTGTGTGTGTCCCTTCCTGTGCAAGGACTTAGTTATACGAACAAATAGTATATTCACACCTGCTACTTTGTTAGTCAGAGAGGAGGCCAATTCCTGTTTTAAAACGCATGCACAGTATAAGTGCGTCGTCCTATACGTAACAATTGCCTCTTCTGTGTAACAAAACCTCTGTCCAGTTCTCTGATAGTGATAATTTACTGTCGACTGCAATTATTATTGTTAATTACTCATGTGGTAAAAGAAGGTGTTTTGATATGGATATTGTGAGATTGAAGTGGAAGATTGCAATTGTCGTATATTCGTTTATCGTAGAGGTCAGTATATTTGCGAATTCGTGAAGATGTAAAGGAGTCAAAAAGAAAGTTCCTTTTTGTAAGTAGAGAACAAAGTTTGCGAGTGAACAGTTTAGAAGCACAAGAAGCGCAGGAAGCACAAGCAGCACAAGCAGCACAAGAAGCACAAGAAGCGCAAGAAGCACAAGAAGCGCAAGAAGCACAAGAAGCACAACAAGCACAACAAGCACAACAAGCACAACAAGCACAACAAGCACATGATTCACAAGAAGAACATAAAGCACAAGAAGCACAAGAAGCACAAGAAGCACAAGAAGCACAAGAAGCACAAGAAGTAAAAGAAGCAAAAGAAGCACAAGAAGCAAAAGAAGCAAAAGAAACAAAAGAGGCAAAAGAAGCACAAGAAGCACATGAAGCAAAAGAAGCACAAGAAGCACAAGAAGCACAAGAAGCACAAGAAGCACAAGAAGTAAAAGAAGCAAAAGAAGCACAAGAAGCAAAAGAAGCAAAAGAAACAAAAGAGGCAAAAGAAGCACAAGAAGCACATGAAGCAAAAGAAGCACAAGAAGCACAAGAAGCACAAGAAGCACAAGTAGCACAAGAAGCACTAGAAGCACAAGAAGTAAAAGAAGCAAAAGAGGCAAAAGAAGCACAAGAAGCAAAAAGAGCACATGATTCACAAGAAGGACATGAAGCACAAGTAGCACAAGTAGCACAAGTAGCACAAGAAGCACAAGAAGCACAAGAAGTAAAAGAAGCAAAAGAGGCCAAAGAAGCACAAGAAGCAAAAGTAACAAAAGAAACAAAAGAGGCAAAAGAAGCACAAGAAACACACGAAGCACAAGAAGCACAAGAAGCACAAGAAGCACAAGAAGCACAAGAAGCACAAGAATCACAAGAAGCACACGTAGCACAAGTAGCACAAGAGGCAAAAGAAGCAAAAGAAACAAAAGAGGCAAAAGAATCAAAAGAAGCAAGAAAAGCAAAAGCAAATAAATTTGAGAGAGGAATCTCTTTTTCTCCTTTTCATCTTGTTTCAGTGTTTCTCTGTTCTCTTTGCCAGAGCAAAACATTACTTGAAAAAATGAAGATATTCGAGTCCCTCAAATGGTGCCTCTACTGAAGTTATAACTATGTAGTCTAACGTGAAAAATTAAGAGATTCAAAAATTCTCTAAATAACTTTCTTGCTTGACCCAGAGACTTTATCTCGTTTCCCTTTGTGTTCTTAATGTTAACGCTATAAGCTACTATAAGCACCCTTATTTTACAACTAAGTGATTTTTCTCTAATGAATATACTATGAAGGATCAAGGTTAGGAGTACATTACATGTTCTTGATTCAAAATGCAAAATAAACAAATCATGCTGAGCTTTGATAGTTGTTCTAGGAAAGATTTGCATTTGTATACGCAACTGCTGGCAAAATGAATATCTTTGCAACAAAACCTACCAAGTGAGATATAGCAAAACTAGCCGACCAAGCAATAGGCGTTTCACGTTTCTGACATTTTAGTCTAAAGCAAAAACATACAGCTGGCGCTTACAAGAAAGTGATCAGTTCATCCGGCAGTTTACGAAGTTTCCTCACTCCATATTTCCCACCTCCCTCTATTTCTTGGACTGTGAAAAGTAACCTCTGATGCCTTGCTATATTATCTGCAGTCCTGCCCCTAGGTATCTGACGAAGGAGACCTAATCAAAACAGGAGAAGCACCATCAGGTATAGACTAGGTATATGCTAATTTGTACCCCCTGAATAATACATTTATATTGGTTCTTAAGAAAAAACAAACTGTTATTTCCCCTGTACCTACTGTTGTCACATCCTGCTTTTGGAATTTGTATTACGTTTTATCCTCTGTCGTTACTTTTTGTTAACAATTTGATTTCTGAGCATACCAAAATTGAATTCAAAATAGATATCAACTGAGTAAATGATATAATATCATCTATTTAAACAGAAACTGGAATTCATAAACAGAATGTTTAGCAAAAAAAGAGATAGAAGTGTTCTCCGTTCGGTTATCTAACTAGAGAACTTTAGCGTTGGTCGATAACCTAAGGCCTGACCAAATACATTGGAATTGCCCATGTTTCTATGAAAGTGTTAACAATTGAGTACTCTACTAACCAAGGAGAACCAGAGTAGAGAGCCCTATCCCAACTCTTCACATGCTAAGTCTATCATATGATGCGAACTAATTCTATCCTGATTAGCTGAAAAGCAACTGTGCGATGTGGCATGATTTTGAAAACTGCTCTGATCCGTTTCACGAGGGGCATAGAAGTGGCAAGTTGCATTTACCACGTGTTATGCTACTTCGGTGAGAAAGTTTTGTTACTTTTGTATAGGTTCGTTTCCAAGTGACACTCCACGCAGCATGTCACGTCCCATATGCCACAACGGTGTGTAAGATCCCTTAGAGTATTCGTTCGAGGAGACAATGAACTCATGTGGAAGGGCGACAGCGAGGAGTTATCTTTCTAATGGCGCTCATATGTTTAAACTCACTAGAGATATATACAAGCTATTGTTCTGCAATTAGGTTATAATGCGTTTCTTCTTTAAACATCAAAAGAGCCGCAATCATATTAAACGTTAAGAGAGGTAAACATACAGATTCAAAGAAAACATTCAAAGAGATGACAACATGTTTGCTTATGTACTGAGTTCATTACATAATGATAATTCTAGGGTGACATGCGATTCATATTTGCCGAAGCGAGAACCGTTCTTTAAATTGCCTTATCTTCTCCATTATTTCGGCTTTCGGAAAATACATTCATGCGTCACTTGTTGGAATGCATCCTAAAAAATAAACAGATTGTCAGCGATTACTAATTGACTTTAGAATAACCTCGGACAAAATTGACATTAAACTTCAAAATAGATAAGTAGACCAATGTATAGATATGCACCTGCCTAAATTATTAATTTATATTGACTTCCAGAAAATTATTTCAACGTCTTAAGTCATGAATGAAGTCTAGCCTAAAGTCGCGAATGAAGTCTAGTCTAAAGTCACGTCTACACTCACGTCTACACTCACGTCTACACTCACGTCTACACTCACGTCTGTACTCACGTCTGTACTCACTTAGAATCTGTTGTTTTTCCTTACAATAAGCAAGGGGGGGGGGGGGGGGGGGGCCAAACCCGCAATTGGCGAGGGCCAAAAGTTTCATCTGTCAGTAAAAAAAGGTCACATTGACGTATCTTGGGCATGGAAAATTCAATGCAAACTTTCCAAGGTTATTCAAATCTCATGAGTGCTGCACCCTCCTTCAACTCCATCCCTACCGTTGTGGTTGTTCATAGCTAGCACATTACAACATTCACACCTAACGTGCCGTAATAACATCTGCTCACCAAGACTGCAGGAGGTTTAATACTTACGCCTGCAACAGCTCATGGCATCACTGACATAGATGTCACTGTCCAGTGAGGACATATTACTATGCACGTAAAACATGACGACTCAAATACCATTGTTTATAACCCACCTGTGTTTCTGCTGCTCGCTTGTCTATTACCTGACAGCTAAGGCATGCTGCACTCTCCCTGTGAACGCTAGTTAGTAACACAGCTACCACCTACTGCTTTTGCTATACAAGTATCGTTCAAAATCTATACAATAATTTAGCAATACAGTAGGGAGGTGGAGATTCATGTAAGAAGAGTAACAATCAGAACAATACGAAGAAGACCCCTGTATGAGACCAAACTAGTATTGCCGCAATCAAACAATTTGGAAGAAGGGCTTATGTGTACAGAGATAATCAACCTCTAGGTCCTTATGCTGCAACGGGAAATGTCCTTGCGTTGGGAAGAGACTGCCCTTCTCTTTATGGGAGGACATCCTTGTGATGCGGCGAAAATTGACCATGTTTTCTTGAGGAAATGCTCTGGTGCTCCAGGCTTTAGAGAAAGTAGGCCCTTGCATTTCAAAAGTAGATATTGGGCCTCTGAGAATCACAAAATCCACTTTATTCACGGACATCTGACAATATTTGCCTAAAATGAAAGTCTATGCGATATGATGATGACTCTCTGATTAACTTAGGTACATATGTAAGATGCAGCTTATAACAGCGTTGAAACATGTTGTCCCCTATTCATCAAAAATTAAGACTTGCCATTTTTCTCTAGCATATTCATTCACAACAGCTAGTTCTAGTGAATAATAAAATATGATATTCACAGCAGTGTTTCTCAACGGGAAGGAAATTCCTGCACTAAATAAGCATTGGGAAATTAAGGAGGGAAAATTCCGCCGGGAGCAAAAATCGGGAGGATTTGAAGATTGCCACACGTAGATCTGCATTTCCAAGGACGCTACCTCTATCTGCTGGTAGGACCATTATAATGTGACATCAAGTGGTTAGAAATTAGTTGCCCACTCTTGCTGAACTGGTACCAAGATCATACTACAATTTTCAAGAGAGGAAACCTCTTGTAAAATTTTTGCTGAAGAAGGGCTCGGGAAAGGAGATCGGAAAACCATAGTCTGCTTTGGAGAACGAAACCTCTAAAATTGGCTTCCATGTGACTATTTGGTATATTTAATACCGTCAGACATACCAAACTCTGGGAGTAGGGGTACTACTACAGCAACAAAGCATTTGCCACGTTGTGTTCATTTGGGCCGTGGTCGCAAAGTTTTTCTTCCAGCGAATCCGGCCTATAAAATAGATACTATTTGCACATCTTTTTGTGAATCTGAGCATGTTTTGGTACCTTTCAACTACTCACAAGGATCTGACCAGTATTATGACCGCTATCATTGTCATATTTACTGACTTTCTTTTACTCAACTTTGATGACGACGACCTAAAGCAGTTGAAATCATCATTAACTGGATCGGCCTTTTAACGGTTACGGACCCATAAGACAGCTTTAGGGAACCCCAAAGACATCTGTGAACCCCACGTTGCTGACAACTACTCAGAGATATCGTAGGTTATATTCGACTTACTTTAAATCAACGTAAGTGTCACAAAATCTGCATTTTCATCCCTCGCATCTATTAAGATTAGTCTGAAAATACTGTGATAAAATAATTAGCCAATATTCTTAGTTTAATAGGCTTTTCTCGCCTCGCGAAAACGGGCACTTCCTGTCCGCTGATGCTAACGACCTAGTACAATAGAGCAGATTGCCGCTTTGCATAATCTGGCTCATACAGTTTAAGCAAGGGATTATGGAACGTGAAGGGGGCATTATATTATGGACATACCGTGGAGCCACTTATCCTTGAATTAACAACCAAAGTTAGTGATTATTTCAATGAAAATACTGTTAATGTTCATCGGAGTGCATCTAGCTCAGTTGGTAGAGCACACACAGCGAAAGATTGGGTTACGAGTTCTATCCCGGTGGTGACACATTTGCTATTTCTCTTGCATCTTTTCAAAAATTAACATTTCAAATCCTCTCTTCTCCATAGTACTAGCTAATGCTCAATAAATTCTGCTTGAAACATAAGAAAAGGAACACTTAATTTATCTGAATACTAATGCCCTGAACACGTACTAAAGGTTTACATTTTAAGGGAGGTGGTTACTGTGGGAATGAGGGTATGGTTCGATAGGGGTTTTATGGGCTGTGCCGAAGAGCTATGCCAGACTAGACTGCGGAACCTGCATATTCAGAGAAGGTAGCAGGGCGATGGTCCGTGGCTTTTATGGCAACGGCTACGTCACTTTTTGAATTATACCTGATTTCGCAGTCTCTTCACCAAAGAGCCCTGTTACGACGGAGGCTCGATAATTAGACTACCCCAAAATAAACAATAAAAGCACCAAAATGGCTACCCGATTTGACCCCACTATTGTATGTGCATACATCCTACATACATACATCATACACACATCCTCAGATGCAGGGTGGCAGAAAACTAAAGAATTCGAGGGAGCGCGGAAAATAAAGACAGAATTTCCTGTGAGGTCTTAAATTTGCATTGTTGCATCATTAAGTGTAGTGTACCTACAGTGACATAAAACACATCTCGTTTGGGATCGCTTTTGAAAATTAATCAAATCAAACAGGATAATCGACGTTTGTTGTACAATTTATACTACATGAAAGCTGAAAGATCTAGTAACATATTTATACCTTCACAGCCATATTTCAATCCCAATTCTTTGATTTATGACTTATACGGCTAGAGCTCGCGCTTCGCTTGACTTAAGCTCGCTTCGAGGGAACGGCATACCTGCGTTCCTCGGTTTTCTGCCACCCTGCTTAGATGAGAAACTCTACCACGCCCGGCTTTCCGTTTTTTACGATTTGATACGTCATGCAAGCCTAGTGTGTGTCATCTTGCACTTCAATCCACTCTAAGACACCAACTCGATTCTTACGTGGCTCCAGAATATTTTCAGCTATCAAGAAGGCTATACCTATACTGCCTACCCACCATTCTTTTAGAGCAGCCTTAAACAAGCGCTTGCGCTCTGATGATTTTTTTTTGTTATTTTCGTAGGATACTTTGTTGTAATTGAATCCATGCTCTACTATTTGATGTTAAATGTAGGAGTTGACAAGATGTCAACTCATTTAGATTCGTTAGTTCATAGAGAAATGTCTAACTCCGTCTTCCTTAGTTAACACAGAAGCAGTGATCTACAACCTGGGGTACGAAGAAGATATTTTCCGGGTCTGTAGCTTAGAAATGGGCGGACTAAACAAACGCTCAAATGTATGACCAGTGTTCATAGATTTTCGAAGAAAACCTACGAAACCGATTAATTAAGCTGTACTGTATCTATCATTAGCCGATGAACACGAATAGATTAACAAAACATAGCATATGTGTAGGAAATAATTAGTATACTTTATCAGGGGTCCAAATTAGTGGATAAATAATTCCACAAGGGCCGGGAGAGGGCAAGATGGTCACTGACCACTGCTCTAAAGTGTTCACGAAACTTTTACATGCATGTTCCCTTAAACTCTGTAATGAGATGCGCTAACTTACCAAATTTCTCAAGTCTGACTAAAATGCAGCACGTGTCGCTTCTCGGTGCTAAAAATAGACTGGGCACAATAGAATAATTAACTCATTGAAACATTTAGATCCATGGTTATAAGTTAAGCTCCTTGTAATCAATTTTTACTCTAGCTTAGACCAATTCTCATCTTATATAAATATTTCACTAATAATATAACTATTCTACACATCGAGGGAAGAGAATGTAAATTTCAGGTCTGAAATGAGATCAAGGGCGACAATTGGGGGAAGCGGTATCGAGTAAACGCAAACAATTTGATTCTATCGTTTTAAAAATCCCTCGACACCAGTGGTCCCAATGCCCAACACCCCCAACATCAATAGAAAATGGACTTGCTTTCGCTCTTCCTATTTTAGAAATTTTGCAGTGAAAAAAACCCCCAAACCATAACCTGCTTTTCTCGATCCTGAACCCCTAATATTATCAGCCGACCCCAGATCGCTGAGCACTTCCCTATACTCTAAGAGATTCTCTTTCTTATGAAAAACCGCAACAAAGTGTCTCTAACTTCTCCACGTGCCTGACATGTTTTCCTCTTTTTTCCTAATATAAACTTAATCTTCAACAGTGACGTACAACATACCTGAGGTTGCAAGCCTTGTTTGACACCCGCCGTTGCCTTCTTCGTTACCATCTTGTGCTTGTAAATAGTCATTCTTTAGTTCATTGCCTTTCTCATCCTAGCTCCCTTCTTCTTTTGCACGGACTCCTCCAAATCGAATTTCAGCCGATACATCGATTTTGTTCCGCGAAAGGCATCCAAAATCAATTGGCCTTGCCCAGAGTGGTAGTTTTCACTAAACTGTAATGAATATTTAAATTTCAGCTATTCTATAAGAAGCGGCGTACAAGATATTTTTATGTTTAAAAGGTAACCTATAAATAGCTGTAAAATTAAGAGCTAATGGGTCTCCCGGTGTTGCATCAAAGCTTCCATGTTTCCATGAGACAATCCACAAAGATCACAAATGTAAATCATATCCTCCCCTCCGTCCTGCCCTGAAAACCCTGGGCTGCTGTCTCTTTGGTTGTGTTCCTGGTTTCTCTTATCCTCCATTGTGTGAGAATCAGGTTCATTATCACCAGTTGTGCTTTTGACTTCATCATACCATCGCGAGTCAGCTTTGTCACAATCGGACGCATTGCCTGCTAAAACGTTTCCATTACCACTGTAAGCCATTTCCACAGATGGGTTATCTACTCCACTGTTGCCTCCCTGCTTATTCTGACTGCCATATGGAAACGTTAACCTTGACTCGCTGTTTCCGATAAACGCCTCCTTAGAATAACCTTTATCTTGGGCTCCCTCCATATCTTCCACCGACCCCTTTATTTCCTCATCGACTCCGTCCCTTTCAAACCGCTCCTCGCCATGCGCATCGTCATCATAGCCTCTTTCCCATGACGAAACCTCGCCATTATCTTCCAATCGACTGGACTGGGTCATACTCCGCTGTGAACTACCATCCATATCGTCTGTGCTGGAATCAGGTATCATCCGACTGCTTTCCGAGAGGGCACTTCGGCCAACCATCGAGTTAAACTGGTAAGTCCTTGTGTCTTTCTCATACGACAACTGATCCAGACTACTGTTCGCATGGGTTCTCATATGAGATTTCAGGTACCAAGACCTCGAAAACTTACGGTCGCACAACGTACAACAATACTCGTTCACTTTCGTGTGCACTACTGAATGGCCAACCAAAGCACCCACGTGACTAAACTTCCTTCCACATTCCTTGCAAGTGAAACGGTCATCCGTCACGTGCACTTTCATGTGCATATGAAGTCCAGACGCCCTTATAAATACCTTGCCGCAGTGTTTGCAGGCATGTACCTTCGAGTGCGTTCCAATGTGACTCTTTAGGCTACTTGACTGTGAGAAGGATTTGTTGCAATGACAGCATTTGTAGGGTTTTACACCCGAGTGTACGCGTTCATGAACCGTCAGGTTCCACGGCCGTGAAAATTGCTTGCTACAGACACCACAAACATATACTTTCTGACCGAAATTGTTGAAGAAGTACTTCGTTGAACTAGCCGCGTGAGGCTCACTTGCCATTGGCGAAACAATCTTTAAGTTTCGTCCAGGATCCAACTGAGTTCTGTCTTCCGCCTTAATATAGCCTCCTCTCTCTAAACTCTCGTTGTCATTGCATTTAATACTACAATGCCCACTTCCTTCGTGCCTAGATAAAAACGGAGAGGTAGAAATACCTCGGTCAATACCGACTTTACCTTCACTGCTATCACGCTCACAACCTGCGGCAAATTTGGGGGATTGACGTTGGTTGGAACGATCACATCCCAGTGCCTTTTGTAACACACTATTACTATTTGGTAACAGAGCATCGTTCCTTTCTGTGCTACTGCTTCTGCTATTGCTACATTTGTCCTGTTGGCAGCAACGGCATCCAGTACCACACGAGTAGCACCCTGTGCTGACTCCTTCGCGAGCCTGACCTTCGATACAGCTATCCTCCCTATGCAACTCCCTACACTGGTTTTCCTTACAATGGTGTGTGCTGTTGCTAATACCACTACATGCGTTTCCGTGCTCCATGAAGCCATCAGAAGCAGAACATGTCCTAGCTCTCTGTTCTTCTTCGAGTTTGCAATCACCTCCACCAGACTGGCAGGCCTTGTGAGCTTGAAAATGGATGTACAGGCTGCTGGAAAACGAGAACTTTTTGCCACAGCTATTACACTGATGTTTCTTGTCATCGATCTCCTGGCAGAGTTGCGATGAATGAAAAGTTGGGGAAGCAGACGTTCTACTCGTCTCTGCCAACGCGTCATCGTGGATCCCTTCTGCGCATGACACGCTGCAGTTACCACTACCTTCACATAAAGAGCGGTTACCGTAGCTGTTAAATACACCCTCTGCTCTTCCAGTCTGATGGATAACAGATGGTCTACTCGATGATCCCCTTTTATCACTATCCAATCCTTCATCGGCTCTCTGTACGTAGTCTTTCGGCTCATTCTTTACATCACAACACCCCGTCTTTGTGTTAGTACAAATGACATAACTTCTACTAGATACACAGCTTCCGTCGTTTAGAGACGTTCCATCGGCTGCTACGTATTCCATCTTTATGCTTTTCAAAGAATTCATCGTGCAAGAATGGCTGGTATAATTACTGGAACACTGCAGACTTGCTTCGTACCCATGCGCATAGTGAAGACCGTCGTTTGCTTCTGAAACGCATGACGTGCTGGAAGTATTACGTTTGCAATTTTCACGCGTAATGGTACTTGATGCCGGCATGCACACTGGAGGTTCGTGTTTAACGCGGATGTCATGATAAGGAAAGGTTCGTCGATGAGATGAAGTTTCATCATCATTTTCAAGACTTTTCCCATTGAAAGCTACAATTCTATGAAACGCACTTCGCTCACCAACTTGGTTGCCGTCATGAGCGGAACGTTGTTCCATCGGTAATCCCATCGTTACTGGACCACTGTTCTCGGGTTTTATTTTCGAAACATTTGAAGAGATATCCACTCGATTCAAAGCTGTCCTTGTATCAACAACATCATACCCATCGTCTACATTTTCTTCTTTAATACTTTCTTGTATTCGATAAAAGGTTGCCTTTCGCTTTCGGCAACCTTTCGTTTTGACAAGTCTTTGAGTGACATCTAAAGTACTTGATTGAATTTGACTTTCGTCTTGCGGCGCCGTTTTGGACACTTCCCGAAATGAGTTGGTATCATCTCGCGCCATTGATGGCCAGTCTGAGCCAAAATACGAATTGTCGTATTCAACTTTCTGCACATGCTGCAATGATTCTGCATTATTATCCCGACTGCCTTT
Organism: Alatinidae sp. Z8VKAUB7J3; assembly: GCA_010016025.2. NCBI lineage: Eukaryota > Metazoa > Cnidaria > Cubozoa > Carybdeida > Alatinidae > Alatinidae sp. Z8VKAUB7J3. The sequence goes on from JAAAKM020006971.1 coordinate 45,083,729, forward strand.
TTGCTGTTCACTTTGACTGTGATGCATGCTAGGGGTGCCTGGCGAAATACCTTTACCGCCCCTCGTTAAGTACTGATGCTTGGTGCCCTTGTCACTGTGCCTGTACGACCGACCATCTCTTCCATGCCCCTCAGCATTCATAAGATGAGATCTATTGTGGTCCTTCAGGGAGCCCGGCTGTGCGAATGACTTTCCACAAACTCCGCAGACGTAAGGCTTCTCTCCAGTATGAACTCGTATATGCAGTTGCAAATTGCCTGCAAATGCAAAACGTTTCTGGCAATATGGACATGGATAGTTTCTCTCTTTCGGGTGGAAAGCTTGCGCATGCTTTCTCAGCTCACCAAGGGATGAAAATCCTTCCTTGCAACGTTTGCACAGATACGGCTTTTCACCCGAGTGCACTTTGATGTGTTGCTTGAGGTTATCTGAAAAAACAACAACAATAAACAAAAGCTATTTCACAAGCTGTCGCATACCGGTGTATACACTGAGAAGCTTACCTAAGCTTTCCTTTATTTGCCAACAGGTAACAACTATGGAAAATGTGATAGCTTTTCAACATGAAAGGGTTTTAACGTGCTTATACAGATGATTTAATTTCCATTAACTGCGCATGCATGGATGCATGGATGTGTTATTATGGAGGTGGAAAGGTATGTACTATGGTCTTTTTATGGTAGCATCTTAGTAGTTGTCTGTGTGTGCGGGTATGTGCTTTAATGAGTTTGCGTTTGCGTGTGCGTTTGTGTGTGTTGTGTTTGTTGTTGTTTTTTGCTTTGTTTGTTGTTGCTTTTCTTTTTTTTGGGGGGCCCAGTAGTTCTTACTAACAAGTAACAAGGACAGTACTATAGTAAACATTAACACCCTGCAGCAGAGCCTAGTCCTGTCTTTAAGGAGCCTGTAATCGACGATATCCCTAAAGGTCGCGTTTACTGTAGGGTGCAGCTGGTAAATATTGGATGGTGTATAGACCGAAAGTGGCCGTAAAAGAGTGTAAACATTTTCCATATTCACTTATGACATGCATATTTCTGTTTAATATAATAACCTACGTCTGTTCTAGACGTAATTTAATCGCATGTATGAACAAATTTTACTTGATAGCATGTACCTCTGAGGCGGCGTGGGTAATAAAATATTGCCACTTCAGTGCTACAGTTGCGAAATATAAGGTGCAGGAAAAGATCACTTAGACGGCATTTTTCAAAAAATTATTTCAACTTCGAAGTACAGATTCGGTCAGTTTGATGATAATCCCATGTATCGTAAAGATGATTAAGTTTATCATTTGCAACGACCTATTTATACGACATATGCAATAAAGTTGGAAATATCTCACATCTTCTAAATCGTGACATCGAGTACCATCGAGACGATCGAATCTGTTAACATTGCTAATTCAGTGCCATAGTTGCGAAATATAGTGCGCAGGAAAAGATCACTTAGCCGGCAATTTTTTATTATTATTTCAACTTCGAAGTAAAGATTCGGTCAAAGTGCTAATAACCTCATATATTGTAAGGGTAATTAAGTTTATCACTTGCAATGACCTATTTATATGTACCGACATATTCAATGAGTTGGGTAATATCTTACATTTTCTAAATCATTACGTAACGTCGAACATATTCGAGAGGACAGAATCATTTTAACATCGCTTATTCAGTTTTAATGTTGCGAAATAAAGCGCACAGGAAAACATCAAAAAAAGCGGTAAAGTTTTAAAAATTTCATCAATCAAGTGCGCGTAACGTCAGTTCTATGATAATTTTTATCTCATACGGATAATTATGTTTAACACTATTTATACTTTGTGACATTTGCGGTGGATTGCGTAATATCTTCCATTTTCTCCATCATAACATGGCATCGAGTGCTTTTCTGATTGCTTATTCAGTTCTACAGTTGCGAAATAAAACACAGAGGAAATGATTGCATCAGACGGTACCTTTTTGAAACTTCAAAATTGTAGTTTGCATTCAATCAGGTTAATGGTAACATGCGATTACCTATTTATACTTTGCGACATTTGCAGTGGATTGGGTAATGTCTTACATGTACTCAAATATAACATAACATCGAGTACCATTTGGATGTTCAAGTCACAAAAAAGTTCCAATTCTGTTCGGCAGTTGCGAAATAAAACGCAAGGAATGGGTAGGTAAGACGGTTACGTTTTCGAGATTGAAGTAAGCATTGGATCAGCTTGCCAATAGTTCTGTACCTTGTAAGAATAGTTGATTTCGGCACACACGATTACCTATTTCTACCTACCAACATTGCGCTGGATTTGATATATTTCATTTGCTAAATCATTACGTACCACCTAGTACCTTTGATACCATTGTGTCATTAAATATTGCTAATTCAGTTCTACAATGCGAACTGACACCAAGGAAAATATCAGAGTATACGGCAAAGTTGTTAAAATATTTTAAATTGTTCGTTGTGCTCTCGGCGCTCCCAATAGATAATATCTTACATTTTTGAAGTACTTTTGAGATGACTGTGTCAATAAACATAGCCCATAGAATTCAACAGACGCGAAATATAACGTGCAGGAACACATAAGGTTAGACGGCATAAGGGTTTTTTAAGGTTTTCAATTGCTAGTCATACTCTCAGTGGCCCCAATTGCTCGTGGTGCTGCCAGCGACCCTAATTGCGTGCCGTGCCCGCAGTGACCTAAATTGTTCGTCT
>JAAAKM020006971.1:45086531-45103023 GCA_010016025.2 Alatinidae sp. Z8VKAUB7J3
AGTGGCCCCAATTGCTCGTGGTGCTGCCAGCGACCCTAATTGCGTGCCGTGCCCGCAGTGACCTAAATTGTTCGTCTGTGCTTCCAGCAAACCTAACTGCTCGTCTTGCTCCCAGAGATCCCAAGTTATTGCTGTGCTGTCAGCGACCCCTTTTGCTCCCAGCGACCTAAACTGCGCGCTGTGCTCCCAGCGATCCTAGTTTTCGCTGTGCTGCCAGTGACCCCACTTGTTCGCTGTGCTTCCAGCGACCCCTGCTAACCATCATGCTCCCAGCATCGTTTCCTACCCGTTGTTCCTAAAGCCTCTTATTCCCCGTTGTGTTCCCAGAAGCGTTAAAGATCGTTAAACGCTCCTAGAAGATTGGTACTTTGGACCGTAGATTTACTTTTAACCGAGGCTGTTCTTTTTTAACCACTACGGACAGACATATTGAACTTCTTCACGACAGCCATAGCGTTGTATGACAGTTTTCTTTAGTATTTAGAGGCATACCTCCCTTCGTACACCTCAAGGAATTGAATAGACCTCACATGACGGGTTGGTGTCATTTTAAATCACCTTGAAAACGCTGATTAATAGTTGTAGGTCATATACGTTAGTTTACAGAGGCTATGGAAGACGCAGGGATTCATAGCTAGCAGATTTCCCATACCCGCTACTGCAGAAAATTTAACAAAACGGTGAAGTTTTTAATCCTCCGTGTCAAATACGAAGATTTTAAGGGGGGACTTCCCAGCAAAGTATTCAAACTTTGTTAAGCTTCTTACTAACGCTTAAAAGCCAGTTGTAGCTTAGCAGATTCACTGTGAACGTCGGCAGAGGTCAACGCCCGTGGTTCAGCGTTGTTGTAGTGATGTGTTTAATGCACTTTAAAAAAAAGAGAATCGTTTTGATTGACCTCAAGTGGTTATCTGTCGTTTACAGATGTAAATCTCTGTCAGTCGATTGGAAGCGAAATGCCAAGGTGGAATTATTTTGCTAACGATAAAATCCGAGGCGTCGCCGATAAAATGATGATGAAAATTTACGTATCACTGTGATTTTTAAATTCTGTAGCCTTATATAACGTTTCTAACACGTGCATCGGTAGATGCATTACGAAGGCTCTTTACTGAAAGGGTTAGAATAATAGTACTTCTCGTATACTTGGGCAGGGCGGGAACGGGGCACAGTAAGATAATTTCACTTCTTGCCATTATAAGCGCGAAGGAGGCCCAGGTGTATAGCCCTTCTAAAGGAGACCCTTGCGAGGTTCGAGATGATTAAGGGGTTTGGAAGTGGCAAACGTGTTATTGAAAGATTTACAAATGTCACAAGTGTAACCTTTACCTGTTACAAGCGCGACGCTCTGTAGCTTTATCAGGATCTTGCTCTTTTTAAGGCTTGTTAAAGAGTGGGAGGGAATTTCTGTCGGCAGTAGTTTTTAAGTTGATATTTGTCTTTGTCGCTAAACTTAATAAGTTCAAACTAACAGTAACAGAACGCAAATTGATCATGACGTCATTGCGTTTTGTAATGACGTCATTATTTATGATTGGGTGATCTTTTACGGAGGGCAAAGTTTAGTATAAACTTGATATTTTTTTTAGCCTAAACGAATATATTTATGAATAATTATAAGAAATGTACATTTTACTACAATAGCCTGAACGGTTCCATATTATATAAACTGAGAACTTTTCTTCCTTAGATAAGGTTTACTTAGCTTGCTCGCTGTAAGCTACGAAGGAAATGTTGCGGTACGAAAGGTCAAGTTGGCAACACTTGTTAAGCCTTTGTCTGTTACAAGTGTAACACTCGTTAAAGCTTTGTCTGTTACAAGTGTAACACTTGTTAGAGCTTTGTCTGTTACAAGTGTAACACTTGTTAGAGCTTTGTCTGTTACAAGTGTAACATTTGTTAGAGTTTTGTCTGTTACAAGTGTAACAGTTATTAGAGCTTTGTCTTTTACAAATGTAACACTTGTTAGAACTTTTGTAGCTAAACACGGAGTTCTTACTCTTTTGCGACTGTAGATGTTAATTCCAAAATACACTGATCAGTAAGAAATAAGGCGAGTTAAAAGTAACATGGTGAAACAACACAAGAGAAGTTCTGTAACTGCACTTTGATTGTGATTTAATTAGAGAATCGGTTGGACCTCAGGATGTTCTCAGGGCGCTAATGTGTCATTTGTTCTACGTAAGCGTTGTTTCATATACATGTTTGCCAAGAAGAACAACCGTTGTAATTTCACAACTGGTGTTTTACTCAATCTTAGGTAACTGCGAGTTTTCTTGATATTATGTATAACATAACTTAATAATTTCCTTATCATTTGCAATTCTAGCATCTTTGCTGAAGCAGTTAAAACATGCCAACATTGTCCGGCTTCATGATATCATACACACGAAGAAAAATCTGACACTTGTCTTTGAATACGTGGTGAGTATTATGTGCCAATTAACAAAACTACAAGCAGGTATACTGTAACGCAATCCAAAAAGGAGTCTCTAATAACACTTCGGAGTGTGTAAATTTGAACATATTATTGGTATTGCAGAACTTGAAAACGCAATTCAGTACGCAACTCATTTTGATCAAAATGTTTTTCGCCGATTCTCCTCAGTCGATCTACATGAGTACATACATAAGAGGCTATTGATATGAAAGGAAGACTATATGATGTAAGTTAAAACTAATTGCGGACGCAGACGAAATTACTTAACGTAAATTATTGGTGCGCTAAAACATTGATAACTTAGAAACAAATTCGTTTTGTTTACACAAACTGGGCTTAAGACGCGAAATAATAACAAATTCTAAAACCGCTAAATAATATGACTTGAAAATGAGTTCTTTATGCAATTACGACAGTGCCCAAGGAAACTGACTGAAGAGAATCGGCGATAAGGTTTTCGATCAAAATTAGTTGCCATCTGGACTGTGTTTTTAAGTGTGTAAATTCGTCAGCATTGATGTGGTACCTAGCAGTTACCATTGATGTGCCTAACAGAGCCCCTCCCCCCTCCCTTCCGTCTTTTAAAGATTTCAAAAATTTTACACTACTCCCTACTCGTATTAGAACCTTCACCTGTAAAATTTTGGTCATGGAAAAAGTCTTTGTTGAACAAATCATGTCTGTCGTCACCTAACACATCATCGTACAAAAACAAAAGTTAATCTTTGTGCTGAAGACTTGGATCAAATACTCATGGAATCAACTATATCAAAACGTGTTTTCTTCAAGTTGTAACTAAGTGCAGAGACATTTGTTGAAAATGCATCTTGTAAACGACATTTTGTTACCTAGCATGAATTCTGTATGTTGGTAGGAACTGTTTCCGCAGTAGTTTACATCCAATCTATCAAATTTCATTTTAGTATTATTGTAGCTCCCAATCCCCTGTTTTTTCTGCCCTGTTTATTATATGTTGTACAAATTTTAAGGCCCCCACATATTGCACGACCCCCGTATACTAAATATATAATAATATAGGGAAATGTCTGATTGATGAAGAAAAACCTGCGAAAAAATGACAGGTTTTGTACAAGTTACAAGTAGATGCATTTATCACTTGACATGCTGATACCGTCACCATCCTTTAGCTAGATGTAGGACCCCAACTTAGTGTAGAGAGCCTTGAGGCAACCCTTTTTGTAACCTCAGGAAACTGTCCGAACCTGTTTAACTTCCGTATTTTGCCCCCGGGTTTTTGCTTGGATGTATATGAATACATTTTCTTTTAGGGACAAAACCACGAACGCTTGATGGGCCATAAGGACCTTTGTTAAGTTGTAGCATCTACATGCCTAATGTATTGAATTGTAAATACTGCTGCAAAAGAGTGTCTTCACAATTCTAGATATCGCGTAATGCTTGCAAAAGATTTTTGGTAGATTAAAAGCACTACTCGTACGTTTGGTAGTTAGAATCTTTTTACAGGTGTAAGCAGCAGCAAACTGAACAGTGAACGGTTGTACTTGTAGTTCACAAACGCTTGAAGTGAATCGTACTAGAAGATCAGAAGATGCTTAGAGCTATCCATTACGTGACTTTCAAACAGAACGTCACAAATCGAAAATGATATGGGCAAAATTTTTTCCAGCTATAAGTCAGTCGTAAGTTCTCGAGAATTGTCCTTGGCTGGCAATATTTGTCACAATAATAAGCTTGCTTGACAAGTCTTACTGTGGTCTTCGTAGACTTTGGCGCCCTAGTAACATTCCTTTACATTACAGAACATGATAATTAGTAAGGAGTCGACCTTACTGCAATGTGCAAAATTTTTGGTTATGGATTCTTGAATGTTTCACCTTTAAAGAGAATGACTATAGAAATTAACAAACAAATTGTTACTGTTTCTTCTACCGAGACACGTGCACATAAATGTTTCTGCTTTTCGTTGATTAAGCAATAATGACACTGTTATGCTGTACATTATTTTTGCTAAGAGGCGGTGCTCTTCTTTGTCGTATCGCGAAGCAATAGAAAGGCCTATGCCTTTTCAAACGAACTTTGGCCTTCCGCAACTCAAGACAAGCATAAGGTCCACGAGACTGCCATAGACTTGTATATAAATCTTTACTGTATAATGTTATACTATGTAAATCATGTTAATTGTACGTTTAGTTCTAGGGGTTTAACAAAAGACCGTTCTTTCTTTTGTAGCATACAGATTTGTGTCAGTATCTGGAAGCGCATCCACACGGTGTACACCCAAAGAATGCCAGGGTAAAGCTACATCACTTATTTCTTTTCACGTGCATGTTTCAAGACATTCCATAGCGTCTCCCTTTTGGACACTTTATATAAACGTAAAGATACTTTATATTTCCACTTGGTATTCAGTCTGGTCTCTTTTTATTTATTATCTGTCTCCTTTTATATAAAGAAAGGAATTGTTTCACAAATTATTTCTTCGTTCGCTGAATTTTGACGCTGTATAGTAATGCATTGAGGTAATAGGTATTTATAACGTTTTTCAGATTAAGAGATTATAAGCAAATTGTGACGTTTCACTTTTCCCACGATAATATGAAGTTTGTGAGGGTTTTGCATTGTGGGAAGGTGTATACCCTAACAATGAAAGGATCAAGCCACATAAGTTGTTCGTATGCACGTGCATGGTACAACGGACGTCATAGCATCTTCCTTATGGACGCTAAATATAAACGTAGCGCCATTTTATGTTTCCACTCGATATCGATTCTAATCTCTTCTTGTTCATAACTTAGTATTTAAAAAATTGGAGTTGTGTCGCAAACCATTTCCTGTTTTGCTCATAATAAAGTGTATTGAGCTATAAGGCATTTATAACTTTTTGTGACATTAAGAGTGTATGGGTAAAATGTGACGTTTTGTTTTTCTGTGTGATGTGGAGGTTGTGTGGGTTTTGCTTTATTCGGAGACGAAATAGTCTGTTGTATTTGAGAGCATCAGTTATTAATGAAATATTTCACGTTTGCAGCTGTTCCTGTTTCAGCTGTTACGTGGCTTGGACTACATACATAGAATGAAGATTTTACATCGGTATGTGACAGCGCATAAAAGCTTTTTCTTTTTCTTTTTCGTATTTGAAAATTGCTTACACTGAAACTCACACGAACAGGCATCCCATTCACTTCAAGCCGCAGTGTAACTGTTTTGAGTAAGGGTAAGAAGGAGCACTTTGCTTTCCTTTTTCTTTTAGAGGAAGAAGTCATAAAATAGCTTCGACCTCTACCTAGATTTTAGATCGGTATGTGACAGTGCGTAAAGCCTTTTCTTTTTCTTTTTCTTTTTCGTACTTAAAAATTACTGATCATATGAAATGAACACGAACAGGCATCCCATTCACTTCAGTAAGAGTAAGAAAGAGCACTTTGCTTTCCTTCTTCGTTTAGAGTCATAAAATAGATTCGACTTCGGCCTTGATTTTACATCGGTATGTGACAGTACATAAAATCTTTTTCTTGAAAGGTTCACATTTGAAAACTGCATGCACTACGAAAGAGACAGGAAAACACATCCGATACACTTCAGGCCACAACGTAGCTGTTTACGTCAAGAACTAGTGTTACTTCATCTTTTATAGGGAGAAGTCGTAAAATAGATTTGACCTCACAGCCGATAATATAAGGACTGCAAGGGTAGCTGAATTATAGTAGATAACACGCTCACTAAGGAAACTTTATTGACCACGTTTCGTCTTCCCTGGGTCACTTATAAACTGTTACAGAAATTGGCTAAACTGAACTCTGAAACCTACAGATCCTAAACCTAAACCTAAATTGACTCTCTCAAGCTTCGTAGATAACTTACGTTATATGACAGAATTATTCTCTTAATGAAATATACAAGTGTAAGTGGTCAAAAACGTGACTTCGGATAGGAGTGGCGCCCACCCATACCACTGCAGTGGTAGAAGCTACGGAAGGGGAGCGTTCGTATTGCCTCCGACTGCAATCGACCTTCTCCTTCTCCTTCTCCTTCTCCTTCCCCTTTCCCTTCCCCTTCCCCTTCTCCTTCTCCTTCTCCTTCTCCTTCTCCTTCTCCTTCTCCTTCTCCTTCTCCTTCTCCTTCTCCTTCTCCTTCGCATTACCACAATAGCTTGCAATTAACGGCGCTGACTATTGTGGTAATGCTCCACCCTTTGAGAATTATATTATATTATATATATATATATATACATGTATATAGTGATAAATAAACTAAACAATGACATATGAGAAGGCACATGTTTTGCCAACTTACCATTATTTCCTCTCGCACAAACAGTAACAGGGTTGATCATTTATATTTTGCTGTCGTATTAATGGTTAAATATATTCAGATCTCCAAACTGCAATCTGAATACTAACGCTTCCAAATTCTTTCCCTAAACAGAAGCTACCCAAGCGATACTTCCAAACTATTGAACTTCAGGCCTTTTAGTCGGAATTCTGCGTCACTGACGCTTTAGGTAAAACAGTAGAAAAGTTGTAAGAGCTCTCTCTCCGTCTCGCTCTCTTGCAAACACGTTCTCTTAAAAATCTTTGCAGGCAGATGATTTGTTGACAATTTTATGAATGAAGTCATTAACACCATTGCGTGAATATTAGAAAGTAGTGGAAAAGTTAATTAATGGTAGTTGTCAGGAATTAGCTTTAGATTGTGAAACCGCGCCATTAGCCATTTTCAGTCTCTTTCTTTATCTTGGTCAATGACGCTATTTACATTTGAAGTAAACTGAACGTAAGCTAAGTCTCCTATGAGAACACATGATATCTCAAAGACAGAATAGTCCTAATTCAAAACGGCACTTTAACTCAGGTTGAAGGAATGGATGAATTACAACAAATACATGCATTTTGTTCTGTAAGTATCACGACCTAATGTTCAGTACGTCCATGCAAAACCTCAAAAATTTATGTTTACTTTCTTACTTTTTGCTCAGATTTCGACGATGTTTTGTAACACTAGGTTTTACGGATTACGAACAATTTTGTACTATTTTATCTGTACTATTTTTAAGTTTGCAACTCGACCTTCAGATAAATATACAAGAATGTAATATGGAAGGAATATTTAAAAATGTAAATTTATCTAGTAAAAGCTTTCAATATTTTAAGCATTTCTTATAGGAAATATGAGCCAATGCCTTAACTCAAGATTGTACTTAGCGCTAATCGTAAGCACTAAATTTTCCTGTTGCAACTTTTCACATGTAGCTTTTCTCTTTGAAGATCTTTAAAGATTGCTGTTTTTGTAGTCGTTTATCTGTTTCGCTTTATTTTCAGTTATTAAATATTATTTCTATCATCATTTTTCATTATTATTATTATTAACATTCTTGTTATTGGCTAAATCTAGAGTTTCGTCCTTGGTAAAGATGCAAACCATGCAATGTAAATTCGTTATGTCTTTCATGTGCGTTTTTGCAAGGAACGAAATAGATATGAATAGTTAAAAATACTATTAATATCATTTTTATTATCATTACCATTATTATTGAAAGTGTGAACATTTTGCATGGCCTACTGCGCCTTCTCGCGGGGACACGTTCCACAATATTTGTTACTTTAGTGGGTGTGAATATCTATTTCCTATTTATTATTACTATTGTTTTTAGGTCTTGGTTTAGGTTAGGAAGGCGAGTCTTTGGAGTCATCGGGACAATATCAGGGCACTTTTGTAGCGGTGATATCTTTTCTCAACATATGAATTAGTAATTGATGATTTTGTCTGTGTTTAACTATGCTGTTCATAAGTATAAGATCAGGTTAACATCAATATATACTGCATCAATAAACGAGGATCGGCCATCAACCCAGCCAAACGTCCTCTAAATATCTCCAGACCATTATATGACAGAAAACTGATATTTTGTGACTGTTTTTTATATCTTCATATTTTTCAAAAGACATTGGGCAAACGTGGAAGTCAACCACGCCCGAGACCTCAAAATATGGATAATTTTCAAACTTAACTCTGAGATTTTAGAAGTTCCTCAGATCCATTTTGACTAACACTGAAAGAAAGGCAATGGGTACAAATGTGAATTTCTTTTAGGGACTCAGATATTATAAACTTCTGAATGAAACTCTATTCACAATAAGGAAAATGTAAAATGCTGGAAAGACGGAGGTTTGGGCGGCTTTCCCTGTACGTTGCCATGGTTCAGACGATCTATAAATATGCATTTGTTTTTCCTTCTATAAGAAGAATTCAACTTAGAATATTAGTCAACATTGAAACTGTTACTCTTCCCATCTGGCTCTTGTTTCTCCTTTATGTCTTAGCATTAGTCGACCACTAAAGTATTGGGTGCTAAACCTGCAACAATAAAGATTACATCATTACACAAGTCTCTCCGTATACGGTGCACTTCGAGATAAAGGTTACATTGAAAATTACTTTTAAAAATTATGATAAAGTCTGGTCTTAAGAAGGTGTAATAGTAACTGTTTGAAACGGTATACTTATTCTTGTGCCAGCATAAGGCGCTGAAATTGGACTGTGGTATACACATATGAGTTGAAAGTACGAACTTAGAGACATCATTTACTACCACAAACATCTAGCTTAAAAATTTCCTTTCCTAAACTAAGATTTAACAATCATCTTTGAATTGCGAGACTTGATAAGTGTACGTATCAGAGCGGAAGACCATTACAAGAACAACTTAATCTGAATTGACATATTCTGAGGAAACCGATGCAGGTTTTTCTCCTGGATTTCACCACAAAAATTTGGATATTGGTTGGTGTATGTGGCTTACATTTTTTCTTTCTATGATATTTTGCAATGAATATGTAAGGATTGTATGAAGATTACACATTGGAATCAAGCAAGGCTAGTAATTCATGTGGCTCAGGAACTAGAAAACACCCATTGTGGAGCTATCAATGTATGAAATGGGATGTTGAAAATGGCTTGACCGTTTGTAATGCTCCATCGTGGCTCAATATACATTGAACTTGTCAAATCAGTTCTTGATACTAATAAAGGGAAAACATTCTTTACTACTTTGTTTTTTCTGATTAGGAACTACTTTAGGTCATTACGCGATACATAAGTTCATTACATCACAAAGAACAACGGTTTGGAAGACACCAATATCTTTCTCTTGCCTTCCCAATACCCATGTGCAATTAAAGTCTGCTATTAAAGCGCTCAAGGAGTTGTTAAGCATTGAAACGGCCAAATCCTTTGTTAGGGCCAGTAAAACAGAATTCGAAGATTATTTCATTGATTCCTTAAGCCTTGTTCTTGCCACATATCAACAGAGCAGAGGGATTTCGACATGCAGTTTGGTAGATCGATGACACCGCAGTATGTTTAACATTTCCACACTTGGATAAACTTTAAGGTGGAGACAAAGTTCCTTAATTAAACTTGAAGGATAGACGGATTGATAGAAGGAAAGATTCTCAGTACAATCGCCTGTCATTTACCTGACACGACCAACTGCAATCTGTATAATGTAAGTACTATCAGATTTTTAGTATATGACTTGTTTCTGATTCTGAGGTTTAACATAGCAGCTGAGCACATTGCCAGGCAGTGTTTTAATGGATATATCTAAGTTGACATGTTTCAGGCTATATACAAGTATACAAGGTATATATTCAAAGTAAAGTACGATCTCCTCTGTGATTATAGATTCCACGACTGCGTATATGGTGGTTAGAAAATACTGCATAGGCTGGCTATAGCTCTTGCCAAAACCAGTAAAGTTCATAAAATGTCGTCATGATAACTGCTTGCTTGTTGTCTCCAACAGTTGTAAATTTTATATCCGTAACATTTTTGCAATTTACTGATTCTACATTATTCTCGATAGAGTAACTCTCCCTGATGTAGATGGTCTTGCTGTTTCTCAATGCGTTGGAATATTTACTCAAAACTTTAGTAATATGGATTAGCTCCTATAACGCATATTAACTTAAATGGAGCGTGGGCTCTAAATAGAAATTTTTAACAATGTATATATGTTAACGAGGTTAAATCACAGCCAATTTTATAAGAATATAAGGTCCTTAAGTAGAATTGAAATCAAGGAATAAAAGGTTGTGTATACCCTATTATGATTGTAATGCTTTCTAACTGTAAATATGATTACGTTATCTGGAGTTCTCAAAGAGCGAATAAGTTATTTGAGAAGCCCCTCTACAACCAATTCTTAATGACCGAGGAGCATCTCAGGCATTTACCAATGTGCATCCATTCAAGGTAGAGATATCTCGACATATATTAATTAAAACATAAAAAATACTCTGCTTCAGTGAAAGTAAATAAATGATTAGCATTAGCAAATTTTTTAGCTTACTTTGATTTTTTTCTTTAAAACAGCTCTATGCTGTAAAGTCAAATGTTTCATTTTGATATTATTTCTCATTAATTTGCTGTCGATATAATTTTCTATTCTGGACACGCCTTGAAAGCGCGGTATACGGTCTCGTGTCCCTTCGGTGACATTTTTTTATTTCTCTAGTGTTTTTTCAATTTTGTAATGGGAAAAAGTGAAATTTGTACCTATATGGTTTTTATCAGTTTTATGAGCATTACTATTCTGATTCTTCTTTTGTATATAAGATAGCTTTAGTAGTGTAGTCAATAAAAGTGTTAAACCTTACAAAATTATCCAACAGAGAAAATTTTGGCCTTATATATGAAAAAGGACCTCAAGTGATTGCCCAGCTGTCTATTTTGATAACTGATCTTAAATTTAGAAAGGAGTAAGTAAATAGTGTAGGGGGTGAAATGTACAGTTGGCAATCAGCCGATTTTGAAATTCTAAGAATATTCTATCGTCACACATTACCACTGTTATTATCGTCGAAAAAAGTTAAAAACAATATTAAACATGCCATCCTTTACTTTGCAATGTTGTGCAAAGGTCAAGACAGAAATCAGGACACGGAATCACTCCTAATTCTTTGCTCTTAATATAGCTTAGGAGAAGTAGAAACTTGCGTAATGCTTACCATTCTTTCTGAAAACACTTTAATCTTCGAATATCTAAACAAGTAGTTTAATATGCTCATACAATGATCGTCCATGTACCTGATAGAATATTCAAGTGGTACACTGATTATAACCGTGTAATATTGTTTCTACCATCTTTTTTTTCAGTTCTTGTGTTGTTTGCTTCGGCAAGGCTCTGCATTTCTGTCGTATTCAAGCTTCTCTTTGCATGGCGTGACTTTTCTTTCTTACCATTATCTGAAAAGCTAATATTTTAGGCATTTATTAATTTAAAAGGCTGATTTAGACTCTCGTTAGGAAATTTAAGAAAGTATTCATTTTCTTTTTGCCACACTGAATAATACGCCATGCTTCACTCTTTCGCGGGTTTATCATATAATGGTCGCCTCTCTCCCCTCTTTTTGTGAACGATGTAACATGTTATTATCCCCGTAAAGAATGTCAAAAAGAAGCTTTAAATTACAGAGATAACCTTTAAAGTTCACCGTACTTTTACCTGGTCATCATGTAAAGTAAATATTACGTAGGCATATTAACGACCTTGCCCTTTTCAGTAACTTTTTTTTACTATTATCGTGTTTCTAACTCAGTAGATGCAAAATTTGTAATTTTTTGGACTCATAACTAATTTTTTTATTTCAACACATTTCATAATCAGCATAAAAAATAATATACAATGATTCTCGATCGGCGTAATACATGATACATTTTGACTATGTCGACCTTAGATAAATTCGAGTTTTCAAAAGATCATTCCCTCATTGTAGCCATTTCAACTGGTTTTAGCACTGTACATAAATGACCTTTACAATTTTTTTGTAAAATACATATTTCATAAGGTATTAATCATATCCTTGTGACTTTAGAGTGACACATTGTAAGGGCTGATAACTATTTAAAACTATTTTCTGGATATGAAACCTCCAGCTAGCTCCGTTATTTTTAAGGACTTTTTTTGTTAAACTGTTTATGCCTATCATGTTTAAGAAATGTGAAAATCTGCTTTCCCCCCAAACAGCAGTTTATCCTACTTGAAGCTATACCCTTTTGTTACACCTTGCTTTCATGTTTATGAAATTTCCTACAGTTACTATATTGTTTTCAAGAGGATGTTATATACATATACAAAAATATTTTTAAGCAACCGTCTCAAAAGCAACTAATATGAGAGTAGGAGAAATATGAATTCACTTCAAAACCAAGTTTTTATCCACTAGGTTACTTAAAAATTTCTACTTTGCACTTTAAATATAGTTTTATAAATTAAATGCATGGGCCACTAAAAATACTCGAGTTCCACCCTGGCTTTCGTCGATCCCAAAACAAAGAAATTTATGTTCCAAGATGCCTTATCGTCACAATGCTCCTTCTTTTATGTTCAAACCCAACACGCTTGTACAAACACTCAGCAACAAATTAACCAACTTCAGTATTGTTCCCAGCGTGGAACTTGAGAAACGCAATATCTGACTGCCAAATGTAAGTCGCTTATACAAGAAATAATGAACCCTTACGAAAATTTGTTAGCATAAGCAAGAACACTCACAGAACTAGCAAAGGGCTTATTGGCGTGAAAGTATAATCTCCGTAGTATTTTTTACTAATGTTATTAAGGTACTCCATAACTGGTTATTGTGGTTTATCAACACCCATTGCGTACCAGAATTTGCAGAAAAGAGTAAACACTGATGTTTCCATGAGATGGACCCTCTCTATGTTGAAAGTCCAATTTTCCGACAATAAGTAAATCATGACATATTTAGGCAGATACATACCCCGATTGCATATAAATTGTCGTTTGATTAAATTGTCGCCTTTTGAGCACTATATAAACACTACTAACTACTATACTATTAAAATACAAGATTTGAAATGACAGTATTGAAAAGACACTAGCGAAATAGAAAATATGTCATCAGTCAGAGTGGATGGCAGTCCTTTGTCAAGTCATATGGCCCCAGAGACTAGACTCCAATTGCGTAGAAGCTAGATGTCGATGTCCACCTGCGATTGCTTGGGAGCTTATGCTGCGATTAGAGAAATAGAGTGTGTGAAAATCTGATGTCGTCTAGCTTAGAAAATAGAGCACGCGCCGCGATAGCGTCGGTCACGAGTTTGAGCACCGGTGGGGACACAGTTCCTATTTCTCTAGTGTCTTTTCGATGTTATACTTAAACAGTACCCAAAAGTTTTGGCTGTGCTGTAAAGATAGCCTATTAAGAACCATCACACTTCAAATTGATTTGTTTATTGCCAGTTACTAGCCAAATAGTGTGGCAAATTCAAAAATTTCGTTGGAAAGCAAATTCTAAAATTTCGTTAACCATCGTAATCCGCTGACCTCAGTAGCATATTACAAGTTTGATTAAGACGAGTGGGTGTAAGTAGACAATTTAAGAAGGTTTGATAATATTATTAAAGACTGAAATAACATTGCTAACAAAGGCTCAGCTGTTCTCCCAACACTTAGACAAACTGAACATTTTATCTTTTAGAGGAGATGGGGGATAAGCGCCTCCCAATCTCTCGTGTCGATATTGGGTCATCGGCAATGAAGTGGGCACCTTTTTACCATAAACATGGGCCTATTACTTAAAAGTACATTACCGATGCTGGTAACATAAATTTTCGTAAATAAATTCCATAACTTAGTAAAGATGGCATACATTTATTGATCGGAAAGATGAAGTCTGCTCGATAACTTACTTGGAGCTAAAACGGTGTTGAAACCTTGTACCAGTTTTTTTGGTTTTTAAGATGGAACGGTATTGATAATATAAATAACGATAGAAATGTAAATCAGCAGACCAATTCTTATGTTTATCCCTGTGTGCGACAAGAATGGTAATAAAATCTGCATTGGTGTGGGTCATAGTATTACAGACGAAGGGAAGACTAAAACTCTTAGGCAATTCAAAATATTCTTGGTCTATTTTCATGTTATTTGTTATGAAAAATAGGCTATTGTATTCGATTTAAATATAATTATAATAAGTAACAATTACCTTTTCTGAAATACAGAATTTTCCTGGGAAAATAATTAGGCATCCCTTTCCTCAATTTCCTGCTTTTTATGGAAATGGCCACTTTACACTTGTTTTTTTCATTTTCTCGACCTTGGTTTAGTTGTGCCTTTGTGCCATAAACTTCCAATTTATTTATTACGCCAGTTTATTACGGTTTGGAAGACTTTTGCTCTTGCGACAATAGTCTGATCTCTCCGAAACGGACTGCCCCACATTGTGATACCGTAATTTTTATTTTTCGAGTGCCTCTCTAACCATTACTTCAAAGAAGATCTTAAACAGCAATGAGAAATTTTTGGCATCCCTGTCTCACACCTTCTCCCACAACAACTGGTGTAAACTATCTCTCCCACTTTGACTGCTACTGCTTGGCCAAGATAAGGCAGACTCATTCTATCCCTTTGATTCCAATATTTTTTTTGGCGCATTCACTAATATGTTACAGTTGACCCTATCAAACACTTTCCACAGTCCACGAATCAAGCGAATACGTCTTACTTACATTTAATTCTTTGTTAAAAATTATTTCTCGAATTGTCTACAAAAATCATAAGCTTAGAGGCTGGAATAAGAGCCAGGAGAATGAAAGTATAAAATAACATATGAAGGAGGGTATCATTTGTTGAACATGCAAATATATATTGGACTCACTCACTCACTCACTCACTCACTCACTCACTCACTCACTCACTCACTCACTCACTCACTCACTCACCCACTCACCCACTCACCCACTCACCCACTCACCCACTCACCCAATGTACTCACCCAATGTACTCACCCAATGTACTCACCCAATGTACTCACCCAGTGTACTCACCTAGTGTACTTGATTGAAAGGCGTAAATTTTACCTGCGAGATTCCTGCTTGGGCATAAAGAAATATATCCGATATGGGGGAGACAGGCCGTGATTGTAGATCGCAAAGTTTCACGGCAGGTACTGTAAATAATAAATCACAGATAGCTCGTTGAACTTTTGGGGATTCAGTAAAATGTTTGCTGCTTTATGAGGTACTACGGAAACATTCTTTTATCGTAATTAAACGTCAGAGTTAAAATTAGAAGAAGGAATTGCGAATAATCGGTATCTATCGCATTCTTATAGTAACAGCTAAGCTTAGGTACACAGATTGGGGTATTGACAACTGATTTTTTCTGCTTTTCTTAGGTGCCACAAGACATGTCAAAATTGGTCCCATTCTTCGCCGAAGCAGTACAGGACAGAAACCCAAGCATTTACGATCAATATCAACTGAAATTCAAAGTAAGTTACACGTTTTCGATTTAAGATTTCCTACGATTTGACATGTTTTACTAATTATTATTTTGGTATTTTGTCTCGGTCTGCACGACGCATATTAGTGTCACGTAATACGTGGTTGTACTGGTTGTATTTTGTTACGGAGCCTATTAGTTTAGATTACGTAATGTGGTCACGTGGAACCTCGAACGGAAGCCTGAAATATGGAAAAACGTGTTCCAGGCCATTTACAAAGCGTAGCCATAAAGCCCTATGAAGGCCATTGGCTTCGTACTTCTTCGTTAATAGTTGTTATTTAGCAGCAACGAATTCCGTCGTTCCACTTCTTCTTCACCTATGATGTGACCTTTGATCCAATTTCTTGATAACCTTGGGTCGTGAGGTTTTAGTCCCTTACTTTGTGCATGTGTCATTTGCTATGCTAATCGTTTATATTAAGTCTGATGCAATGGAACTTCCTAGACAGTTAAATGGTTGTGTTTCTTATTTCTTTTGATGTGAATTTAAATATTGCAGGTTGGAGTAAGTTTGTTTTTACGTAACCACCATAGAGTCAGTTTCTTTATGTTTATCAAAAGGTCTTTCGATTCGCATCTGTGTACTACAATGTTGAATAGGTTTGGTTTCGCTTCTGCTTACTATATAGCGTCTTGATACGTTAATGTCAACACTGCCCCTCAGTTGTCACTTGCAGTATGTGATCAACTGTTGTTTTGTTTGACGAGTCGCTTTTATGTTGTCTTCGTATTTAAAAGCCCAAGCTATGCCTAGC
>JAAAKM020006971.1:45111365-45147175 GCA_010016025.2 Alatinidae sp. Z8VKAUB7J3
ACAAGGGGATGAGATGGTGATGATGTCTCATTATGTTATGGTCTTATTTGCCGTGACAAGTATCAGTTAGTACATGTTTACTGAAAAAACAAAGATGTGAATTATCAATTTACCGATTCCTATTAATGTAAAGCATCTTTGTGAGTCCTCTTAACATCTTTTTAATACAACACAAATAAGAGGGTGGAAATACCAGTGCATAATCTGTACCTTTTATGGAAGTTGTAAAAGTTAACTTGTAAGAAACAGGAAACGCAGCTTTGACTTACGTCCATATCTTTGTTAATGATTGAGATGAACGTCTAGAAATAAAATTGTGGGAAACCTTTTCTTTTAAGCAACTACTAATTGAAGGCATTGATATGCAATTTTTATACAAAGGGAACTTTAAATAACTTTTAATTTAAGTCAATTGGAAAACGGCTGGTGTAGTTCCTATTTATTGATGAGTAGAGAACTTTACTTCCAATATCTGTTAAACATTTGAATAAAAGCTCACAGACGATCAAGTAAAATAATTGTTGATATGGAAATCATTCCAGGTAAAAAATTGATTTAAGTGGTTATTATTAACATAATTTTAATGCACTTTGTATAATGGAAGTAATATGTTATGTATATACGAGCTGAAATTAAAAGACCGGAAAACACTTAAATGTTAAAATAAAATATTAAAATTTATTTTTACTTTTAACACTGCACAAGTCATCACCTTTTTCTTCAAGACTTGGGATGTTGAGTTGTATATTATAAAATAATATGATGTTTTAATTGTCGGTGTATAGATAAAACATACGGTGTATCAATAAACTGCAGTGATTCTAAAAGAAACTGTACAAATATAAGAAAGAACAGTCCGTCCACAAAGTAAATAAGCTACGAAGAGGCATTCCACTTTTAAGTAGTTTAATTCGCAACTAAATCACTAAGTTACTTTACTCATTTTTTCAAATTATTTTACAGTTTGTACCGACGATCTCGTATGCAATGGAAACACTAAGTGCTAAACGTTTAATATATCAAAACACGTTAATGCTAAAGGGAGGAATGTCACCTTCTTTCAATTTGGAGGTGGTTCTACAAATTTGCATTTTTGATAAGGTAATTATAACACCTACAATTAACAATCGAGAAAACATCAAGAAAAGAAAAACTGTGATTGACAATGTTCCATCTATGAAATACTTTCTCAGGTCGTTTGTAAAATAATTTTAGAGTTAAGTATCAGGGGTTTGGAAAGTTTAACACCATTTTCAGAACCAACCAAGAGAAAGAAAATAACTCGGATATTTTGATCCATAAACAAAAAACAGAGTTTTAGGAACATAGTTACTGCTCGAGAAAATATCAAGAAATAAAACTGTCATTCACGAGATTCCACTTGTAAAGGTTTCCTCATTTCGATTGGAACACAATTCTGCAGTTAAAAGTAAGTTCTTTAAAATCGTTAATATTCATCCCAGAACCAAATTAGAAGTAAAATTTAACTAGGATATTTTAAAGCCATAAACAAAACAATTCTTGCAACAGAGTTACTAGAGTAAACTTTTATTTGAGTACATGGGAAAATTGAAGAGTGAAGAAATACAGTGGGTTCCAAAAGGACCTAAAGAGTAATTTGCTGCGTTTATTTGTAAGGCCTAGCTGTTATTTCTTTGAAAGGCGTTGTACTAACGGTAGCCATTACTTTTCGGTGAGAAAACTCTGGAAGAATCGTGCTAATAGAGAATTTACATTAGCCTAAGTATGTGAATTGGATTATGCATTCAATTCGGTGACAAAGTGTACTGGCTCGCATATAAAAATCGTTCGTCTAGACAAGAATGGCATAGAAAAGCAGCCTTTAGGGAAATAAAAGTGAGAGTCTATGGGTGAAATATTAACGATAAGAATATTTTCTGAGTCAATTAAATGATAGCTGTGTCTAGTTGAAGTGAGATTATTTAACTGAAGGATAAAATGATCCGGACGCTATTCACATGGCTAGCTAAGACAAAGAAAAATACGAAGCCCTTCCGTTGAAAAGATGAATGCTGAATCATGTTTATCTCTGGTGAACTCTTTGAATTGGTCCTACGTTAAATAATTAACGCCATTATAGGATGTAGACTGTGTATTTTGACTTTTTAAAACCGGCTGAGCTTATCTGACGTGAGACTGGGTGGTTTTTCGAAGTGAAGTATTCAGCCTCAAATGATGACTACAGAAATATTTTTGATTTACCATTCGCTTGATAACCACGATATCTTTTGGTTGTTCTACCAGAAGCTAAAGCCTTAACGCGAGAATTTCAATGGTTTTACTCAATCGTGGATGCTATCAAGGCTATTCATAGAGACTAGAACAAAGAAAGCCCCACATTTTCCTTCCTTATCAATAGGAATATATTTGTTTAGAACTGACATCTTTGTAATGACGACATCTGTATATTCCTTGGTAAACGTATTACCTAATGATTTCCGAGCAATATTTCGTGGCCGTCTAATGCTTGGTGTATGTTGCACGATAAATTAACATATAATCCCAAGACAGTTGGCTGCGGTAAGCCCATTTAATGACAGATAAGGCATTTGAACATTTCTGAACCCGCTAACATTCCAAGGAAAGTACTTTACCCTACTGAAAACGTGCAATATACAAAACCATTATTGCCAGCTTTAATGAGCTTATGCAGATGCTCGGACGAACAGTTGCCAGGTATAAGACAACGAACTACCCATCTGGAATAACCTTGTTTCCGTCTACACGATTTTCAAAGAATGATCTCCTTCTTGCATTTTAAAACCATACATCCAAAAGAGGTGTGAACGGAAACGATTTTTCTTGTTTATCAATCCTGGCATTTAAGGTGACCAGGGTGATTCATCGTTATTCCTCTCTTGATGTCAATTATATAAAATGATTAAGTTCTTTATTTGCATTCAAGTTAAACATACACTTATATTATTATTATTATTATTATTATTATTATTATTATTATTATTATAATATTCTTGAACTTGATAGACTGTGCAGCTTAAAATTCTTTCTTTATAGTTTAAAGTTATAAATGTATACAACAGTCGACTTATCATTGTCGATAGGTTTTACTACTATTTTTCAAGATGAATTGAAATGGGTAAGTCTGATGCTTTGCAGTTTGCCAGCTACCTCAGCTTGATATCCGAAGTAGGTTAAATGTTTTGCACGATCGGAAAGCTATTTTGACGTTGATTCAAATATGTGCTTTATTAAAGGGATTGAAACAGAACTGGAAAAGGACAAAATTATCAGAGGAATTTGATTACCAACAAAGGCAGAATTTATCAGATGATCTAAAAAGAAAATAATATTCTGTATCCTCCTATATTATTCGGGGTGGACTTTCATAAATTTGCGTTTAAACAGTTTTTTGTTTCTTTTTGTCCCCCCCAAATGAGGTAGTTAGGCTGTGTAAAAATTTTGACACCAGTCTTAGATTCAGGTCAAAATAATGTGCACGTTCCTTGAAGAATTTGCAAAACGTACAAAGAGCTTCAGTTTTGCTTTGAAGAGATAATTGCACCTAGAAGACCCCTTGCTCTTGAAAAATTTACAAAGAAAAAATCTTATATTGTCGAAAACAAACTTACTAGAGGTTTCCTATTAAATACTAAGTAAAAGTATTGCGTGTACAACATTGGTGTTTTCAATACTATTGTTATGGTTGATGTTTTACCGTCAATGTAGATGTATTATGGTTGCCAAAGTAATATCTGTCTATAGTTTGCACGATAGAGCATCAGAATCAAGTTATTTTGCCAATTTTTAGGATTGTATCTCCCACACTATCTATCCTCCCCCCTCCCCCCCCTCCTGCAGTAAGAAGCAGATAATACGCAGAATCTTCTTAATTAATTACTTGCAAGTATTTATGTTGGAATACGTACTCTGCATGATAAAGATATAAAAAGGTATAATGTACCCTACTGTAGCTAAGATCCTCTTTAACTTACGTTATCCAAGCTCCTTATTTTCCAAACATTTTATAGCAAATCGTCTTAATTATCTCAATTAATCATAAGACCCTACTTGTCAAGTAACACACATTGAAAATAATGTCCTTGCTACTATTAAGTTAGTTAGAGCAAAGCTCATTAAGGTTGTCCAAAGCAACGTTTGGTGAGTTTTATAGCTATAACAGGAGAGCTGTTTTACTGAATTATGACCTTTTTACTTGGCAAAGACGCAACGTTTTGGCATTTGACACTGCTATTTTTAATGAAAAGGTTAAGTAAATTACAAATAACGGAAAATATCTGGCTGTAATATATATAGTTGTTCGATGAAAGCCTATACTTGTAATTGCGCAAAAATGCAATGCAGTTGAACCATTTTGCTTTTAATTCGATTATTAACATATAAAATGTGCATTTAAGATCAGCATTGCTAAGATTGAATGCTATAATGACGTAGCTAAACTGGAATAACAAATAAATACAAGCATTTTGAATAAAACAGTGACATATAAAACTAATAATAGGCTGATTTCAACTTGAAATATTGTAGATTATGTACATCAGATGTAACGTATTGTGCCCTTAGTATGTCAGAGATTAAAATGCTTTAATTTTCAATATTTTGTGATGATATCTTAATTATCACGCCTCCAGGTGTAGTTACCAAGTAATTTTGACCTTGCAAAATGTATCAACCTCAAATCGAAATGCGTATTGCAAAGATAGGCTAATTAATATCAACTATAACAACCAATTACTGTCTCTTTGTTTTATGCAAGTAGGCATTACTATTTTAGTTGAGACTGGTACAATGTTGTTAATAGTAGATCAAAAGAAACAGAGAGTGACCGTCCCATTACTGTAACTTTTAAAGGCTTTGTTGAACCGATTGTGGTTTCTGACTCACAATAAAAACACCCTTCCTGCAAGCAAAAGAACCCTTCACATGAATTTCTAATAGGCGATATAGAAACAACCTTTGGAAGCAAAAGGTTAGAAACCTTTAGAATGCTAATCTTTTTAGATTTGACCAGAGACGTGTTATTTCTTGCGTACTGCATCCAATTAAGAAACAACTCAAACTTAATCAAGTCAATTGAGGGTTTCCACTACAGTCTGCTCATAAATAACTGCTTCTTGCAAATCCCATGAAGTGTCACTCTTTAGGTAGAAAACTTTTGGTTTATATTCAAAACAAACGACATAGCACCTGATAGTAGTATTGATTTGATCATCAAGATCAAGGTTCATCAACACTGATGCATCCGCGCTTTCAAGATTGTGGTTCGTAGTGTAATAAATTTAGAAAAATGACGATGATATGATCAACGTTACAATAAACGGAAACTTTGCTCTAACTCATTTGCAAGTTCAGCACGGAAAAATCTTATTTTACATTTTGATTTAAAACTTCAGTTTCAAATACACATAAATAAACTATCTATAATGCTAAAAACATTCATACTAGAAAAGTCAATGCTAGTTAGGTGAAATAAAGAGATGAATGCAAGGCAAAACAAAGCTAGAAAGGCTTCTTGCCCCCGTTCCTCTATATTTCTGAAAAGTGGGCTACAGAATCTGGTGGTCCACTTAGGGTCTTTAATTAGCATCGGTCGGTTTCGGAAATTTTAATTTTTTTTCTGAGTATAAGAGAGCGAAGGGGTCAGGCAATGAATTAATGGAAAAGCTTGTCATTTCTATTCTCTTTTAATTACTAAATTACTTTACTTACATTCCCAAGTATTGAAACGTAGAGGACAGTCTCGAGGACTATATCAAAGCTATTTGATTGTAGGAACTATCGCCTGTGTAGAATTCTTTCTGACCAAATCTACAAATACCGTAATTTGAATGTAAATGAATGTGGCTATTAAAATATTTCTATTAATAATATCTTGTTTTAGAAGATGAAAGAGATGCATTACCCCAAAATACCAATTCGTTTTCTTCGCAGGTTGTTCTACCAACAGACTCGCCCACAACCTCTAATTGGGTAATTGAGTCAAAGGCCCGAAAAACAATGCTTAAAAGAGAACAAATTTCTTTTTACATTCTTTTAATCATAAAACAGCAAGAGTTGATCGAATGGCTGATATGTCGCGTAGATTGTAAGCTATTCAAAATGGATATACAGTGTTGACATTTCGGCCATGTTTGTTTCCAGTAACAAATGGTTTATGCCTAACTTTGATTCCCTTGAGAGTCTCAGCCCTCGAGCTTCTCAATTATATAAATTACATTTAAAGGAAACTAAATATTTTACAAGAGAGACTCTTGCATTGAAATTTAATGTGATTAGAATTTCGGCAGGATAATTAAACAATGGATACATGATTTATTTACTAAAGCCCTTTAAATTTGTATTTGCTGCCTGCCCTGAACTTTTTAATGTAAATTGAAAGTGAATGTAAATTTCCATATAAAAAAGTAATTCTTTCCATTTGCGTAAATATGCTACAGGGAAAAAAAATTTCCCCATTTTCTTGCGCCTTTGTTACCAAATACGTTGGAGTTAGAATATGTGGCACAGGGAACTGAGGCGTATAGGAGTAGCACATACAATCCCACGTTAGATGCAAGTCAATTGGTCCTCCCAACAACATTGGTTTTAGGTCTTCCAGCTATAGATACGTGTCTTATGACTGTTTAAAGTGCTAATCACACTGTTATCATAAATTGAGAGATTCATAAGGAATTTGTGGCTTATTTTATAAAATGATGTTTACAGGTAGAAATGTACAACCACCCTGAACACATAAGAGCATCATTCAGTAACAACAATAAGACATTGCACCAAAGTCAGTCCATTTAAGACATTTGATGAATGAAGCAATTGTATGCAGCTAGATTAAACATAGATGAGTGACGAAGTAGCCATAGAGGAACTAACATCACAGGTTTAAAAAGTAACTATAGGAACGTAGCCTTGAGATGAGGTCTCATAACAATTAACCGAGTTTTAAATAAAAATGTGTGAAAATGACATCACGCTTTGGCCTCCTTTTGACGTGTCACTAGGAACTAAATATTGATCTTTTACACGAGGGCTTTAATTGATTTGTGCTGAGTAGACATTACGTAGTTGCCTCCTTTGAGTTTGTTACTAAGGTAAACGAACAGGAGTGTCCATAGTTACATGTTGCCTGGATGCTATGTAATATAAGCAGTAAGATAATAACAAAGCCTTGTAATCGCTGCCGTAGAAAATGTGTCTATTTCCATAATTCAAAGGAAAGCTCCAAACTCGAACTACTTGCCTAGATGAGATCTACCGTCTTGTTCCTTTTATATCTAAATTTGATGTTTTGGGAAGGAATCTACTTTTACCTGAATTAGCAATAAAAAGTGTATATTTGAGATTGTACCGACCCTCGTTCATAAGTTAATTGTGTTTCGGCTTTGAGCCTTCATCAGTGCCAGAGATATATAAGTACTCAGCAGACACATAGCAATTATTATATATTTGTCACGGAGTGGAGCATTACCACAATAGCTTGCTCTCTTGCTTTCTGAGTAAAAACTATTAAAAGGCATATTAAAAAATATATAAAACTCACTAAAGTATACACACACATATACACATTATTTTAACATTTCGATGTTATCTTCATCCGATTCAATGATATATATAATATATATGTATATGTATGGCAGTCTGACAAACAATGCGGAATGTGAAACCTAATATAACTGCACTAATTTGATATAATCACTATTACATTACATACTAGTGTAGTGTATGTGTACTGCAATATATAATATATATAATATATACATACATACAACACTAAATTGTGGCTGCCTAATACCATCTCTTGAAATCTAATAGACACAATTTTGTGCTTTGAGTAGGCAATGGAGAAGTTTAAGGTTATATAGAGAGTAGTAGTATTCGTTTTGGCACAATGACTTGTTAACTTTCAGAACCAATTGTGTTAAGAATTTGTCAAATTAGTGTTTCGATGAGGCACCACCATGGTTGGTGCCAAAGGAGAAGTTTTGAAAATTTGCAATTCTAGATGACCAGAAAATGTCATTCCCCCCATCTGTTGAACAAATGCATCCCCCACCATTTCAGCTCCAAATTCATGGTCCCCCCTGAGCTGAAAATTTTGTTCCCCCCAACTTCCTGGGGGGATGCTATGTATAATGTGGCATTGTCTCTGTGTATAGTCACTCCGAGTAAGTATTACATACTTTTTAGAAACTTTTATATTGAAAAGAGCTGCTAAATTAAATTAAAACGGAAGCCAGTCTAGGTGATAACTGCCCCCTATAGCTACCATACCCATACTGGTTTTTGTCTATTACTACCATAACAAAAGGAATAAATAACATTTTATATGCGTAAGAATTAACGGATCTTTATCAATCATATTTGAATTAGATGATGTTTGTATGTGTTTAGAATGAAGTCCATATACGTAATATCGATAAAAGTAAAATATATCAACTCTCGACATCAACTCTTTGCGTGAAAGCTTCTGTTGATTTTGCATAATCACCGTGGAGGGTGCTGGAAACCTGTACCATTAAGTTCCATAAGATTGTAAATGATAGTAAATAGTCTTTCCAAAATAAAAACATTTTATGATGTATATATATTACTTGTCTGCATACTTAGTGAAAATACAATATATTTGTTTTGAAGAATATCTGCCAATGGACTACAGCAGCTAAAAAAATATCACAAAACTGGTAAATCATTGTCAAATGATGTTTCCTTGCTGCATCAGTATTTTCTTTTTGTAGATCCTACAATAGCTGTATTTCTGTCTTAGGAAATCCATCAAAGCCCACTTTAAAGAATGCTCTTATCCACTTGAATGAACACCATTCCGTCCTTAATGATCTCCATTTAAATTCTCATTGAAACAAATTTTGAATGTCACTCACCTTGCACAAGGCCAAATGAGTCATTATTTATACACAAATGAATAGGAAATGCAAGCATGCAAGTGTTCAATTCATTAGTTTCTCAGGAAAGTGATGCAAATTATCTATTGGCTGACAGTGCATAGTTTGAAGGGGGGGGGGGAGGACCCATAGTGTGCAGAGGGGTATCAACCCCCATATCAAGAAATCAACCCCCACAACATAATTTAACAGCAATACCCTCACCTTTTACGCTACCCCCACATCAAAACAAGGGTTGGTACCAACCCCCACATCAACTCCTTTGTAGTATATACATTAAAGAAAATCTAATTGAAACTTTTGATGTTATATATAACTGTTGTGAAGATTCCTTAAAATGCATCATAATGTTTGTATTGTGTTTTATGAATGTAGGTAAAAATCCCCATGGAAACAATCCCTAAGGAAAAAATCCCTAAGGCAAAAATCCCTAATGGAGAAAGCCACATAGGAAAATTTCCCTAAAGAAAAAATCCCTAATGGAAGATACCCCTCATGGAAAAAGATCCCTAAAGAAACTTCCTTCTTGGAAAAAATCCCTAAGGAGAATATCCCTCACCGAAAAAATCCCTAAGGAAAATATCCGTAAAGAAAAGATCCGTACAGTAAAAATTGTCCTGGTTGCTAGGTACTAATCCACTGTAGGTAAGAATCCACCTAACAAAAGGGAGTCTCTGCTTTTAAATAGTTGCCATAATATCTGAATTACCTTTTTGCAAAAAAGCTTAAATAATCGTGCTGCTCTGCTGCAAAATTTATTTTATTAGTTCACAATAGTGTCTGAACTTTTGCCCACATTTTTCCTATAGATTGAAAAATTCAAAAATATTTTTTTAATGGTGTTGTTGTTGTTGTATGTGTATCTAGTATTCAGACAGCAATTGTAATTTCCTGAGCTCACTTGTGATGCAATTCTATTTTGAAGTTCTGCATGCTTGCTAGTTGGTTTGCTTATAACTAACCTTAACCCATCAACAGGAACAATTTTATCATGGGCTTAATTTGAGTTTCATCAAAACTTGAAAAACTGGTTGTGAAGGCACACTTTCTTTATTAACTTTATGTAAAGTAAATAATTGTAATCCTGATGATAATATCAAATTACCAGAGTTGAAATAGGTCTGTAGCTGTAGTGGGTATCATTAATTTTTTTATTGCCAACGATTGCCAAGTCTCAGTTTTTGAAATTTTGCAGCCAAATACTGCTCTTCTTTGAGTTAAGTTTGGTAACTATATTTCAAACTTGGAATCCAAGTAAACCTGACAATTGTTAGTCAATATGAATGTACTAGTTGACAAGATTTGTTACATATGTAACAGCCGGGACTAATAAAAGCATAAAGTATACATTGAATGTGAACATAAATGAAACAAGAAGTAGAACCAGCAATATATACTGAACAGCGTGGATTCTTGGATTGATTTTGTTGCGTTAGCGTCTTTGAGGTTGGCGAATAACAGGACCTTTCTTAAAATGCAAGGTAGTGATCAATGTTATATAGATAATATACACGTTCCTGTTGCGGGGTATTGATTATTTGTAAGGGTCTTTTTTATTTGTTGAAGCCCATGCTGAACAGGTCATTGCAGTGGTAGGATTGCTATCAACACGGAACTTTCTGGTGCACCCACGTATTCATAGTGGGATACGAAAACCGAAAGAAGTAGCAACACCTTCCATTTAAACTCTGTGAAGCTTCAGGTACACTACAGATACAGCATATCATACTGTGTGAAATGTTTAGCGGCCAATCTTACAGCAGTACCGTCAAAAAAGGAATGACCCATCTCAACTAATATACCTGCCGTAGTTAAATACGTCACGCTAGATATCTTGTCAGTTAATTATCACTTAGCACCCTTAAAAACAGTTATAAGCTTGTACCAACCAGCATAATATGTAGTATGTCTACAAAGGAAGGCTCCTTGTGCCTTTACGATATGTTCATGTTTGGGGGGATTTGTACCTAGCGATGACATGCATAGTTTTTTCCTACAGGGATATTTTCCTTCGGGATTTTTTCCATGGTGGATTTCTTCTTTAGGGATTTTCTCCTAGGGGGATATTTTCCTTAGGGATTTTTCCATAGTGGATTTTTTCTTTAGGGGTATTTTCCGAGGTGGATATTTTCCATTAGGGATTTTTTCTTTAGGGATTTTTAACCAATATCTTGTTTTATGACCACGTGTTGATGTTCAAATATACATGTTGTTGAAATTATTAATTGATCTGAAAATGTAGACCAGTAGGTAATTCTGACTTTAAAAGCAGAAATGAAAAATGTTTATAACAGGCTAAACAACTTCACATTGGTTTAAGTTCACCAAAGAAATCTAAGTATGAAGGTATCTTGATAGTTCAAGTTTAATCAACTGTTGAGTAGTGAATTTATTTAATCTATACCCAGTCATTTGCCAATGCTGTGTAGTTATTTCACTCTTAATCTTCCATGCTTCTCAACTAAAAATCACATAACTTACTAAATTACTTGCCATCGATTGGGTTAGGGTCAGGTTTTGGAATGCATGTCATGAATGGGGCTGTACCAAGTGAAACTTCTTCCATTGAAACATTTCATCACTTGAAAGGTTACACAATGCCACTTCATTTTATCACTTGAAAGGTTTCACAATGCCACTTCCTTCAAGAAAAACATGCAAATGCCCACCTTCTTGCGAGAAAACTTTTCTTAAGTTAGGTGAAACAGAATCGGTACTACAACTTTTAATTTGAAGTGGATACCACCTGTTGTATGAGAATACAAGGATCGATCAGACTCATTAACTATACTTAAGTTATGACCTTTACGATCTTTACTTCATTACATAAAAGATCTGACTTTGACTCAATCAATTACACAATTACATTGACCTTTGACCAGGTCAGGATACAACACCACCATGCACAAAATTTAATTTAGACTATTGTTGACAACCCCCACCTGCAAATATCAACCCCCACCTGTAAATAAGATTTGAGCCAACCCCAAACTAGACAAAAATTTTTGAAAATGCTGTCCCCCTGCCTGGGGGGGGGGGGGAGGATAAACTATGGACTCAGTGTGGATATTATAATGTTTATTCCACTTAGGCTTTGTAAATTTACAGTAATTCTTAGACCTACCATGCAATGAATTGATTCGAATTAAATTTCAAGTAACAAGTTTCTCAGCAGACAATTATTATTCTGTAGGTTTATCTCAACTTTGATCATATTATTTGGTTGTAATATTTTATACTTAAATGCTTAAAATAAGCAATACAAAACACATCTAGCTGAGTTAATCTTTGACAGAGGTAGTACCCTATTAAACAATCTATTATTACATGCCTATGCCTTTGAGCTTTATCGTTCATACCATATCAACAACAACTATTTATAGCTGCTTAGAATTCTCAAACTTGGCAACATTAAGCCTATTAAACGTGTTACGTCAAAGGTCTTTACATTAGCTGAGGATAGTGTAAAAATTTCCTGACCATTTACAGACCGTCTGGTAATCTTTATGCAGGGCTTCAAAAGAGAGCAAGGCCAGGGTCATCCAAACAGCGACTTCACACAATAATGATCATGTAATTAGAGTTATACTGAGGAAACAAAAACCTAAAATTAACTGATGTGGTTATAGCAGGGAGGAAGTTGCACAGATTTGCCACTAACTTTTTATCCCTGCATATCTTGTTGCTGCGTGGTTACGAAGCTGTAATTTTGCATCAGAATGCCAGAAATAGATGATCAGTATAGCAAAAGAAAGCTGACAGAGTGCTCTTTCCGATAGGAAAGCAAAATGGTAAGTGAGAAAAGGGGTGTGTGTAAAAATTACCCGACACTCTGGAGTGCATAACAATTAGCTGTCATGGCTATACTATTCACATTTTGTCCGCCATGAATGGTATAGTTTATGCCTGGTATACTGTGTGTGAATTGTTTGTACTACCTTCTGAGTACCTACAGCTACTGTTAACCTCCCTACCTCTTCTCAATCCTGCGACTGGTGTACAGTAAATAAGCACCTATCCAATCATAGACCACCTTTTGGCTAACATCCCTTGACCAATGCAAGGCAATGCAATGCTATCCCTTTGTTCCTCAACCTCAATTAATTGAGGCAATTACTCAGGTTCAGCCTCAAGAAGTTTGACTGATGTACACTCTCTCTTGATGTTTGAACTAGTTATCATCATTCACTGATCAAAGTGCCCCTGCATTAGAGTTATTGCACCCCCTCCCAAGCTCCAAGAACACCTTTCCATGGGACACTGCTCATGATGAAGCTTGCACTTGAGCAAGCGTTTCTGTTCCCCTCTGTATCTGTCATTTGTTGACCCTACAATTCCAAGCAACACACACACAGATGGCAGTAAGCCAAATTGAATTTCTTTCTACTACAGCAATCCTCATCAAGTCACTGACACTTTGCACAACTATACTGAGGCATGTTATGCTACACTTGAGTTGGAATAACCTGCTGTCACCTGGGCTGTGATGGAATTACATGTCTCTCCACAATGTATCTTTCAGCCCCTTTAGATATCAAAATTAAGATGAAATGTTTCAATGATTGCATGCACCTTTAAAGTTTGATACAGCCCAATTCATTTTGGTACAAGGGACCAAAGAAAGCCTCTTGTATGCAAAGTGCTGATTACTTTTTGATGACACCTCTTCTGCAATCTGTTTAAGTTATTAGTAAGGCGTGAATTACATCCATTGTGTCCTCACTTTGCTTCTGGTTGGTTCACCTTCAGGACTTTATTTACATGCAAACCTTTGCAAAAATGTGAACATTGCAAACAGGTCAAAATTACATTGCTAAAGTTAGTGAATGTTTAAAGACAGGAGAATTTTGCATTGCAAAAGTGGAAATGGGACTTTACATTGTTCTGTATCTAGTCCTTAATCATCCTAGGCAAATTATTATATAGTATTTGGGGATCATGTTGTTTTTCTTTGTATTCTGTATGCTGCCCCTCTTTCCTTTGTACGTTTTGGTATGCTGGTATGTAAAGATTCCTTCGGCGTTTCAAGTGTAAACAAACTTGATATATAATGAACAAATGTTTCCAGAGATCTGATTATGGTTTCCTCTGGTCTACAGCTTACTGTTTACTGCTGTTTAGTTGTATGGTGTCTATGAAAACTGGCAAGGGAATACTGGTCAGTACAGTTATATCCTCATGGCTGTTGTTTGATCAGAACCCAGTTCTGTAGTAGATTTTGTCATTTACTTCCATGATGCAATTTCTTTGCTCTCTGATGGGACTAGGTCTCCTTCTCCAACTTTCTGGTTGCCATTCTTTGCTCAAAGTAACATAACATGAAATAGAGGTTGCCCAATCTGTTTCTTAAGTGACACCATGACGGTCTCTTCTTCAATCATTTTATTACATTCTGGCTTGTGTAGTGTCATAGTGTATACTGTACCAGTTCTAGATGAATGCTAGACTGCTTCTGCCCACAATGGTGGATAGCTCCTTTTTAGGAGATTGTTTCTCGTGATTGATCTTTTTAATATTATGAATATTAACTTTTACAATTTTTAGTTCTTGAGGTTAAATGCAACCTAGTATATATAGTTGGTTTGCCCAGGGCATGCAGAATGTTAAATTTTATGGCTTTGTCAGTGATTGCTAGTTTCAAATAAATTGCACTTAAGTTTTCTATGGTCCCTGGCCCATAGCCTTCCATGGCATGGTTGTCTGGTACAATTTCAATAAAAAATGGATCTTCTTGTAAGTTGTCTACCATAACAGTCACACACATCTGCTGCTGTAGCCACTTTTTATTTTATAGAGTGCCTATCATTGCTCATATCTTTTCCGTAAAGCCACTTTGAGTATTTACTAGTACACTTTTTGTCCTGTAGTAGTGTTTTGTCCAGGTAGTGGCAATCTAGTAATTGGAAAAGATGGCAGTTGTAATTCTGTGATATGTATAACCATTAGTCAGCTAGCAGTTGTTACCAGAGTTGCAACGGAAGAGGTTTGATGAATTAAAGGATGTCCTGTGAAGACAGGGAAGACAGCATCTTGTGTGAAGCCAGTATTGGGTTATGGTAAGAGACATGGGTTGTGAGAGCAGGCGAGGAACGAGTACCAGTACTGAACAGATATGAAAGGAGAATGCTGAGATCTGTGGAAGGATATTGAGCCAGAAGAAAAGTAGAAAAGATCTGTTGAGTTCAGCTGGATTGAGGGCTAGTGTGGATTCTGTTGAGAGAGAAAGCTGTTTAAGATGGTTAATTCATTTATTTAGAAAAGGGGACAATGAAGGAGTAATGAGAGTGATGGTGTTTGAAATTGAAGGAAGAAGAGGATGGGGAAAACCGCTAATGTGATGGAGAGACAAAATGGAGAATGATGCTGCAAATGGATAACCTTAACTTTTTCTTTGATAGCTTCATTTTAAAGAGACCCAGTGTCAGTATTTTACTGTCTGTGGTTGATTTCATGTCATGATACCATACATCTAGACTTCCCCTATAAAAATACCTTTGTAACATTGCTGTCACTTGCACACAATAAAAGGGAGAGAGAATGGGACAAGTTTGTTTAGAAAATGTTTGTGCAGCGTATCCCAGTGCTTAGCATAAAAAGCAATGGTAGCAATGTTAGAAACCAATTAGAAAAGAGTGAAAGGGGCCTTTGAATAAATGAATAGGCAATGGAGTGAAAAAATCCAAAACCAGTTTTTGAAATGTAGCAATATAGAGGTAGCAAATAAGAAGGAAACGTTTACTAATATGTGGAGGGGAATACTGAGCAAATTCTAAAGTGAACAGTAACAATAAAGTATATGCACTGTGTGGGGGGAACAATAATGTAGCAGTGGTGGAGATTGTTTGTACTATGAGTAAAAGCAAACTAAGGCATGGCAGCATTGCACTGGCAGGGGTTATTGCTTACTAAAGGACTAAGGTGTGGTAAATTATATATATAGCGAAAACATTGTGTACTTAAAAGCTTTTTTCGTCTGACACTCCTCAGAGTACTAACGTCAGAATGACCGAAACGTTCAACATAGAACTTTGGATCTTTAGAAGAATCTACAAATGATGCAGGAATTTGTTTTTCAGGAACTGTTTCTTCAGGTGTTTCTTCAGGTGTTTCTTCAGGTGTTTCTTCTATAGTTCTGCCAAATACAGAACCAATGATTTCTACTTCTTCAGTTCCAGCAGGCAATTCAATACTCAAAGTTCTACTTTGAGATGTTGTTTCAGTTTCTGAAAAAGTTGGTTCATCACCATCAGCTAAAATGATAAAGTCATCATCTACTCCTTGATAAATAGAATCAAAGAAAGTTCTATCAAATGTAATATCTAAAACTCCTTGAGAATCAGTAACATCAACTGATATTATCAATGAAATAAAATCAGAATCGGATTCAATATTAGATACAGACATTCCTGAAACAGTATAATCAACATCATAATTGGTTCCATCTACATCTACTGACATTGTTTCAGCATACACAAATGCTGAAGTGAGTATTGTAAAGAAGATTAGTCCTAGAGAAATTTTTACTAGTGAATTACCATTGGTTAAGTTTCTTAATCTATCAGATTGGAATTGGCTTATACTATGATTATTCAACGATTGACTTCCTCCAAATGGATGTTAAAAACAAAGAGACGATAATTAATCACGTAAAAGTCAACTTTTTTGAGTATTTTTAAGAATCACGCAGGAATTATCAGATGACGCCTCTCAAAATCTGGACAATTTTCTCAGCAATTACATTTGCTGCCAAAGATTGTGCTTCTTTTGTTTGAGCTCCAATATGAGGAGTTAAAATCACATTATCAAGTTCTGCCAACTTTGTTCCAATGGCAGGTTCTTTTTCAAAGACATCTAATGCTGCACCACCCAACATTCCATTTTTGAGCGCATCATAAAGTGCATCTTCATCAACTACTCCACCTCTAGATGTGTTGATAATTTTTGCAGTCTTTTTCATGGTAGACATTTTCTGAGCATCCAATAGATGATATGTTGAATCTAACAGTGGAACATGAATGGACACATAATCAGCACTTTGTAACAAAGTATTCAAATCAGCTTTCATCAAACCGACTTCTTTTGAAAATTCTTCATCAATTGGAACTACATCATAACCAATGATATTCATGTTAAGTGCACGTGCAAGTCTTCCCAATCTTTTTCCAATGTTACCTAATCCAACAATTCCGAGATATTTTCCTGCAAGTTCTGTTCCTTTCAATTCTTTTTTAAGCCATTGTTCATTTCTAATGCCCCTATCACCTCTTGCAGTTTGTCTTGCAAGAGATAACATCAAACCCAATACTAATTCTGCAACTGCATTCATTGCACCTTCTACTGCATTAATTACACGAATGTCTTTTGCTTTGGCAGCTTCTTGATCAACATTATCTAGTCCAACTCCAACACGAGCAATAATCTTACAATTGTCTGCCTTGTCGATCATCTCTTTTGTGATTGTAGTTCTACTTCTAACAATCACTATATTGTAATCAGATATTTTTTCTAAAATTTGTTCAGGAGTAATCTCTGGTTCATAAGATATTTTCAAGCCATTATCTTGTAAAATTTTATTCAAAATCGGATCTACTTCATCACAGATCAGTACAGAGTCATCAAATCCCATGAAATACAAAATAGAGCTACGGAATATAATTCATTCAAAATAATAAAAAGAAAAAGATGTTATGTTATCAAGAAGTTAGGATTTCTGCTACTACAGGAATTACTTCCCATAATGCGACGTAATCGCCACTTTCTTGCATTTCAGAAGCTACGTTGTCAGTCATCAAACCATGAATGTTGATTGCTGGGTGAGCAATACTGTTCATTCCCATTGGTGGGACAGCACTACTTGGGTTACCCAAAGCATATGCATAAGATGCGACTGGTGCTGGGATAACTCCTTTCTCAACTAGAACTGGGTTCAAGCCGAATGGGTCACCTGCTACAAAGACTGTAGCTGCGCCAGTGTAAATTGCTGCATAGTCATGGTTAACTGCTGCGTATGCACCTGGTTCATCAAATACCAAGTCAACAATCATTCCTTGTGAGCCACCGAGTAACCATGTTTCAGTTGCTGCGGATTGTACTCTGTTACCTTGGACAACTCTATCCAATATTTCTCCAACAATGTGGAAGAATACTGGTTCGTTACCTTGGTTTTCAACGAATAATCTTACGTGTTGATCATTTTCAACAAATAAGAGTTGTGATTGGTATTGCTTGTGCTCAAGTCCATTCCATGGTTGTGCAACAAAGATGTTCTTGTTTACATCGCCATTGACGAGTAAGTTATGAGCCATGTTTGGTACATAACCAAATTGCATTCCGTTAACAACTGTTGCAGTGTTATGATGTTGGAACATTGCTCCTGCATCATAGTTGCCTTCAGGTGTAAGGTACAATTGATTGTATTGGAGTTGGAACTCTAATGCATCTGCATCATAGAATTTTCTGTCAAGTTCACCACTTCCGCTTGTTTTCTCTACCATTAGTTTCTTGTAACCATTTGCAGGATCAACAATTGTAATTCCGTACATGCCGGAAAGTACGTGTTGGTCCATACCAATTAGTTTAACACCAGAACAATGGTATTTGAAAATACCAGCGGATTCAGCGATGTAACAGTACTGACTTGTTTCACCAGGATTAACTGATTCAAAGTTTCCTGCTGACATTTGTGATGCGTGCATGTCGTTACCGTGTCCAGTAACTTCATCGTCTGGAATTGTAAGTGTCATTTTAACAACATCACCTTGTGTAACTCTTAGTGTTGGTCCTGGGACTTGTTCACTGAAAGTCATTGCGTGATATGTTTTTCCTCCCATGATTGGAAGTTCAACACTTTCACCAGTTAGATTAAACTCTACAACATTACGTCCAGAGTTTTCTAGTGCACCACAATCAGTTTCTGCGAATGCTTCAGGCATTACAAGCTGTAAACCGCCCATGTGTCTGATCTTATCCATAACAGAGACATCCATTTGGTCCATGTCAAGAGATTGACCAGCAATCTGGGTTTGTGTGTATGTGCTTCCGAATAAGGTTGCGCCCATTACAGCTACTGCTGCAATTGTAAAGAGCATACTAACACGCTTATTCATTATGCACGATGGTACCCAGTTCCTATATAACAATTTCCCAATCTGGGAATTACAAAGATGTGAGATGATGCTGAAAAAGAATGAATAATGGGTAGTTGAGGCTATTTTGTATGAAATTTAGATTAGATCAAGATTCATTAGGAAAAGTCAAAATCCCATCAGACGCATATTATGGGGCATTTACTGGTAGAGCAATCAAACAGTATCATGTTACTGGAAACAAATCTCATGAGAATTTGATAAAGTCATTTGTTATGATTAAACGATCAGCTGCTGTTGCAAATATGAAGACAAAGGCAATTGACATAAAACGAGGAAAAGCAATTGTCTCAGCTTGTGACAAAATTTTGTCAGGAAAGCATGTTGACCAATTTGTGGTAGACATGATAAACTCTGGTGCAGGAACTGCATTTAACATGAATTCAAATGAAGTCATTTCAA
Organism: Alatinidae sp. Z8VKAUB7J3; assembly: GCA_010016025.2. Taxonomy (NCBI): domain Eukaryota; kingdom Metazoa; phylum Cnidaria; class Cubozoa; order Carybdeida; family Alatinidae; species Alatinidae sp. Z8VKAUB7J3. The sequence goes on from JAAAKM020006971.1 coordinate 45,130,807, forward strand.
ATGTTGCATTAGAAGTATTGCGTAAAAAGAAAGGACAATACGAGTTCTTACATCCAAATGATCATGTCAACATGTCACAGTCAAGCAATGACACATATCCAACTGCAATGCATGTTGCAATTTTGATGAATCTCAAAGAAACAATTCCTGCCATTGACATTCTGATAAAGTCATTATCAAAGAAAGCAAAACAATTTTCATCATTTAAGAAAATTGGAAGAACTCATCTTATGGATGCATTACCAGTAACTTTGGGAAGTGAGTTTGCAGCTTATGTTACATCCATCACTAAAGCAAGAAATGAAATTGTAGCATCACAAAAAGAATTACAAAATGTTGCACTCGGTGGAACTGCTGTTGGTTCTGGAGCCAATACACCAAAGGGTTACAGAAAGATTGCAATTGCAGAACTTGGAAAAATTTCAAAATTACCATTAAAACCTGAAAAAGACATGCAGCATGGATTGCAAAGCAAGTATGCAGTTGCATATTGTTCAGGTGCATTACGTAACCTAGCATTAGAAATTGGAAAACTTGCAAATGACATCAGATTAATGGCATCAGGTCCAATTGCGGGCTTGGCAGAAATTGGAATTCCTGCAGTTCATGCAGGCTCATCAATTATGCCTGGTAAAGTAAATCCATCATTAGCCGAATGCATGAATATGATTTGTTTTAATATCATTGGAAATGATACAGCAGTCTCATATGCAGCACAAGGTGGACAGTTTGAGCTTAATGTCATGTTACCTGGAATGCTAAAGTGTATGCTAGAGTCAACAGACATGATAAAGAACTTCTTGCCAATATTTTCTGCAAATCTAATTGATGGACTTACTGCAAACAAAGACAAGCTACGTGCAGACATTGAAAACAGTCCAGTGATTGTTACTTTGCTAACTCCAAAAATTGGATATCTGAAATCTGCAGAACTTTTCAAAGAGTCATTAAAGACTGGAAAAACTATCAGGGAACTAGTAGTTTCAAAGAAACTAATGACTAACAAAGAAATTGATTCTCTGTTTGGATAAAGTATGGCAAAAATATTTGTAGAATCTTATGGATGTTCTGCAAGCTTTGCAGACTCTGAAATGATTTCAGGTTTAATTCTAAATGGAGGACATACTTTGGTTGAAGATTCTTCAGAATCAGATCTCAATGTTGTGGTAACATGTTCTGTAAAGGATGCGACTGCAAACAAGATGGTTCACAGAATAAAGTCACTAAAGACAAAACCACTTGTTGTAGCAGGATGTCTGCCAAAAGCAGAAAAAGAAACTGTAGAAAAGTTTTCTGAAAATGCAAGTTTACTTGGTCCAAATTCCCTAGGTAAAACTCTTCAAGTAATTGATTCCACACTCAAAGGAAGAAAAGAGATTGCATTAGAAGACACTGATCTCTCAAAAGTTGGACTGCCCAAAGTCAGATTGAATCCAGCAGTAGGAATAGTAGAGATTGCAAGTGGATGTATGAGTGAATGTACATTTTGTCAAACAAAGATTTCAAAAGGTGATCTACAAAGCTACAGATTAGGAGACATTGTAAGACAAGTAAAAACAGAGATCAATGAAGGATGTAAAGAAGTTTGGCTAACATCAACAGACAATGGATGTTATGGATTTGATATTGGAACAGATTTGCCTTCTTTGATTAACGCAGTATCAGAAATTCCTGAAGAGTTTATGATTAGAGTTGGAATGATGAATCCAATGTACATGCCACGAATTAAAGAAAAATTAATCGAATCATACGACAATGACAAAGTCTTCAAGTTCCTACACATCCCAGTACAAAGTGGAAGTGACAAAGTCCTACACGATATGAAAAGAGGACATACTGCTGGAACTTTTAGAGAGATTGTAAAGAAAGCAAGAGAAAAATTCCCAGACTTTACCATTTCAACAGACATCATAGTTGGTTTTCCATCAGAGACCAAGGAAGACTTTGAGAAAACAGTAGAGTTACTTGATGAGACAAGACCAGATGTTGTAAATCTTTCAAAATACAGTGCCAGACCTGGAACAGAGGCTGCAGAGTGGGAACAAATTGATGTTGCAGAAGTAAAATCAAGAAGTAAGAGAATTTTTGAGCAGATCAACAAAATATCATTGGAGAACAACAAAAAGTGGATCGGGTGGAAAGGTAACGTTATCTTTGATGAGCAGACAGATGAGGGAATCAAAGGTAGAAACTTTGCTTACAAACCAGTATTTGTCCCTGAACAAGTAGACATTGGTCAATTACACGCAGTTGAGATCATTGATGCTACTCAAAATAGCCTTCTTGGAAAGATCGCAAGCTAAATTTTTTAGATCTAAAATTTGATTAAAAAAACGTAAGAAGGTTTTTTATGGAATTCAGAGAATAGGATCTGAAATGAGTTTTCAAGTAAAAGAACCAGTTTTAGTAGTAGGTCTCGGTGGTGCAGGCTCAAAACTAGCACTCAAAGCCAAAGATTCACTAAATTCAGATTGTCTCTTAATCAGTAATGATTCAAAGGACTTTGCAGGAGATGTTCCTTCCGTACATGTTTCAACAGATTCAGTAGTAAATCCATCAATGCAACTTATCAGAGGCTCAACTTACAACGTTTCAGAAGAAATCAAATTAAAAATTTCAGGCTATTCAACTATTGTTATGATGAGTAACTTGGCTGGAAAAGCAGGCTCAGCAATGGCACCAGTTGTATCAGAGATGTGTAAAGAAACAGACATTGGGCTAGTTTCATTTGCAATTATGCCTTTCAAATATGAAAAAGACAGAATTTTCAATTCAGGTGTATCACTAAAACGAGTTAGAGAGAATTCTGAATGTACGGTTGTGCTTGATAATGATTCATTATTAGAAAGCAATCCAGACTTGACTCCAAAAGCATGCTATGATATTGCAAACTCTGCAATTATGCACGTAGTTGAATCACTTGGAACTTCAGAAATGTCTCACGAAACAAACATCCTCACTACAAGCAAAGAAGGACAAGATATTGAAGATTCTCTTAGAGATTCACTCCAAATGTTATATGAAAATGCTCCACCTAATGCAGTAAAACGCTCAATGCTTTATGTCGTTGGAGGAAGCAATATTCCAATAGGAGTACTAAATTCCATTACCAATCTTACAAGTGGAATTCTAGGTGAAAGTAATTCACAAATTGACATGACATCAGAGTCTGAAGAATCCAAAGTAGTAATGTTATCATCCATTCAAGGAATGACAAAGTTTGATAACTATGATCCTCTTGGAATGATTCCACAAGAAGATACACTTGATTGGTCTACACCAGACTGTAGTATTGATTGTGAATTAGACTTATACCAATTAGAATAAAATAATTTTTTAAAATTATAATTTTTTGAAAGAGATTATTCTTTTTCTTCTTTCTTTGGTTCTTCAGAAGGTGTTTCTTTAGTTGGTTCTTCTACTTTGTCTTCGACTTTAGGTTCTTCTTTTGCTGGTGCTTCTTCTTTCTTTGGTTCCTCTTTAGTTGGTTTCTCTTCTTTTGCTGGTGCTTCTTCTTTCTTTGGTTCTTCTACCTCGGCTTCTACTTCAGTTTCTGCTTCTGGTTCTTCAACTTCTGCTTCAACTTTAGTTTCTTCCTTGGTTGGTTCTTCTACTTTGTCTTCAACTTTTGGAGTTTCTTTTTCAGGTGTTACTTTAGATTCAATTTCCTCTTCATATGGAGAGACAAGAACATAACCTTCATCGGTTTTGCTCATTCTAACTCTAATCTTTCTTGGAGGACTTCGAATTCCTTTTGACCAAACTTGATGAGCTAAATCTTCTTCAATTTTGATATCTTCAACTTTCATGTGATGACGAGCAAATTCTTTAATCATATTGATTGCTCTGACTGCTCTGTGTTGTGATTGAGAGAGTAATACTTTACCAAGTGGAATTGTATAAACGCGTTCTACTTCTTGAGACATCTATCCTACCTCCACATCAGTTGATCTCCAAGCTCTACGTTTTGGATTTGTTCTGACACCTCTTTTTGTTTTGAGGATAATCCATGCAGGTACTGGTGATGCCTGTTTTGTTTTCTTTAACAGACGAATCTTCCTTGGAGAGGACTTACGTGCAGCCATAGATTTTCAGGCACGCGGAGCTCTTTTTAAATGAATCTCAGGATTTTAGGCTATCATGTATCTGTTTTAGGATTCTAGCAGAGGCACCCCAGACAATTTTGTTTTCAAATTCAAAGGTAAACATTTCCTGAATTATGTTGTGTGAGGGATCAGGATCATGTGCCATAGTTTTCAATAAAGAATCAAGAGGCATATGAAAAATTTTCTCAACTTCTCGATTAGGTGAAAGGGGAGGAATCTCATTAACAACAGCTACAAATGGCAATATCTTAAATCCAGAATTCAAAGTGATTACAGGTTCTAGTTGACCAACTACTTGTTCTTTTGAAATCGTCAAGCCAATCTCCTCACTTGTTTCACGTAATGCAGTATCCAAAAGGTCAGAATCATCTGAATCCAGCTTACCACCAGGAAATGAAATTTCACCTGCATGAAATTTCATGTTCTTTGGTTTTTCAGTCATTACAACAATGGGTTCATTTCCATAAATCACAACTAGAACTGATGCTAAACGATAGTCTCCAGGATCATCAATGTTAGGGTGAATTGAGCTAGTAAGAGTTGATTTGATATTTCCTAGAATCATTTTTCTTCTTTCCCACTTTTCCATATGGGTTTTGGTATTCAAAGGTTTTAACCAAGGATACAAAAAATGACAATATGACAATCAGGTACGAAGCTAATCCACCTAAAATTTTACCTGAGGTAGATACTGATCAATCAATTAAAAAATTCATTGAAAGGATAATAGACATTTCAAAAAAATGTGATGCAATTCATCTTACAGAAAATGTGTTAGGATTTCAAAGAGTATCTCCATTAGAAGTAGGAAAAATAATTAAAAAAGAAATTCCAGATTTGCCAATTACAGTAAGCCTTAGCGTCAGGGACAAATCCGAAGAAGAGATTTCAGAGTTTGTTGAGCACGCCGCGAAAGCGTGGGTCACGGGTTCGATCCCCGGTGGTGACATACTTTTCTATTTCTCTAGAGTTCTGTTCAATACTAAATATGTGTAGTTTGAAACCAATATAGTTATTGGATGGCAACAAACTAGCATTTACTTTATACACCAGCAGAGTGGAGTTGGGATGCCTGGTTAAAGTGACTGTGGAGAAGAAGCAAGGGGAAGGGGGGGGGCAAATTTGCTTAGCGCCACTGCTTATCAGGGGACCAAACTGAGAGATTGCAAATTTGCTTAGCTATTATACATATTTTAACCCAAATGATCAATACTCTAGGGGAGATCTAAGAAAATTATAGAGAATCCCATAATGGAATTGGTAAACATCGTGAACATGTTAAGCTGTTACAACTAACACAGGTACTGGATTTACTTGTGGCTCCTACATTTGCATGGACCAGTATTGTAATCATTATGATAAGGGTTGGAGTTCATACCCCATAATTGGATTTCCAGGGTAAATTTGAGCTATGTGCAATATCATGGTAAAATTTAACAATTGATATATAATAGATATTTCATTAGGGTTTTCCTACATGAATTCTTTGCTTTTTGAACCCGTTCACTGCATAAAAGCTGGGGCAGAAATACGTAGCATGATATTTTACTTGTGAACTAATACACATGTTTGATGCATGTGTGTAATTAATCTACAGAAAAGATTTTGTAGCAAGAATGATTTTGTGGTAAACTTGGAGGGGTAACTATTTCTGGTATAAGGGGGCAGGCCATTTTTATGAACCCAAAGATTGATGATGTTGGCAGGGTGGCGGGGGTCAGTAATCAATTGTTATTGACATCTCACTACCGTTCTTTTTGGTGATAACCAGGAGAGGGTTCTTGATATCACCAGGGTTGGTTATAATGGCAAGAATCATGATAAAAAATATATTTTCATAAGCTAGTGACAACTTGGCAGGCAGATCGTTGGGAGGGGTATAAAGGTTTTGTTAATTTGACATAAAAGTACGGGGGAATGAAACAAAAACTGTGATTTCAATATAGCTGAGCTCTATTGCCTTTTACAAAATTGGTAAGTTCAACTACTTCTGTTGTATTTTGAAACAAGTAAGTATCAATCAAGTAAATTTTTGCATTAGATTTTGCTCTGCTATGTTTAAGTGGAGGCCAGGGAGAAATAAAACCAATAGGCAGCCAACGTTTATAAGGCATGTAAAAGTAGAGGAAGTTGATGTATGATGGGTACTCTGATAAAATTGCCAAAAGGGATGGAACTTCAGACAAATATTACTCTATGAATATTATCCTCAACGGAAGTCTTTAGTAATCTACTAATTTAAAATTACCTGTTGTAGCAATATATGAAAAATATTTTATTTTTTACATGAAAAGCAAATTTCTTTGTTTTCAGGAAAGATCAATCTGTAAATTTTTGGCAAAATGTAAAAATATTTGTAATCTGTAACGATTGGTTCTCCCCTTGTAGCCCATTGTGCATATATAATAACCAGTAAAAAGTGAGGATTTCCCCACTACTTTCCAAACTGTGTTTATATCTTTTGGTTTTAACAAGATAATAAATTGTCCTTTATTGAAAAATTTATCATTAACTAGGACTGGCATAGCTTCTGTATAATTTATATTATGCCAACTTTACATTCCATGCCATGTTGCACAGTCACAGTGATAACTGATTTCCCTGACTGGCCCCTCCAAAGATTTGCCAAATCTCAATTTTCTTCGTAACATCAAATTGAAATTGATTGTGACAGATATTATGTCACATTAACAGCAAGATATGCATATCAACATGAAACACCCCTTTCTACATAATGACCAAAGGCACCTTAGAGGAATGTGAAAAACTTTTGAACTCAGCCCACTTGCCCCCCCCCCCTCTCCCCCGTCCGCCTTACCGTCCAACTTTGATTTCTTTCGTGTGTTAAGTATTGCAGACGCTAAAAGAGTTGATATAATTAGTTTTTTCAAACTTTTAGGAACTTCTCATTTTCCGGCCTTCTTTGTCGTGATTTTGCTAACCTTACGATGACTTAGCGATTTGATGGCCTTTTCCTTAGGCTTACATTCTAGTTATGAAACAGATTGCTTATTATTTATGTGAACAATTTTCTGTAGTCCCTTAAGATATATGAATTTTCTATCGATATTACTAGCCTTGTGGACATATACCGAACTGCAAAATTACTCACAAACAGCTGCCGAAGAAAGTTCTAATTTTGATGCCCTCATCAATGTCGATTAAATAGCCTGGAATGTTGTGGTTCGATCAGTATGACTTCGTGCCTTCATGACCACAAGAAAATTGATAAAATTTTAAGCTGTGTGTGCGCAGATTTTAAAAAGTGAATTACCACCCGCACAAATAATAACCTTCTGTCGATACTCAAATTAAAATGAAAACGAATGACAGGGGGAATTTTGAGGGCAATCTATATCCTCTCCATCGGACTTAAGATACATTAGGGGTTTTCTGCTTCTTCCCGTAAATTATAATAACCCTATTTAAGAAGTGCCGCCAGAAAATGCCACCACCAAGGTAATTAAGGTTTGTCTATCTATCCATCTGCCTTCTAAGGATTCTTGTAGATTTTCATCAATCCCTCCTCAGCAATTCTCGTCTCAAGATTCAAACATGCACGGCTTTACTAATTTTTCTAAAACAGTTGCAACGTCAGGCTCCCAAAATTTCAAGAATAGCCCCTGCAACCTTCTATCCCACTTTGTAAACGCAGCAATTTGCTGGGTTTTTTTGCTACGCGCAATCACACTGTTCTTGCGGGGATATCGTGAGCAACAGCAAAAGCAAGGGGATATATTTGGATGACATTGGCTGGCAATATGGTCTTAATTAGTGATAAGTAGATAATATTTTCTGTACTTGCGAGTTTTGGCAGTGGTAGTGCTGTGATACATTGCAAAGGAAGCTTTGTTTATACAATTTTGTGAAAACCTCGTAAATCAGTTAATACAAAGGCATAGGGTCTTTTCTATGTGTTGACATTAGCTTTTATTCTTGCATAAGATCGTGATTAGCGGTATTCTTTGTTAGTTTGTTCAAAATCACAAGCAGCATTTCCTGTGTATGGTCAACGTGTTCAATCGTGTGATGTTTCTCTCGTCTAGCTATTCAAACATATTCTTGGTGGTACAAAACTTGAATATAGACAATAAAAGCGGACACATTGTATTTTCATATTTGCGATCGAAGCTTTTCGGTCGGCTCTTTTCAAGATCATTCGCCAACATACGTACGAGTGGTAATCTTGTACTCGTATTCGTCGTGGATATAAACCTCCCTATTTGAGGTCGCAGGCTCGCAGCGGCATTATGACCTTTGTCTTGATTGCGACCCCTGGGTCCAATCAGTTAGGTGCGATGTTTCGGATATTCTTTCTCTCCTGTTCTTTCTGTTCCTTCTGAATGCATAAGCTGCTAACTAGGGCAGCTACAAATCTTTTAAGGCTTGAACAATTCATGATGCTAAAATTGTACGAAAGAAAAATATAGTCCTAATATCACATTTACACGAACAAGTATGAGAATCCCGGATAAACACGTGTAGGCCCCTAAAAATTCACGGGGTTATATCACAGAGGAGGAATGTACAGAGAACCCACTCTGTCCTTTTGTTTATGACATCCTATGAATCCGCATTTTGCGTACTGTGCCCTCGGCGCCCTGTGACCGAAGTAAGTAAATTCTAATTTCGCGCGAAACCAAATGTTTGTTTTCATTGCTGCGGCCTCCGCTTCCCTCATCGTACGGCGTCTTTGGGGGAACGTCTATAAAAAGTTTTAAAAAGCTGTTTTATACTTCCTTTTAAACCCCAACTCAGGAAATTTTGCACAAGATTCAGATACACTTTTGCAAGGAAGCAATATCTCACAAAATACCACTGTGTCAATGACACCATCACTGAATGAGTCCCAACGTCTTTTGTATTGGTTCCACTGACTACGAAGTTCATGTTGTTGAAGGAAACCTAATTAAAGAAAATGCAGTCAGTTATGTTGCTGGTTATCTCCTTCAAAAGTGTTTTAATATTCACAGATGTCATTCTTGTGCAATTTTATAAATAACAGAATTGTCCGACCAACGGAACTACTTCCTCTACTGCAAGGCATATAACAACAACAAAGGGCCTTTTGGTGGTCTCTGTGGACTATGCCCATCCTTTATTGAGTACATCCTTGCCTTGGAAGAATTGTTTACCTAAAGTTCTCCATTTGCAAGAGAGATCCTTGCACTGGCAAGAACATCCTTTCCATGGTACAACAAGTAAAGTTTGACAGCCCATGTCCTCGACTCCCCTCTGATCACATGAAGAAACTCTTTGTTCGACTGCGGATCTACTACGCACTCGAGTTTGAAAACAGGACTTTTATGTCTACAAAAAGAAAAAATCGCAAATACCTTAAAGTTAAAAATGGTAGGTACCAAGATCACCAGGCCTACTTATTTGGTCGTGGGCGCTACTACTGTACTTTAGTATCATCCTTCTAAAATAGTCGATAACGTATTCGCCCAGTGGCACTGTAGTACTCGCCCGTCGGTCGCAAGTAGCAAACGAAACATACCTTTATAGTATCGTGTAAACATTGCAGCAATCATAATCATATTTACAGATAGTACCTCAGGGTTCAGAGAATGGCTAGTCAAGGTCAACATACCGAACTTAAACAATTAACATACCTGTAATTTAGAAATCGAGATACATTATCCTAACCATGGCCAAACTGGAATAGTTGGATGAGCAATATGCAGTATCATCAATATAAATTCATTTATGTGTGTCACTAGCACTCCATATCATTGTTGACTGCTGCACTGCCGGCGATTGCATTCCCGAGAAAAGACAATAAAATGTAGAAGAATCCACGCCATTTTCTTTTGCCATCTATATGTAAGCGCTGAGAATGTTTTATCTTTGAGTTCTTGCATTGTATTTGTGATAGTAATACTGCTTGATGGTCTCTACTTGCATTTTATGGACACTAATGCTAAAACAACTCACTGCTCTCTTCTCTGAAATCGCGTGTTTACATGCCAGAGTTATGGCTGCCATCCCCATGGATCATAGGGAGTCACGATCAACAATCTTTCCCTGTACGATAAAGATCAAAGAAACCGACAGGGAGTGAACTCTCTGTACATTCCTCCTCTGTGGTTATATACCGAGTATCTGTATCACGTAACTGTAGGGCCCTATCCGAGGGGCAAATAATTCAACATAGTTTCGTACATATTTTGAATTAGTCTCTAAATAATCCCAAAATAATCTCAATAATGACAGAAATAATCTACTGTAATGTTCGCAATGCATGCGTTAGAACTGATACAGAGGAAACACACTTCAACTTCGTACACTAGAATCCGTATACAGGATTCTCTGTAATATCTTGTTGTGACCTTCTCATTAAAAGGTGAGCCACGAAAAGCCTGTGATTACAAATTTCGATCTCTCTTACAAATTGCCAACCGGAAGTGGTCTGGCACGAATGTGTATAGTGGATACAACATTCGACCCTATTAAACTAACTCCTTTACAAAGTATTAAATTTACTATACTAACAAACATAAGAAAGACGGAATGAGAACTACTAGTATCTACCGGGCCTATAATAATAATCAGGTGGTCTAGCCTTTCTGCTGGGCCTACAATTTGGCACCTGGTCTTCTCGCAAGCGTCATTATCACTGTCTATGCTAACTGTTTCGTCAATTTCAGTGTGACGTTCTTTTGGGGATCGTCTAGGGATGTAGTTACTGCTAGGTTCCTCAAATTCCATCTCCGTCCGTCCTCCAGCTCATAGGAATACTTCCCTACGCGTCTTTTAATTCTGATGGGATTTGAAACCTTCCTACTCATCTTTCCGAATCCTCTGTTAGAAAGTTTAACTACAACCTAAGTACCAGGTTACAAAACTGTTACCGCTTTCCCCCCAATCCTCCTTAGCGTCTTTTCTCGGACTCAATGTAGCAGCTGATCTCAGTCTGCGACCGAAAACTGACTCGCTTGGTGCTACCCCTGTGCTTGAGTGCCCGCTAGATCGCTGTTGTAGAAGAAAACTATAAACAGCCGATCTCCATACTTCAACTGGATGCGCCCCGCTGCGATAATTATTGACCATTGCTTGCTGGTCAAATGACCTTTCTGGTCCCGATTTACTCTCTCTACGAGGATGTTACCTCTGGGGTAAAGCAAGCTACTCTTCGCATGAATAATGTTGAACTTTTGCACAAAATTCTTGAATTCGTTACTGGCAAACTGATTTCCGTTATCTGTCACTACTTTCTGAAAATATCCAAACCTTAAACAAGTCTCCATAAGACGATTCACGACAAACTTTGCTGTCACTTCGTGTGCTGGCCATACTTCAACAAACCTAGATTTACCGTCCACCAGCACCAAAAAAACCTTAAATCCATGTGGAGCCTCTAGAAAAGGTCCACATACATCGACACATTTTCAAAAACGTGGTCCTCTGACCTGTCAACCGGCTCCAATGAGCCCACTTTAAATGGTACTTTAGTCTTGTCAGAATTCTTGCAGATTTTACACTCTTTCACGAATCTCTTTATTTAGCTGGAGCACCCCAGCCACCATGCTACACCTCTTAATTTTATCTTACTACGAACAATACCCCGGTGACCAGCGTGTATAGTACTTTCTATTCTATTTCTAATCTAAAATTTCCGCTCTTAGCTTTTCAAGGATAACCACCGTCTCTCCCCGCATAACAAGACCAGATGAGCAGCTTAGCTCACGTCTAACACGCCAGTAATGCCCCAACTCCCCTGGCGGTTGATCTATAGGAAGTTGCGTCTGAAACCAATTTAAAACAGAAGATAGGTGAGGGTCCACTTCTGTAGCTTCCTGCAACACATCAACCTACTAAGAAGATGCAAAAAATCGTAAATCATTGCGATGACCCTTTCATCATCACCCACTTCGTCTTCATAGGCTTGTCTTGCACCATGAAAGTGAGACAAAGTATCTGGTAGAAAGTTCTGATCACCCTTGATGAAGTTAACTTCGAAGTTGAACTGAAGCAGCTTTAAGAGCCATCTGCTCATCCTGCAACTAACGCGATTCAAACCTTTGTTATTAAGTAAAGCCACAAGGGCTGAATGATCTGTTTGGAGCTCAAGCCAGCGGCCTTTCAACATATATCTATAACGGCTCAGTCCGAACATGATTGACGCCGTTTCCAATTCCTGGACCGAAAATTTCTGTTGTGCTTCAGTTAAGATACGACTAGCACAATTTACTATCGTGACCTTCCCCTCAGCTGTGTACTGCTTGACTACACACGCTAATCCTTCGAAAGAGGCATCAGAACACATTAGAGTTCGAACAGTAGGGCTATTGTTAAAAAAACTCAGCGGCATGGCATTGAGCAATGCAGATTTGAGTGCTTCAAAATCCTGTTCGTACTCCCCTGTCCAGTAAAAAGTTTGGTGTTTCTTCAGCAATTCATCCCCTTGGAGGCAAACTGTCCAAAAGGGGTTGAAATAGTAGTATACTTCTTGCTGTTCTCTGTCAGCTCTACTTCATGAAACGCTTGATTCATATTTAAGTTAGTAAAGTAATTTCCTTGACCTACTCTACACAGGGCTCCTCCTGACTAGACAAAGGGTACTTAGAGCCGACGATTAATAGCTCTAGCATTGGTAACTAGCCTAATTTTTCCGTTCTTACGGCGACACACTACAATGGGTGAACTCCATTCACTAGCCTGCAGTGGCTCTAAAATGTCTTCGGCTACTAATCTCTCTAACTCTTGTTTAAGTTCGCTACGTAAAGCTTCTGGGATCTGCCTACTGGAAGCACATATGGGTACTGTCCCTTCTTTAGATACTATCTTGTGCTGGCATCCATTGATGCAACCCAAACCGGAGAATATCTTTTCACACTACGACAATACTTGCTATCTTCAACAGGCATTTCTACGCTAGTCTTGTGCTGTCTATCTGCTACTTTTACAGTTTTACTATCAGAACTGACTAAACTCACTACCTCATTACCTACTTTTACCTCTATTTCAAAATTACGAAACGCGTCACGTCCAGGGCCATCTAAATAACAGGCCTAGCCAACATGCAGCTGGTGGTTGGAGCTAAAGGCGATTGAGTAAAGAATACAAATTGAAGTTTGCCAACCTATCTTCAAGTGCCAGTGGGACCAGGTACAAGTTCTCTCATTATTAAGGTGAAAAACCTGACTTGATGCACATTTGAGGCATAGGGCTGGGGTAATGGTACAGGGGCAGTGCCACAGGGGGTAGATACCTGGTGACATGGGAATGTACAAATGTAACACTGTAGAGGTATTCTGCCTTAGATTTATCATATCTATGTAAATCCTTACTCTGTTATAATCTAAAAATAATGGGCTGTAAGAACTTTAAATTACACTAAAATGGTGTCTCTGCTACTGCTGTTGATAGGTGATGCCCAGTAAAATATCAACATGTTAATCTGATCTTATATCGGGTAGGGATCTGAACCAGAGATATTCTACTAAAGTTACATTTGCAGTGCCTCACTAGCACGATGCACCAATTATCACACTACAATATGTATTTTGCAGTTTTGTGTAAACATGTAGTAAGTGTATCGTGTTTCTTCCATGAATATTAAACTCGAACATCAGTGCTACTAGACGGAGTAGTATCCCTTGAGAATTACATCGTCATTAAGCAGGACGTAGTCTGGAAAACAGTGGATAGTGAACACCTCCATCATTACCCCGTGGCAGATTAGGAAAGGGAAAGAGAAAACCGTGCTAGTGCCAAGGCCCCCTCGTCAACTCCCAAGACGTTCACTGCATCAACACAACGTTGAGAGACATGTAAAAATGGGAACCTAAATGGGTTTGACATAGCCAACTTAGCCTCTTCGACGAGGCCCTGAAAACGGAAACTGCGGAAGGCCATGCACGCCTCAAACCGCCACATTACCTTGTAAGAAAGTTAACTTTAACAATCATCATATCGCGTGATTTAGGCCAACGACATGTATGGGTGATGTGCAGAGTTACCTTTGACCGCTCTGTTGATAAAGCAGGCGTTCGTCTTAGATAAGGACAAGAAATGAGGGTTTTTGTCGGCGGAAACCTGATAAGACGAAGCCGGAACGTTTCATCTTGCCTTGGAGTTTTTAACTGATATTGCAATCCAATGTTTGAAAGATTCTTTCTGAGGACGTCAAGCTGTGGGAGCGCCTTACATCGTTACTCTGGTAACAGCACAGAAAGAAGACAAAATAAAACTAATAGAAACACTGTAAGGAAGTTGGTTTCTCTAGCCTCAGCTATATAAGCTGTGGCTTTAGGATAGTAAACTTGGTGAGATTGTTTTTAGGAGGTGACTAAAGACTGTTTAAACAAACTATATTTTGTGTTTCAGTAGATAAACCATCATCTAATAATAGCAGTTCCTGTGCTAGACAAGCCTACTTACCACATTTGTTCAAACTATTCAAATTGTAATATCAACAGTTCTTTATTTGACGATTTTCTGAACAGATGTTTTGCGTTAAAAGTATGATCTCGCTCCCTTTAAGCCCAGGGATAGACACCATTGCTTTTTTATTGTGGTAGTCTTACTTAAAGCCGTAGTGATTCTCTAACTTCTAAGTTCCCCTACCCCCAATATACATTTTAAGGTATTTACTACATCTATGCTCAGCTTTATGCCAGAAAGACCTTTGAGTGCGAAATAAAACAAGAAAGAACTGAAACGCCTTTTACAGGAGAATATACTTTTACACTGCATGTAATGATAGAATCTGTATGCTGCGTGAACGTTTAATCACTAGCCTGTGTGACGTTTCCCAAGTCATTGTTCCATTAACCTCTAATTCCCATGTTGAACCCATCGTATTTTAACATGGCCACATAACACCTTCCAACGTTGCAACTATCATGTGTAACAGTTGTTAACATTTTACGTTAAGTATCTTAACTAATACAAATACGATTCCAAATTTTTCCTCTTTATGATCCGCCTACTCCTTAAAACGGACTATAAGCCAGTAAGAAACTTGCATGCAGACAGGCACGAGATATCACTGCCATTGTCGGCTTTAGGTGAGGGCCAGTCGGGCTAGAGGGTCATGTCCAAAGTGCGTCTGCATTAAACTCGTGGAAATAACTGAAAAAACGGGAGCTGAACTTACTTGGGAGAACACAATACCCCCAGGTTTTTCGTGTATACCTTCGGTATCGTAATACGAGAAAAACCGGCCATGTTTGATCTGTGACGTAAACTCCATTTTCGAATAAATACATTCTCACAGCAGCACGTATTTGTGTTGAGACGTTTCTATCAGTTACTCTTGGGTGCCTAATAGACGTCGCTAATTAATTTTTCCAAAATTTCACATTTTGTCAAGGTCGCCCGTCTGTTACGTTTTTGGTCATTTTCCACCCCCTTCTATTCCACCCCCCACCCCCACCCCGTTTATCAAGTTTTTGGGATTTTCCCAACCCTCCCGTTTATTCTAGCCCCTCTTCTATTAGGCACCCAAGAGTACTATTGATGTATTAGAATTTCAATTTCAATGGCAGAACACTGCAAGATAGTCTCCTCGTACAGGAGAATATTACAACATGATTAATTAGTTTCTCTCAATTGAAACCTTTCTCGAAAGTTCCAATGATTTCTCCTTAATGTGGTGCTGAATGGTTTTCCTTTTATAATACGAAAATTGCACTTGCTATAGATGGTATTCGTCGACCCAATCACTGACATTGGCTTAACCAAATAGTACCAACATTGTTTTCTGGAAGTTTGATTACCGATCTAAAGTCTGACCAAACCTGCTCATGCTTAACGGAAATTAGAAAGGTCAAAAAAATTGCGCGAAAATCTTTTCGTCTAACAGTTCGATTGGTTGATTGATGTTGTTTAATTTACAGCTCGGATCCGCTTATTGTTGCCATTGGTCATGTTTAATTGTTATCAGCCATCATTTTGAAGCGTTGTCTCATAGTTTTAAATGTACCCACAGACCGTCACGGCCTTCTGACACTTTAAACGCAATCGCATCATTTATTACAAAATCAAGATCTATTGTAGTAAACACTATTGGACACGAGTAAAGTATGTATAATCACCGAATTAAAGTATTTTTACGGGTGCAGGCCGCATCTATGTAATGTTCTGACCTGGCGATGTCTGGCTCTCTCTCGTTATGTGTTTTGTCGTGACAAACCCGCAGAAAAGTTGCTACTCTGGTCTCCACATGCTCACCCATGTCACGATAGGCAATTATAGCAGGTAGACGCGAGACGAACAGAAGAAGAAGAAGAAGAAGAAGAAGAAGAAGAAGAAGA
>JAAAKM020006971.1:45151771-45194147 GCA_010016025.2 Alatinidae sp. Z8VKAUB7J3
TATTACGAGCTCTGTGATAACGAGTTTTCGGTTATTACGAGGTCTGAGATAACGAGTTTTCGGTTATTATGATCCCTGGGATAACGAGTTTTCGGTTATTACGAGCTCTGTGATAACGAGTTTTCAGTTATTATGAGCCCTGGGATAACGAGTTTTTGGCTATTACGAGCTCTCTGATAGCGAGGTTTCGGTTATTACGAGGTCTGAGATAACGAGTTTTCCGTTATCTCATGCGGAAGCTGAACTCACTGTTTAATTCTTTCACTGCTTTGACTATACCGATGAAGCAGACACTTCTGTCACACACAGTGACACGTAGACAGCAGGTAAAGTGGCAGCTACCGAAAGGAAACAAGGAAACTTCCGAGAAGAAACAAAGGAACTACCGAAAAGAAACGATGAAACTTCCGAATGGAATATTGACGACTTTTGTGCTTTTTAATTTTTTTACGTGACGGCATACTTTTGGTAGTACGGAACAATAGCCTTGATTTTTGTCCAATAACTTATTTGAGTAATACTGTCTTAGGAAGTTCGAATAGTAGCTAATGTTTTGGTGTTCGACATATATTAAGTGGAGAAATGTAGACCACTGCTGTAGTACTGTAAAATTAATACCACACTCATCTGTAAGGATCTTAGGGTGGGCACAAATTTGCAGTTTACATTTTTAAGGGAGGTAGTACCTGTAACAGGCAATGCTCAAGGGCAGGCAAGGGTGGAAGATATAATTAATTTGTTCATGTAGTATTGACTGATAACTAACCTTTTGGACCACTCTATTTCATGATGAAATTTTGATATTTAATAGGGACCCTCTGAGTGTCAATCTGGTATTTGAGGAGATGTCTGTTGTAATCCTGGTACTGATCTAAGAAACCGGCTCATTGGCGGTGGAACATATCTAGTGGCGTGTTAGCTACTGCCTGGAAATTGCAGTCCGTCTTTTCTGTCAATACACCGAGTACTCTTAAGTTATTAGCTAATTTATCTGCCGGCTTTACTGTTTAAATGGGTATTTTCAAGATAGCACTTACTGTTAGAAGGGCTAGTCCCAGACCTCTCGGGTCCACGTTATTACGTCAGTAATATTTAGGCGTAGTGAGTCGTCAGTTTTCGCTTGAGCAGCATGAACCAAGGGTGTTACAGTTGACCTCTTCCATCAGTATGTTTTGAAAAGTACCAAGTTATCAGTTACAGGCACTCCAAAACGAGGCAGTTGCGGCAGCGTTATGAGAATACCAGTCTCATTGCCAACAGTTACACCACGCTCGTAATTTGAGGCAGGGGTGGATAACTTACGACCAGGGTTTTATGTAGCCCGAGGCTATAGCTGAGTATTGGCATAGGATTTATACAATTATAGATGTGGCCTATATATTAAGACTTATTTTATTCAGAGTCCCTCATATTTTTTATATACAGGTTATATCTTGTCAAAGCTCTTACAAGAACCTTTAAGTAGAAAAGGTTACCTTCTACTGTCTGTCAGTCATGAGTTATGCCTACAGCCTCGGAATTAAATATATATCGAAATATAAATCTTTAATCTTAATGAAGACGACGGGAACCTTAGTAAGAAAGGAGGCTCCTCTTTCTGGTATTACTCGGTATCGGCCCCTTGCTTCCTATCAGCAGGAAGCTATGACATGATATGCAAGTCACCGAAATCATAATTTTTAACATTGATCAACAGTTACATAGGGGGTCAGACCAGTTTATATAAATTAAAGCCTAAAATTGTTACACCTAAGGGGGGCAATTTAACTACTTCTAGGTGTAATTGAAGACGATAAGCGCAAGGACTTACTGAGCTCTGTCAGAAGGCTAAAAAAATATCATTACAAGGCGCAATACTTCATATGTTCAATGTGTAGTAACTAAATTTGTTCCCTGCGTGTATCTATCCTGTACCGTATTATTATTTGCGGCCTTGTCCTGCCATGGTTTTTTTAGTTCTTCCTGTCCTGGCCAAAATCTCACTCTGCCCTCGGTCTCGTTCTGCCTTTTCTTGCTCCACTCTCTCCTCTTCTGTGTCACTCTATCCTCTTTGTCACTATGCTCTCCTGTAGTACACTGCTTTATCTTATCCTTTCTATGTTACCCCGTTTCTTACCCCTGCAATATGTGAGATACTTTACCACCAGATAATTCATCATTGCGCTGCTTTGAACTTGTGTAGTCGTGTAAATTGGAATAAAAAAGGTGGGCGATGAAGGAAGAAGGGTTTGACTTGAGATGTTTTAAAAGTAAGAAGCAGCTTACTTTGTCATTGCATTTCATGCTTCAAGTCAAACAATAGAGAATCAACAAAGGTCTTGACTACCAACGCTTTTCAAAATGTGGCCATTGGGAGTAATGTTTTCTGCATAAATAGCAAGAAATAATCTTAGGATGGGACTGGGAAGACCATTCATGAAAAATTAAAACAATAGAGAACCTTAAGGCACATCAGTGTTGATTTTATATGCATAAGAGTCCTGCCTATTTAAAACTATTTTTATAAGCCCATCAGATAAAAAGGATTTGATAGTTGAGAGAACATTGCCAGATTTTCCACAGTTAGCATGTTTGTGAAGCATAGCATTTTGCTAGACCTTGCTTCTATTTCGTCAAGATCTATACTTCGCTGTTCCTTCTTCCAAACTCCTTCCCACATTGCTCTACACTATTGTATCGTTCATCCTTGACTCTATTCAGCTGGGGGAGGGGGTTTCCCTAGCCCCAATTTCTCAGTTTTCAAGTCGAAACTGATATTTTAGAGGGAAAACTTTTATTAGAAATATGTCTCAAATTTTTTTTGACTGTTTCAGCGGTTGACGTTCATTTTCAATGGCCTATACGTCGATCGAATGAACGATCCCTTGCTCAAATGAAGGATCCTTAACGCCCTAACCAGCATCATTCTTAAGTTTTCTTATTAAGTATATATTTTGTTGTTGTATATTGTATACCAATTAAATATCTTTTGTGAACCAGCTTCCTAAACAGTTGTGAAAATACTCCCCTTCCCTATAGTAATGTAAGGTTATATTTCACCCTACATTAATAGGTTTCAGAAAGATATAAGCTATTACTGGCATTGTGATCATTATACATAAAAGCTTAATAAAACACTCATTTGGAGTGGATTTGACAACTGAGACGTTACGCCAGGCCAGACATTTACAGTGATGAATAAGGAGGAGGTACCGTGGTAATTCGATTATTCGGTCTGGGCAGTGCACAGGATTTCAAGACGAGTTCGTATAATCCAAAATTCCGGATAAACGAAAACACGAAAACTAACACTTGTTGATGACTAAATGGTGCTCAAAGACAAGAGCGTACTTTTGACAAAAATCATGCAAATATGTTCATTGGGATTGAAAATACACATGTATTGTCGTCTGCACTTCGCACAAATTTTCAGACCAATTCCGCAAGGCCGGATTATCGAAGTACGGAAAATAAGGGGTCGTATAATTGAATAACCAATGAAACCACAAATTTTAAACCAATTAAAGTAAACATAAAATGAAACACATGTATTAGAAAAGCTATTGAAAATAGAAATTTGGTGCTTTAATTTTACCAAATATTAATGATATATTTACTATTTACTTATCTTGTTCCTTTGCCTTTTTCAAACCGAACTAATCACTGAGTTATCGTTCCTAAACTCGATTGTCCCACATTGATATTGAACGAATAGGGAAAGGAAAATCATTCTGCTCTTAAAACGAATCTTGTCGAATGCGCCAGAAATGTCGTGGTTGTCTGAGAAGAATGATAAATTTGAGACAAAAGAGAGAACTTTTAAAAAGTACACTTCACGACTCCTCTACATGAACCCTAGCAGTAATAAGCCTTTATCACATTTTCAACATATACCTACAACTTGGTACTACTTACGTAGATATAGGAGCGAGCCTCATTTCTATGTGTATTACTGCGACGGAAATTGACATAAGGGGCTGAATGCATGAAACGTTACCCCTCGGTCATTGAATTCGGTAGAGGTTTTCAAATAGCTGCTGTTTTAGAGCAAAAGTAGTGTGGAAGTAGTCCAAGACAGGGATGGGAGTGGAGCCTCAGAGCTAAGGTGCTGATCAATAATTACGTAACGCTAAAAATTTACTCTTTTTCAGCCCCACCCACCCATCAGTAACGCTCCGTAACAGGTAGCATGATCCCATCCATCACCGTTACGTAACAGTTTGAAAAACCCACCCGATATTTCAAAGAGGAGACCGGGCCTGAAACGTTATTATGAACGTTATCATAATTCCTGCCCCACTATAAAATCAAGTATATGGAAAATAAGCTTGTCGAGTTTTTTTGCTCATGATCACTTCATAAAATACCTTTCGCAGTTTCCTTTCAAAGGTATTACAATAAACATAAACGTAACAAGCGCTGATATTCGATGGAGTACGTTCGAAAATTGAATAGGGAGTCTAGCATAAACATTCGATTTATATGTACGCATTTTAATTAATCTCTCAGAGGACATTAGCCTTTAGATTGATAATAATTGACAAACAGAGAAATTGAGATATGAGTTGTTTCCAGGGCGTTACGTATATTTATTGCTACAAACCCCACCCACCAATACTGAAAATAGTGTAACCGTGGGTAGCTAAATCAGACTAAGTCACCCATATGACCGTTATATAATTATTGAATGGCTGCTAAGATGTTCTGGAAAGAGGAAGAAGAAGTATGGTACAGATTTACATTTATTTTGGCCGGAGATTGTTTGAAGTATTTAATACAACTAAACTATTCGCTAAGTGTAATATCTTTCGGAAATTTAGAGTGTCCTATCGCCACTTACGGTAATTATTCTACTTACGGTAATTATTCAACTTACTACCGCAACCCCTTCGAATAAGCGTATCCACCGAATAAGTGCACTCCTTCCGAGCAAAAATTTGTAACAAGTGCACTCCCTCGAGTAAACGCACCCCAGGTAATGCTTCTTGATCGTGATGGTGGTAACTCGGATATAAAAATTAGATCATGATGACGATGATGATGATGTTGGCATCTAGTTTCATATGGTTTTTGTTTCATTTGTTAAACATTAATTTTCTGACTTTTCTCTGGTGTACTATCTGTTTCGATACAATTTAGACGAAGAACGTGTCCGTAAAATTTGTGATAAGCACTCGCCCTCGATCAAGCGCACCCCCAAATAAGCGCACCCCTAAACACTTGCAAATTTCATAAGCGCACCGTGCTGTTAATGGAATAATTACGGTATCTACATTTTCAAAGAGGGTGCTTGTCAACAAAGATCATGAAAACTACAAATGGGTGCCACCGAGGGTATGTTGTGTGATATGACATCTCTATCAAGACTGTTCAGGCACATGACGGAAATATCATATGTCAGTGCCGTCAAGTGGAAAGAAGAGAAGAAGCTGGGTGCTTCGCTATTACGGAACTGGAGGCATGAGTCCTCAATTTCACATGTAATCGACTGTTTTGTCTAGTGTTAACACTTCTGTTTTATGACAAAATGTTAGATTTATCTTCTCCCTGGATCTCCTTCTCTGCTCCATGTTAAAAACCCATTCCTTATCTAGTGATGTAGATAGAAACTGCAGCTTGTACGCACTGACTAAATTCAGTCCTTATTTTGCGTTTCTTTGCTAGCGGCACCCACACATCGACTCAGAAATAAATATTGAATTGAATCAAGTGTGGGTTCAATATAAAAGATGCTCATGAAATGTTGCGGGAGTTCGATGCATATTGTCCTAGAGCTGCCTTATGTGAAGAAGAACGTTTATAGTGACTTCCCCATGTTCTATGACACGGTTTCATCATAAAAATGTAAACATATATTTCATAAGTTGAAGGGTAGGCCTACCAGATTCCTTCTGAGCAAAAATTACGTAGCTTCCGTTTGATTCCCAGTAAATTTTTAAAACTTCACAGTTTTATCATTCCTGCTGAAAGGATAAGAGAGTAGTAAATGGGAAAACTAAGGGAGGGCCCAACAGGCCCTGAACATTTGCAGGGTTGTGAATCATACGGAAGCTGTCTCTTTTATCTCGCTTTGAAAACGTGCTCTTTAGAGGCGTCTCCTTATTGTTATCCATTGTGGATATCTCCCAGCTACTTTTTTGATCATCCTGTTGTTATGTAGGCACAGACCAATCAAATACGAATATGGTATCACGTGGTTCATTAGGAATGTGTTCAAAGCTTTGATCTGTTGAGTTGCAAATGATGGTGATCATGGTGGTTGTAGCAAGTATGGCGGGGAATATTTGGAAAGGGATGTTATTATTAGTTTTCGCATCAACATGTCTACACAGCGTATCATCAGGTATGTAAAGATGTTTTGCATCGTATCCCTTGCTTAAAAACCCGACTGATGCATACTTCACTTCTTCGGTATTAATCTTAAACAGTCAAGATAGCTTACCATTTCTGAATGATTATGGTTGGCAATGCTCAATGTACAGGGGTCTTTTATGTGACCTAATCATTTTGGAACTATCTGATTATTTTTGGCCGCGCTGCCATCAAAGACGGAAATATCTTCTCGTTTAGAGTCTTTAAATCTCAGCATGCCAGGAGCTGTAGCTGCCTTCAGGACAGTCGCTAGATAAACATTCAAATGCTAAGGCCGATCTTGGCTTTTGAATGGAGATTTATTTCATGTTTTAGGCATCGAAACAACTGAGAATCCCTAATAAGCTCCCTCAAGGTAAACCTATGCCGTATTCTAAGGCGCAGAGGACTGTTTTTGTGTTTATTGGAGGCCAAAAGTTGGAATAGTGGCACGTCGAATGAAGGCCTTTACAATCGAACGTCAAGTTGCGGATCGATGTTGACAGGTTCCATTTCGTTGTCGTAGATGACTTTTTCCGAAGCTATTCCGTCTACGCACATTTATGGTAACCTTTTAAATAGAAGACATAGCGTGGCGATAAGCGTAATTATCATTTCTTAAGTTAGCTACAAGATGTTTTAGTGAAGTGTTTTTAGATCTTGATAAAGGCTTCGGCGTCCTTGCACCTCACTGCCCTAAACAGTGTGATGTTTGTTTTGAAGTTAGGTACCTATTGACCACACTCCTGCTCTGGGATTGTTAGTGAAATCTGATAAGAGCGACGCAGGATCAGGAGTGTTTACAGAGTAAAAGAGGGGACATAGGTTAGAACAAGTTGGTAGGGGCACTAAATTTTATGCAGATATGTGGTGGCCTAAATTTTTCCTGAAAACCCATTGGGCCAAGGGCCATCCAACTCCTACCTGATATCAGCTTAGCCCAACGTCCGTTCTCACGTACGCCACCGTTTTTAGGTTTCTGTACGGAAATGATAAAAGAAATTGACCATTATCGGAACACTCGAACATTGTATTTTTCATTATCGAGGTGCTACACTAGGAGCAACTACTTTCGTAATTCTAGAGTGGTGGCTCTTGCTCGTAGACCGCCATTAGGAAAATAATACTGATGAATGTCCACTGTCATTAAAAGTCAATTGCTTCAAAGAAATTTTCTGCTAACATCCCGAAGGAAATGTTAATGATTTAAAGTAGACTTGTTATTGATCTCGACATGCATTCTTTTTAAAGAGACAGATCGGCACACGTAAGTCCTTCTGGTTATCGAAATTTAAACGAACACTATTTTGCTTCTCTTCGTTTATTTACTGTTGAAGATAGAAAAAAAATATGCTAAGGCAGAGAAGTATTGTGATCTTTTCACAATATTGAACAGTGACTCATAACAGCATTTTGAAGTCGTGCATCAAGCGGCTATGACTAGCCCATTGTCTTGAAACAACAAATTAGTATTCTATTTAACGTCAGTGAAAACACTTTTTGTATGCTGATCTTTGACTCGATGAAGTGTCTTTTGAGCTCTCTCGATGATATCCCTTATCGGTTTCATTTTAACATGTTTGTTGACTGTTATAAGTGCACGATGTCTCAAAACCCGCTCATGTACGCTAACCAACGGCTGGGATTTAAATGGAGGCCGGAATTGTCACAGATTTTTGGGTTAAGACAGGCCATAAGTTTGTATTGTGATTATGTGTTTCATTTATACATAGCATGTGTTTTGAGCAGACTTCAAAATGCTATATGATGCCACTACTGCTTGCTATTTGAAAAATAGCTCAGGCACCTGCTAAAAGTTCATGGATAATGTGTGGGATTTGCTTGATTAGATAAGATAACGAAGTTGACAATGCCCTAAGTAGAGACTGCTTTATGTTGAACTGTGACTTCATCCTTCTTGAGCTACAGTGCTGTGATTCTTCGTGACACAGTCGGTTTATACTGGAAATGCAGGCTCGCTCAACTCAGATATAAATTCGCAAGATTCTGATAAAATTTAAAGTCTGGGATCACTCTAAAGTAAGAGGTTTCCCTGAGATTTCTTAACACTCAGTGTAAACACAAAAATCAGTCTTGTAATGAGGATACTGTTAAAATATCATCACGCAAGTCTTCTACGTTGCATAGGAATATTTGGTCAAGTCTTCGTATGATAAAACCTACAATATGTCTGCACATCAGTTTTTGACACATACAGAAATGTTTGGATATCCTGTAGGTTTTTACCACTATAAAAGAAGTTATGTTTGTTAAACCAACTGTAGTGAATCTGAAGAAATATAAACATATAGGTTATCAGTGGACCAAGCTCTCCCCCAAACGAATTACTGTACTCACACTCAGTGTGAAGAATGTGTGTTCACTGGAATTATTAACAATGGTGTGTGCCCCTCTTTGACTGCCTAGATGTCCATTATTACTGGACCTGTTCTAGATTCAATTCTGAACTAGAGTAATAGATCGTTTGTGAATGAGATCAGAAGGTTAGGTCAAGTTGGATATCCAGAATGAGTTGCAACAGCAGGCTATGTTTGTAGCAGTAAAATAATACACATTTTTGAATATTAGGTCAATTTTATAATAAATACATATTTAAGAGACAGCAGTCCTTTATTTCTGTAACATGTAAGGAAAAGATTATTACAGGATGATATTGCATGATGTAGGTATACACCTGCTACCACTGATGAAAATTTCTTGTTAGAGTAGAAGTGCTAGTGATCTTTTTTGCATTCATTAACCACCAATCAAAATCCCATGAAGAAGATAACTTCAGAATTATTTTAGTCAATTCTTACATTTTCTAATAAAGGACACCACAGGGATCAGGTAGTCCTTACATTCAGTCTGCTCACTATTACATTGATTTCTTGGGCTTTCAAGGGAGCCTCCTTTGCCACGCAAAATGATCACCAGATGTCAGAAAGAGAGGATTTGAAAAGTTCATACAGAAAAGATGCTAGGGAAATAGGAAGTATATCTTCATGGGTTCCATACCCATTGGTGACATAATTTCTATTTCTTTAGTGTCTTTTCAATAATCAATTACATGGGCAAAAGGTGTAAAGATGGGTACAATGAATGGTAACTTATGTAGCATTGATTACTCTTCAAAGTAAGTTGTGAATGTGGGAGTGGGTTGAAGGAGGATAGTATATTCTGAGGATGGTAAAACTTCAGTTGGGTGAGAAAGTGTGCTTGGAGTATTATTATTATCATCATCATCATCATCATCATCATCATCATCATCATCATCATCACCATCTAGTGTAGTTTGCTTACTCCTTTTTTTCAAGGGGTCACTGACTTTCACACCATGGTGCATCCAAATTTCAAGTCAATCGGGCCAGGCTTTAAAAAGTTATGAGCTGAAATGTGTAGCCGCGGGCCTACTAGGCCCCCTCCCCCCATGTAAGATAGGGTTAACCCTATATTTTTCCTCTTCATCCCTTATATATTTTCCTATTGCTCCCGAGACAATATATAACGGATTTTGGATCAATAAGCTTTTAGATTCTCATGACAACTCCAAGAGATTTCAAGACTCAGGATCTTTAAATAAATTCTTTTTTATTCTGTTGGGTTTATTTCCTGGTAAATTTGATATATTCCTATGAATAAGCTCACACCATTTAAATCAAATTTTGAAATAAGTGCACATCTTCCAGTGCGTCCACAAAATTAAATCGGGTAACTTAAACATATTCAGTTGTTTTGCTATTTAAGGTCATTTATCTTTGATTCAGATTGGAAAAGCAGTTTTTTACGGTCAAATTTCAAGCATATTCGATGGAATAAAAATCACGACTAATTTAATCTAAGTTCTCAAGAACTTAAGGCGTAGCTATTATCTTAAGGGTACAGTTAACACCTCCTTACAGACCAAAGAAGACTTATTAAGTGCCTTAACCATGAGGATATGATTGGATCAGTTAATTATCCTCGAACATCTCGTAGAGGAGGGCGAAAGAATTCACCATCCCTATTATACCACTCAGTGGGAAAGTCTACAAAATCTTAACCGATAACTATAACATACTCCATTGCGATAACGATCATGAAAGAACCTTCACAACACCAATGATCTTACCTAGAAAACCAATATATTTTTAAGAATCAATATGAAGGTTAGAAATTGTTACGATAGTAAAAACTAATGCTTAAACATCTCGTCGCAAGTAAACACTCTGCGATGTGCGTGATTACACCGTGAAAAGCTCGACGTTTAATGGAGGCACAAACTTTAACACAGTCGAAATACTTTATGGTCCGCATGATTTTTATTTCAGATTCTCAGTACACTTATTACTGTGTTACATTTGTGCCTTTTAATTTAGTAATTATCAATCATAATGCCGTTAAGGTAGTTGTTACCTTAAACATTTGATGACATCTCGGAAAGTTGAAATGAGATGGAATCAGACACTTCTGTTTGTTCAGCTTTGACGACTTCGGCTCTAGTAAGAAAAGAAAGACGACACAGATAAGCATGGATAACAATTTGGGGTCTCAGTAACGACTAATACTGTTTGCTATTGGCAACCAAATGCAATTCTCTCTTAGTCACTAATTTCTCATTTGCTGAATCGGACAGTTATAACCAAAAAGAGGTGGTGCAATATATTTCATTAAAAAAATGCTAGAGCCCGGGCCAAGTGTTGTTTGCCTCTTTGTTATTGTTACAATAAATTAAACATTTGAAAATTTAACGAGAATTAAATCTACAAAATGTATGTATAAATATATGCACGAATTAATACCAATAGTTGGTATAGTACTTGATAAAAGAAATCCGGCTGTGTGAAATCGGGAAAGGGGAGAACACTACGATTTTATATTTAGCATTTAATTCACAAATTTCACGTCCATGTTTATTTATTGTTTTCGAATAATAATAAAGATAATAATAATAGTAAAAATAATAGTGATAATGCATATACACGTATACACTACTTGCTCGATGGCACTCTATAAAACTACAAGTGCATATCGCGAATATTGTCTTATGTGTATTTAAGGCCTACTGCTGAAATTAGGAAAACATGTTAAAAAGGTAAGTCTTAAAACTTCATTTATAGTTATAAACTAAAGCAATAAGCTTAATCATAATTGAAAGAGCGTTCCCCAGTTTTGGAACATCATCTGATAAAGTCCTATCGCCGTACGTCTTGCCTCTAGATTATGGTACAAGCAATAACTGTTCGCTAAAAAATCGTAATATACGAGCAGGGCGATAACGATGTAAAATTTTACTGAGGTACGGCTTACAAGACATCACGGAAATATTCAAATTTGATAATTATAAGTTTACAATGTAGTCTTGTTTTAAATATTTGCAGGCGCTTACAATAATATCCTACGAATTAAATGTCACAAATACCTCAAATAGGTATACCTGAGTGACGACTCAAAACATTCAAACTTAACATATACACCTTGCTTTGTATAGTTTAGTAAAAAATATCTTAATTGTCAGATCAATGCTTTATGTCTTTATTTTATAACGTTGGCAGTATGAATGAGGTCTCTATGTGCTATAAATGCATATTGTAGGATTTAAAGACACTAAAACGTGCCCTTATACTCAATAACTCGAGATAAGGGAATCTAGCAATTTTGCTTGCTAAAGTTTTATATTTTTTGTCCGTCCACGGGTAACAGTCTCCCAAGATGCCAAGTTTTAACACAAACATACGCTTCGTCTCATTCCAGGAACGTGCTCCTTAGAACTATAATATTACAAAGAGGTCAGTTTACAGGAAGCTATCGGTGGGATGCTCAGCCACAGAAACGAGAGATACCGTTCTTGTGATGTGATAGTAATCTCTGTTTGCTATATTCGGGGTGTCCATAGATAGTTTTACGGCTCATAACGAGACGTCCCAGAGAGAATTAACTCCTGATACAAATTGTCTGAAAGTTGTTCATGACGGTAACAGTAAACATGTTCTATCTATCATGCATGACGTCAATTATCTTGGGACATAGATCGTTCGTCTCTCAAAGATTTCTGCAACTATAAAAGACTTCGCAGATCTATAAAAAATACACACTCACACACTTATACACACATATATACACTTATACTCTTGCATATGACGGAGAACATACATTAGCCAATAAAACTCCGCTCCAAGTCAAGGGAGTTTCGTTGCTATCGCTGTTCAAGAATAAAATCTGTCAAAGCAAATAACCAGACGACAAAGAAGATCTCATATCGAACCGAATTCTTACAACGCCGTCCCTATTAACGAACTTTGGTATGAATGAACTTTGTATATTTTGAGATAACTGTAGTTTTAAGATTTCTGTAACACAACATACTTATTATCTCGTTACTGTTTCATCGCATATATCGTAGGTCATTCTCCTCGTGCGATGACTTCCTAACAGTGAAAAAAGATGACAATGAAAACTGAAGTTGCTAGAAATATTGAAATTGTATACAAGTTTGATAGTGATTCTCGTTAAACAGGAACTCCATTGAAAACAGTTTTGTAAATTTAATAAGTAATCCTGTAAACGTATTCGATTAATAGATGAATTAGTGTACTTAGAATGATACATTTATAGTAGTACTTCAAGAGACATAACTCAGCCTCAGCTTGCCCCAAGCCAGGTTGCGAGAGGAAGAGAATTAGCGACAGGAAGGATATCCAGCTATAACACTATATCAACAATTAGTTGTGAAAACGAGTTAATAAATTTCTACGAGATGTCATAAGGCAGAGATGGATGTAAAAGGCCCTCAAAAGAGTAGAATGGACCAGGACAACAAAGCCTACCCCGACTTCACAATTTTATTATCAACTCCTTTGTAAGCAACTCAAATCAAAGTCGGAAACTTTTTAAGAAATCCACGACTGACTGTTTTGTATTGTAAGCAGCTTGAAAATCTAATTGTGCATTTATAGAATGTTTGTGTTAATAAAGTGCATGCTTCTGCAGAGCATACTCGAGATTGATCCTGATCTTACAGAATCCCCTAAACAGTGAGACAAATATTGGTTCGATGGCTTCTAATCGTTATATCGCTATTTATTTTATGTTCATAACGAACACTCCTGTACAAACAAAAAGTAATCAGATAGGCAACTTAGTGCTAATTCCAGCGAAAAAATTAAACAACTCCATATCTGACTTAAAATCTAAGTTGCTGATTTAGATAAATCATGTAGTACAGAACAGAGGCCGCTAATGTGAGCAATATGAGAACTTCAAGAGACTTGGTGGTCCACAATTTATAACCTTGTATGCGATTTTTGTCGGCTATTGCTATTCGTATATTCATATGATCAAAATTTATGAAAATAAAGGAACCATGCTCAACCATGTCCCCCATGGGTACCAAAGGGGGATTCAGTTATTTACTGTAGGAGAGGAGGATTAAATAGGATAGAGTCTCCTATGCCATATTCTCTGATTCTCTCACACTAACATTGTTATCGTCAACCAAACGATTTAATTCGTCTATCCTGTTCACAACTGAAAAGCCCAAGTTTATATCCGATCCTAGGTAAGGGGAGCCGTGGCCTAGGTGCCCCTACCCTGGATCCATCGTTGGTAGGTACAGGAGTAACTACGGATAAAGGGTATTTGGTCCATTAAACAGGGTTCATTAGTTATCAGAGTGCTTCATTCATCACAAGCCATTTTAACGGTATATCTGCGTAGTGGTCAAAACTAGGACACAATTTTCATAATCTAAATTTTAAAAAAACAACAATCCACAGATTGTATTAATTTATCCGCTGGCTTATAGATCAAAGTTAAAGGAGGTAAGTGGCAAGACAGACAAACACGCCTTTATTATCACATCTTAGATATAATTGAATATTTCATTGTATTTTGTTCTCGTATTACATTACTTACCTTTCAGAATCTGTTCTCTTGAAATTCCCGTTAGAAGTGTTTGCTGGGATGAAACCACTTGAGTGCTTTGTCCGTTATCAAGAAGTAAAACAATACTGTACATTATAAACAGAGATAAAGTAAAAAGGATCACATATTTGCGAAGCTTCCACTTTAATAGGAACCATCCAACAGAAAGTCTCATTTTCTACAGTGCTGAAAGTAAAAGATTTCTCTTATTGCTAAACAAAATTTCTAACTTGATAAAAAAAGTCTCTCCATGATCTGAAACTATATGAAATTGAAATGTGAACTCAAAAACGTGGCAAAGTCAGGTTTGGACATTTTTGGAAACAGACGTTCGTTGCTATGACGAAGTGACAAAGGGTACAGCTTTTGTTTTTTGTTGTTTTGTAATATCTCACTATAAAACAAAGAAGTCTGGGAGGAAGAAAAGATAACAGCTGAAATCAACTTTAATGAAAGTATGCCAACTATGATTTGGAAGGGTTGGTTTTCTACCAAAGTTTATTTCACTTTTCACACTTCTCGTTCCAATTTGCACGTCTCTTAAAGCACTTAATCGAGGAATGGTCAATGTGGAATAACAACATGTTCCTGCAGTCTGAATCAGTCAAAAAAAATCATTTCCGGTTCCAGATATTCGCAGGTATCTATCCTAAGTACTATACATGGTTGTTAACAACCAGTTCTGGAGGATGTGTACTTCTATTTTGGTAAACACCTGGAACAACAAGTTAAGAGTTCTGAATAACATCCTCTGTTTACTTATCTCAGAGATAACATTAAGAAAGCAGCAAGCTTAAATTCTCATTCCGTAAATTGGTTTAAGGCCTTAAATATGCGGCTGTCACATTGTAAAAACTATAATATCCCTGTTAACATCCATCAAATCTCAATCACAACTTTCTTCCAGTTACAAGCCCTCATCTCCGGATGTAAACCCATATAAGTTTGTATGTGTGTTCTTCTTTTTATTCTAGTGGATTTTGATTGTAGTGCGTGACGATTGTAGTGTTCGACAAATAGGACCATGATTATAGTCTTCAACGAACTGAATTATGATTGTAGTGTCCAAGGGGTCGAAATAAGGAAATTTAATCAAACCGGCTCTTTTGGTGCAAGCGATACGAGCGGAAGGCGCGGAGCACAGATTTTGCAATGAAGGATAATAACACACTTAAGCAACACTGTTAAACTAATCAAACAAACTAACACACTCTGCAACTCAGGAGTCAATGCATTCCCAATGAATTAATGCCCTGACATTGTGTCATTGAAGATTTCCTGTTTACTAAGAGGTTTTCTACTGTTTATCGAGGTGCGATGTAAGTCAAGATAAGCTATCTGTTAGTAAACAACCGCACCAGAGCTTAATTTTCATACCCAATGTAATTTCGAGGCGGCTTTTTCTGAAATTTAATACCTTGTCGAACCGGCTAAACGACAATTTGAGGCAGCTTTAGCCGGAGCCGGACAGTTATTTCGACCCCTGGTGTCTAACGAATTGTAACAAGATAGTAGTATTTAATGAAGTAGACCATGGTTGTAGTATAATGAGCTACTGGCTGTAGGAATTACTACTTCTGCTGTTTTTGTCTGCATTCAGGCTAGCCAAAAACAGCTTTTGAAAATAGTAGATGCTCAAGGCTTTCATTCGAGACTTTGTGGTCTTCTCTTATCTTGAGATACATTCAATTTTTTGTCAAACTCTCTGCTCCAAAATCTATAGTTGATGATGGTTTCATTGATAGACTTAAAGTATTTGTATAACTGGTCAGTTTTTGTTGATCAATAACCACAGACACACCGAGCTCTTGATAAAACTAATCAAAACAATCTTGACGTTTCAGACGAAAGACTGATAGGTCATTCGCAGCTCTAGTGGCTGTGAAAATGTAAAACTTGGTAAAGCATGATATTGGTTTTTAGAGAGAGGCTAATACTGCTTTCCGTCGATTGAAAGAACGTCACCATGCAACTATAAAAACAAAACGTATTTGTAACTCCTTCAAGAACCCTATTTAATTAGTTAGTAGGCCGCTCATGGATAAAAAAGTATATTGATATTAATTAAGGACATTTTCGATTACTTAGACAATCTTGCGTTCAGAATTGCCGTTTTGCATTGGTATTGTGCTTTCGTCCTAATGTTAACATATCTGTGATCACTAACACTCGAAGTTATAAGTGTATGAAATGTTGCATTAAGTATTACGCCTGCGCACTGATGTCGTATTTATCTGCTTCCTAGGCAACGTTGGTTGCGTGTTGTGTACTATTTGGCGTTTGCCTATTCTCGGCAGCGAATAGCCCTGAATTGATAATCACACATTCCGATTCATTCGCTACGTACAATGTTGAAATATGCAAGTGACTATTTGTAATCGCTTATGAAGGTGATACAGACTGTATTTGGCGTACCCGTACTTAGCATGTCCCAACAGTCTGCACTTGTAGGCAAACGTACACCTTCGTTCTTCAGTAGTTGAGCAATTGTTGCTGCTTTCTTACCATCGGGTCTCCTGCCTTCGAGTTCGTGTTTCGATTAATGTATCTCTTTAGTGGAATGAATCTCCTAAAGGTATTTGTTCGGCAGTGTTGACAGAATGATAAAGACTGCGTTATGATACTGACTCCCTGTTTTAGCCTGTCTCGAATTCAGCGTTAAACATCACCACCATGACACCACAATGCGTTACATATGGATACCGAACGGTTTTGGTTTACTCTTGTTCTGTAACAAATTTATCATTGAAAGATGGATATTGCTACAAAGGAAATATGATTCCTGCATATTTATCACCTCAGTATTTACTACCTTAAAGCCTAACAAGAAAAGACATCTTGCATTAAGTTAATCATTCATTCTGAAATAAAGAATCGCCGAAATTACTAGGCCGACATTTACCACAGAAATATTTAGAAAGTGAACCCTGTCTTACTATATCAAACATTAACCTCCTAAAAATTTTCGGGCAAGATATTTGCCTTCGAAACATTTACCATATAAGTTCTCTTACTTAGCGAGTACATTTAGCTGGATTTTCCACCTTGCCATTTACTATCGACACATTTTCCTATGAATCTCTCTGGATGCGGGCCATCAGGGGAATTTATCAGATGGGCACCTGGTCTGACTTGGGTTACTTGCAGTCTGGGTGAACATCATGTACGACATTTGCAGGCTGCGACATTTAACTGCTGTCGGCTAAAATGTGCTTCAGCTAACAATTATACAAAAGTTTACAACAAAGGCAGTTGGAGACTATTTAGCACATTTACACTAGAAGAGTAAGACAAGGCTGTGAGATATCACTATACTCTTCTAAAAACGTACTAGAAATTTATTCTTAGTAGGACTGAACATATGAAGGTAAGAAGATTAACACAGCATTTACAAACTTAGATACGAAGATGATGTTGTACAAATGAGCAAATCGCAGATAGTGAGCTCTTTTGCATGAAGTAGCAAAAGAAATTCAAATTGCAAGATTGATTTTAATTGTGAAAAGGATTGGTCGTAAGGTAAGGAAAAAGAAAAATATTAAAACTACGCGTCTACTGAGGTACAAATGAAAATGAACATAGTAAACAAAGTAATGCAGGAACAACTAATATACAATAACATCAAAATAGAAGATAAAAGGAAAGCTAAGGATTCGTTCAGGATGTACAGAAACGCAGAAAAGAAAAGAAACATTGGGGAGCTAAAAGTTGACGTATGTGTTATACCTTCCGAGTGGGTGTAGACGTTAGACCACCCAACACCAGAGATATCGCCACGCCTAATTACATCGCGAATAAAGTGAAATTGGATGTCTATATAATTAACCCTTGAATGATTAACTGGGTTCTTGGAAATAGCAATGGCTCCCTGGTTGTCTTCCTTAATAATTATTGCTTCATTAACATCGATACCAACATTCTTAAAAATAACTTCAGCTATATTGCCTCTTGAGTTGCAGAACTTAATGCAATATACTCGGATCCTGATAAAATCTCGTAGTTAATTTGCTACTTTATTGATCTATAAAAGTTAAATTTGGAAATCCATTTAATAATTACGCGTTAATCTGCTCAAAAATAAGTATGGTTATTTATTTCAGACAAAGTACGATCAAAAAGATGAGGAAAAAAAGATGTTTAAATATTTATCAAGCTCAAAAGCAATAGAACGCGTTCCATTGTCCTAACGGAAGAAGCGATCTGGATCATAGCCGTCTGTTGGTTTGTCCAAGCAGAAGTTCATCAGAAACATCAAATCCAGCGGTTAAATTAGGCTAAACCTAGCAGCATATCAGACACTTAATTTACCAGGGACAACGAAAAATAATAAAAACCTGGTTTTCCAAGATTATAACAGCAAATCAATTGCCATACATGAGACACATTTTAAAATATCTTATTTCCTCTTTGACAGAAGACAAAAAAAGGCCAAACCTCAATATTTCTATCGTCTTCTATAAGTGAGGGAGATCTGATTCCGTAACTTATTGATATAGGACCAGGTATTTTACTTCCTCCTCTGCTATCTGAAATTCAGATGTTACGAGGTAATATATATAACCGTAAGGTCCCTAGATTAGCGGCGCATTGTTAGATACAAAAGACTTTAATGGCATTTTAATGACAAATAGAAAGAAACAATTTAATTGTTTAAATATTTCCCATCGCTAACGCAGAACACCCCAAAACAGGATAGAGCTTATTATTACCTTGGCTTCCAAATAAGCTGCAAGCAGTCTCACATAAACAACATTTACTTCCTTAGTATTATCTTCAGGGATGTAAAATCTAGTTCAAATTGGCTTGGAGTTCCGCTTGACTTTACTAATCTAATAGCTTTGTTATCAATTGATAGGAAAGTGATTGAGAATGCAACTGTGCCACATATTGGGACGTAAGTGAGAATAACGAATTGGAGTTTTGGTATATATGGGTATTAAACTGCTTGAAAATGAAATCGCAGGTCTCAGAAAACTTTTTTTGGGTTCCTTCAAAACTAACACAACAAAAACCGTTTTTAAAAAATTGCAATTTATTCATACCAATGTGTTTCATCATAAGGACAGTCGAACACTGACAAATACTAGAGGTGTTAGACCAAAATAACATACGTTTTCTTAACAAAGAACAGCCAAGCTCCACTAACATACATTCCTTTATCCTCCCTCGTCAACGAGTTAAACTAAACAAATATGAATAACAACAACAACAACAATAATAATAATAATAATAATTTTTAACTTCAATGTCTTTGAATTCGGTTACTAAAGTCATAGGCATATCTGACTCTTACAGTAAATAATAGCTACATTTCATTTATAACAGCAGAAAGATGGTAACACGGAAGCACACACACACATACACGCAGACACATACGCACACACATTCAGAAACACAAACACGTAGCCCCTAAATAATATAAATATTATATGATCTTGTTACAAAGCAAGAGGTTCAGAAAATGACCATTGAGAGTTACGCTTATAAAATTTAAAATATGATATAATACAAGAACTTATAATTTCCTAATTAGAGATATCTTTTCATTTGGTGTTAATGTAATCAACACATCTAAAAATTATTTACTCTCTCTGTAAGATCCTCTACTTGCACTCAAGCTAAAACTAATGAACGGTACATGGAATGTCTTGTTTAATGTGGCACAGAGAGCTTTATTTATTTTTATAATTTTTATTTGTAGTTTATCTCCGAGCTTGCCTCAAATTTGACTGTTAGTTTAATAATAAATTAAACTTTGTCAACTATATATAATTACATATTTGCTATAAGAGTACATAGACATAACAGTCATTGACTCTCCGAAAAGAAATGCTACATGGTTAAAATAGTGAGCATTGAGTCGATGTTTTAAAACCTCGAATGGTAAGCAAATTACGTAACGGTCAATATCCTGTAAAGAGAGCTTTCGGTATAAGGTCTAGCTACCCGATGGAGAACACCTCAATGCAATAACACCAATGCAGAGAAAAATACCATGCGAAGTGTTTAGCTTCTAATGGACATATGGAAAAATACTCGTCATGGACTTTAGCATTTTCATTGCCTGTTTCCAAACTGGTTACATGTTTGCCTGACTTATCAATTTAGCCTCAGCATCATTTATAATGATATCTTTACTGTTGAAACACTTGAAACTTGTGCCTGTTTTCTGATGCATAATTTGAAATACCCAAGTAACTGGTCTTCGGTATAAAAATCCTCATTTCTGACACATCTTAATATACTGTAATATACGGTCTTATAATTTCCCTCCACTCGAGGGAATGCCTTTCTGAATTGATCAAAACTTGACAATATTGCAAACCTTCAATGAATTAATTAGTTTTCTATTCGATTATAACAATCAGATAGGGGCGGGGCTTCTAAATCGTTCCTGGCAATTCTTAAAATTTTTAAAATTAACAACCACTTTTATTTGTCAAAACATACAACCATTTGTTACTATCCCAAAAAGACTAATAATGCCTCACTCTGTCAAACTATGAAAGTAAGTAAAGCACAGAAGAAATACTTACTTATAGGTAAGGTATGATGGTTCTTAAGACAATGACAGTATGTGAGAACTTGATACTTTCAATTGTTTTTATATGTTCATCGATCTGAATGATGTTAGCAATACCAAGTTCATTAATAACCTAAACAAGAGCTGAAGTTCCCGGATTTTTATTAAAATCTGTATAAATTGCAAGATTGGAAGTGATTGGATATATTTTACTGGTCCAGCCTTCCCTCCGCCTCCCTCCATAGTCATATAACTGCTCTAAGGCTTCACAGTATTTCCATTTTGCAATAATTAACCAAAGCAGAAAAACGTTGTTAGAAAAGCATACTTAATCAATGGTTAAAGCTCATGATAAAGATGGTACCAGACTTTATATCTGAATTAAGGTATAAATGCATTTAGGTAACAAGGTGTATTGGATACCTGTTGAGCTTCGAAAGAAATGTGATTTCGCTGGGAGGAGAATGCAGGATATACGATAACTTCAATTTCGCTGCCTTCTAACAGGTTAGAAAGTGAAGGCAGAGCCTAAATTTAGATTCAGATTGATTTTAAATGATTAATTCCACGGGATTGGGGGTTTTTTTGGTTAAGTTTTTTTTTGTAGTGGCTATTCGATTATGGAAGGCTTGACATATTTTCTTAACTCTCTCTTTTTCTAAATCACTTTCTGAATCATTCGTTTGACATATGACGTAATTTTAAAGGCTGATATAACTTGGTCACTGCAGGGTGTTGTCAGTAAAATCGGAAATCAAAGAGCAGCTGAAACTTTGTAAGGTCAGACAACGTTATGAAGAATATGCCTGAGAAACTACAGTTAAATAACTATTCAATACTTCATGTTAAGGTTTGTCAATTTTAAAAGTAGATGTTCCTTAACTTTACAATACCATACGTTCGAGGTTATGGGAAGATAACTTTCTTCTATAAAAATTGATCTAATATTTCTTCTCATTAAAATTTCAAGTCATTCATCCATGTACTTTAAAGGGAAAACCTGCACTTTCTTATCGACCAGCGTTAACTATTATAATTACATGTTTAATCTGTTCAACTAAATGATGAAATTATCTGAGTCAAAAGAAGTTCTAGAATAAAACAATAAATTACTATTCTCTGACCTTTTATCAGAGTTATCTTAATGAAAGTAAGCAATGTTTCGTGAAAACAAACCCAAACATCAGCTGTCATATGTCATGTCAAGTAGAGAGATAGAGAGAGCGTTGAATGTGACTACGGACAATTCTGTAGATTCAATCCGTTAACTGATTCAAGTAATATTGATTTAAATTAAGAGAAATTGTACCGGCTATGTACTTGATTAAGATATTTAGTGATAGACACAGGCCAGTAACACGAAAGGAGAATCGGAACAGAAAGAAAATAAACGTTTGTAAAGAAAATCAACGTCTGTTTTAATGAGTTCCATGGATATGTTCACTGTTGAATCATTAATGATTAAGAAATTGAAAACTCAGAGAATATGTTTGCAAGTTACGGTGACATATATTTTAGTAAAAAAAATTAAAATAACCTTACCTCTTTCTGTTTGTAATCGATGGCCAGATGGATAAATTTTAAGCTAGAAGATTTGGGCATGTTATCCTTATTCAGTCTTGCTTCTCCCATGTTCATAACGATTAACTGCTCTCTAGCTGTTTTGCATTGATCAAGCAAATCTAAACAAAACTGCCGGCACTGCAGGTCAAGTTTATGATATACTTTCTCGTATGCATCGTCCATTTTTGCCAATCGGCCACATGCTGTACTATGCTCGAAAGCTCGTAAAAACGGGTCTTCTGCTGTCAAGGCAATCCAGATCGGATTTGTTATCGCCTTATAGGTCTCAATGAGGGAAACACTCCTACCAAGTGGGTCTATCAGACAATCTCGACACATACACTCTAGTCCATGTGGGTCTTCGATGGTGAATCCTTTGGCAAGAAACATTTGAATGATCTCTGCGTTACCTATCTGAGCAGCTAAAATCAGAGCTCTGTAGCTCTTAGACTTCTCGTAATCGTTTTGAATAAACTGAAATTGCGGTTTACAACGTAACTGATCCTTAATCATGTCATACTGTTGATCAGTTTTTTCTTTCTTATTGTTACACATTCTTGTTAAATTAAAAGTCTGATTATCCCATAATGGTGCATCACCATTTGGCTCTGTTTCAGCCGCCTTCGATTCATCAAATGCATCCATTAAATGATCACTGATGTCGTTTTCACCCTCATAGCGTATTTTCCGACCCATCTTTAACTCAAAATCCGTATCTACTTCTTTGACATTGGTGACTTTGTCTTGATATTGATCCTTTACATCTTTTTCTGTTAAAACATTCGAGAATCCGTTCCTTAAAGGATCAAGGACTATTGCTGACTTATCAGAACTGTGTTCAACTATTTCCTTGTCAACACATTCGTCGTCTGATAACGTTTCGTCCTGGTGTTCTTGTTTCAAGATTTTCTCTGAAGAAATCTCTTGCGGAAAAAAGTCATTAGATTGTTCACGCCAGCCTGTGCTAAGAGCGTCAAACGTTTTATGAAGCCTCGTTTCGGAACCATCCTCGCTTTGCAGGTCGTGTTTATAATAACAATAGCATGAGTTCATGTCGTCAAGCATCATATTCACAGCCTCATAGTTACACCTTTTTACACTTTTGAAAAGCAGGTCTTCGAAAGCTTCGATGAAAGCTTCCGATCGAGCAGTTTCACAAACCGTCGACACAGTGTTTTCCGCCATCAGTAATGAAAGAGTAGATGATACCCCTAGCAGACTCCGGGATTTGCAAAGGTGATATTACTATGGAGTTTAGGTTGGATATATGAATATTTAATTCAAACCAACTGATCTCCGGGGACGTGAAAACGGTTGCTCAGGCTCCATGTATTTATGGACTTCATCATACGACAGACTGCGATAAGCAACAGAGATTGTCACACCAAGAAAAGAAACACATACAGAAAGGGGAGGGCTCTACTTTTGAGCTAACGGCGCCAGTTTGCCCAGGCAATGACTTGATTGATGTTCAACATCTTTTGATAAAAGAGTGTTTATCTTTCCCTTCGTGCCACTGATTATAATATTAATCAAATAAATGTTACTGTCACAGAGATAATGAAGAAAAGACTCAGAACCATATAATAAGAAAAGTGAATTCTCCAAAACTATCAATCCTGAAGATGTTTTCCAGACCTGTCTGAAACTTAGTTCTGTTCTAAAATTATTGCCGTAGTAATCTCACCACTTGATGAAGTATCTAATATCAATAGCAGCAGTTAGCCAAAGTACTTTAAGCCGGTTAAACTGTCCAGTTATCGAAACCCAAAGCAAATGTATCACAAGTAGCTAACAGCGGTTGATACTCTCCTCCTCATTCACAATATATCATGGTGGTTTTCGCTGTCAAAAGTCCTTAACCAATTAAACAATCAGATGATCCACTTGCTTTTAATGATAACTCCACTTACCAGGTTTATTTAATGGCATTCTTTATCTCAATCCACAAGGTTTGCAAAATCCCTTTTCATGTTTACGTATTATGTCAACATGTCCATCTAGATGAGCTTGGCATTGTAAAATTGTATTGATGCAATTGAAAACTTTGTTCAATAAACCAAAACTTGGTTCAATAAGAACTCGATGTAACACATAGGAGAAAATACTGATTTTTGTTTCCGCCGTATCTCTTGTGATGTTGTTTCCAAGCAGGTACGTTAACTCGTTTCCTCTTCCAGAGGGTGAAACTGTGAAATAGAAGTCGAGTGATAAGTCTGTGGAGTAATTATTCCGCTTGTGAAAAACTGTGACAATGTCCATGTAAGCTCATCTCGCTTATTGCCTATTACAGCAGTTCTACGTCAAGTGTGTAGATGGCAGATTAAAAGAACAAGACAGAAGGCGATTTGTCAAGGTAATACGAATGAAGACCAAAGCTATTGTGTTTCTGACAAAAGTTCTAGTGTTAATTGTTGGGGATCTTGACCTAAATGGATGAGTACCTATCACAGTCAATGTAATAACCACCTGTCAATACTTTACAGAAGTACTTTCAACAATTATAGAAGTAAACATTGCCTTCAAGTTATGATTGAAAAAGATTGGCAACATTGTACAAACGCTTCCTATGAATTACTCACTCCTATAAAAACGTGCTTCGTGGAAAACTAGTAATTTGATAGAGAAAACTGCAATTCCAGGGCTACGAAAATAAAATTTTAGAAAGACGTAAAACCAGGCTTGAATTTTGCATCAGAGTTGAGAGTTTGCAAAGCTCGTGTAAAAATGTGTTTTCTTTTGTGTAGACAACCACAGAAATATATTATTGAAGTAGTATCTTACTTTATTCAAGAGTGCATTTACATTTCAAGTGTTATCCATTGATAAAGGCGTGTTGAAAATGCATTTTCTGATTTTTAAATTTTGTCGACGCTCAAAGGAAACCAAGACTCAAAGTACGCTTTGGGATGTAGGGTTTCTAGCAATGATTTAGACTAAAATTTTATTCAAGACTTGGATCCTTTTTTTAACTTGAAAAAAAAGAATAAGCAAGCGTTTTTCGTAGGGAGAAAGTTAACAAAACGTTTGAATAAAAATTAAAAATACCTGTATTAGATATTTTGGTGCCGCTACAACTTCCATACCTGATTAAAGTAAAGGTATAGAAAACAATTTACTAATAGTCACAGAGATTGCAACAATGGTATGTGAAAATGTACCTGTTTTCAAAACATTTAATACCGAAATTGTG
This sequence comes from Alatinidae sp. Z8VKAUB7J3, assembly GCA_010016025.2. NCBI lineage: Eukaryota > Metazoa > Cnidaria > Cubozoa > Carybdeida > Alatinidae > Alatinidae sp. Z8VKAUB7J3. The sequence continues at coordinate 45,177,283 of JAAAKM020006971.1, forward strand.
GAACTAAATGCAGTAAGATTCTAAAGTTATGTTGCATACCATTTTTTGCCTAGCAATGCAAAAAATCGATCCACCACTGTTGGTCAAATCATAAATTTCAAATTGATTCGTTGTTCATAACTGCTCAAATTTTCTTGAAATCTTGCCTTCGGGACCCATTAATTCAAGGCAAGACAACGGCAATATACTTTTCGTCTTCATGCACACGTCATGTTTGGAACATAACTGGTGAACTTACTAACTTGCGAATCTTATCTTGCTTTCTAGGGATTGAAAAGTTAGCAACGTCATAAGCGTATTAAAGATATACGTCCAGTAAAAGTACATCCGAGGGAGGCCATCAGGAACGTGAATAGATACGTAAGCCTTACTAAGTAAAGGGAAGAGCCCTATACTAGGAATATATGTAAAAACAGGAAAAAAGGGCGACCATTTGTCACAACGAAAATTGCAATGATCCAACAAAAATTAAGTCGTCGAGTACTCTTTTATAATTTCGCAGCATACAAAAGTGTTTCTTTGCACATTATTAGTGGCTAAAAGTTTAGTTACTTGATATCTCTCTCGTGTGAGATTTCTTCATAATTTTCTCATTGTCTCTCTTATCGCGTTTGTTGACAAGATTTGACTGGTGCTAAATGAACTAAAGAAATTGTAAGTAAATCACTTGGGATGAAATTTAGTATATTGCCGTTCTTTTAAAAGATAGTATCACGCCTTGAAAACTTTAGTTCAGTACAAAATCGAGTACCTTTACCAATAACCAAAGGTTTTATAAACTTGCTACATAATGTATTAATTAATATGGTTATTAACATATTTGAAATACTTATGACAACACAGACAAGTTGGAAGTACAATACCAATTTAACCGTAATAAGAACAATGTTTGACCTTATTCAAGACTGCTTTAGGTCTACATTGAAGTGATGAAAGAAAGAAGGAAGACGAAAAGTTGTGGTTATCTCATTCTAAACGTTAAGTTGTTTGCCAGGTCACTAGAAGTTTGTTTACTGGCTCGTTATTGTCAACAGCTTCATTCCACTAAAAATGGAGACCAATATTAATATCTAATGTTATCAATTTTATTACTAACAATTAAAATAATGATTATTATTATGGTTATTATCATAATAACGACATAAAACTCATATGATTTTACTACAATATCAAGAAACGTAAATAATGACGGACAGAGACTTCAGAAGCTCAACAGTAGATTTAGGGACATTGTCAACAACCGAAACAAAGACAAAAAATTCAATTTGTTGGAAAAGAGCTAAACTATAAACGTACCAAACATCTTTGTAATAGCATTAGCCGATATAAAGTTATAGTGTGTCAAAGTGACGCGCGCCTACTTGCCCCCCCCTTCCCCCCATGTATGAGAAGAACCAAAAAGCCCATGTAAGGTACGGTTAAGAACTTTTTTCCTTTCTATGATCGAATCCCATATGTTCTGAGATCGAGTATCATATATAGATTAGATTTGACCGTAAAATTTGTGATGCTTCTATTTTAGGGCACACCCATCTGCACACTGGCATCTGCTATTATTCGGGAATTTCTGCTTGCAGCCCATCGTATTCATCTGTTTTAGAGCACAGTAAGGCTAATGGACATGATGTTTCCTTCGACGATTTTGACATCTTGTTCCAATTTTCTCCTAATTTGGAATTTTCTATTCATGAAAGTCTCTTTTTTTCTAAATTTGCACCATTTTTAAATTCTAAATTGTCTGCTTTCCCTCCTCTATTGTTTTAGTGCACATACCTGTCACCATCCACTTTACTACCTCACGCCTTTATAATTTTTTCTCTCTTCTTTTCGTAAATTATTCTCATTAGGCCTTTTTTGTTTCACTATGTCATTTCCAGTTTATTAAAGAAACATTGATTTAGTATCATTGTAAAATTTCTACGTAGATTATGATTCAATGCATAAAAATCGTAACAAATATATATCAAGATGTCTCCCAAGTTACGTGTCATTTCCTTGCTTTTTTATATTGCTTATTCAAAATTATTTCGTACTCGATAAGTCACAACAGAACTTACAAGTCCCGAGCACAAAAAGACAAATTGCTCACTAACTGTAACTCAACATTAACGAAATGGGGAAACGGCAACTAGGGTAAGTGTTTAGCCATTCCCGGAAAATTATTCACTGGTAGGAAACGAAAAACAATAAATTTGCATACTTTGCAAGCAGCTACAGCGAAATTCAACAGGAAGACCAGTGAGCGTTGATAATTGAAGCTATTTATCAAATTATTAATATGAAAATAAGTGCCCAGCACAAAGCGCGTAGATGAAACATGGTGACAAAACGTTACTTGATGGGCTTTCAGAGTATCCTATCACCATCCTCGCATCACTTAATTACACTGGAAAAACACGCTGGGTTAAGACCACAACATAAACAACAACATACGATAATAACCAACAAGAGACATACTAAAAGAGAGAGGTGGGAATTGAACTTTTGTTAACATTATGTTTAGACAAAATAATACTTTCTTTGAGAAGGAGCTCGAATTCTGAAGAAGCTGAGGCGAGAAAAGCGAAATTAGAGGTAGAGAACGGATGGGAACAGGTTTCAGCATGTAGAAGAATACTAAAAAATGGAGGGTTAGAAAGCATCTTTCCAGTTAGGGGTAAAATTTCCAGATTAACCGGCAAACGTCTATAAAATTGATGTATTGTCTTAGCTTGTAACTTGGGAGTTTCGTAATTAAACTGAAAAAAGTTAGATAGTTGAAATGGGGAGAGGAAAATGAAACGAATTTTGACTTGAGGATAAGCAGAAGAAATGAGTTTATTGACTTGTGCACAAAGCATTAGCGGCTATACAAAACTAATCTAACAATAAGGAACTAAAGAATACTTGGGGGTTCTAAGAAAGGAATTAATAAACCTAACAGGATAACAACTTTTACAAGCATGGTACTTAGTTTACAAAGCTCTTTATTTCCATGGGAAGAAAATTGTTGAAGCCCGTAAAGAGACCAATAAAAGAGAATTTGCGATACACAGTAGCAGGAAAAGGTCCCTGTGCATGCAAAAAAATAGTACCAAGAAACGGTGGTTGCTTAATACATTCAAACTCGATTGTAAATCAGAATTCTTTCTTAATCTAAATTCTTTATTGAACGCCCCAGTATTTTTGGTTGTTAAACGTAACATTGTTTTTTACCATTTACAGGGCTCCACTCACTTATGCTTCGTTATGTTAAGAAATCATCTCCGCCTCACTTGTCCATTGCAGACGTTATTTATCAAATGCCTCTCTCCTATATGCTATGTAGACGTCACAAGTGAGCAATAAGTTCCAACAAAGGTCATTAAAAGACGATTAAGTAACATAGGAGAGGAAAGATTTCCCAGGGACTTTAAAATCCGTCAATAAACAAAGGGTTAACAAGATTTAAAGACACTAAAAGGATAAATTTTAACAACTAATTAGTGAGATATGACTTGCCATTCTTAATCAAGATATTGAACTCATTAAAAGGCACTTGGACACTTGCACTAGGAATTTGGAAAACTTATTTATAATCCCAATCTAAATTAAATCACTTGGATTTTTAAATTTTCGATTAGACAACTGGGGAAACTAGAGAGTTAATGTAGCTTACTGTTAACGCCAGCAGAAAATTATCAATCGTATTATGCTGCTTTGCTGTTCAGTTTTGAACTCTTGCAGCGAGATCTGTTTTAGTATCTTAATAGTAAAAGGAATTTTGAGATCCGTAGGGACGCATAAACGTTTCGGATTATTGTTTTAATGTTAAAAATTTTATGAATGTTGGTTGCAATTTCGAGTGATACGGTTTCTAAATATTTTGATGAAGCTTCATTTTGTGTGCTTTGCAAGGCATATAGTATGGGTCTATGAGAAACAAGGTAGGCATCAGGAACGTTTTTTGTACGGAATGCTACGCTACCAGTCAACATGAAGTAAGAGTAAGAGTAAGATTGTTCATGACCAAAGATCAAAGCTCTGTATTAGAAGTTGATTATATTGAGGGAAACTATATCTAACGAGCAAAACGTTAAGGTTGCTGAAGACATTAGGGTAGTGTTAGATGTATATGGAGACAAGATGAAATCTTACAAAGAGGCGGCAGATGTAGAAGAAAGATACCTACAAATTTTCTATCTACAAAGTTAAACCTTCTAGTACCATACTGTTGGGCTACTATGTGTTTCAAACAAGGTTAAAATCAGTATTTTAGGGAGTAAAAAAACTACTTAATAGAACATATTCAGCCAGTGATGGGGAGGGGATTTGGTATGGCAAAAGACTACCCTGCAATTTTCGTTTCCAAATATCTTGGATATTCCAACACAATACTTTACAATATACAGCGAACGTGTTGTTATAATTCTAATGCTTGCAACTTCCTTATCGTATGATATTTTTTACAAAGGATAGGAACATCCTGCATTATACAAGACACTTTTAGAAAGATCTAAGGAGACTCGGTTCGTGGAAAAAGCCATAATAGAGAGTTTGGATTAGCGATCTTTGTACGGTTACTGATATAGTGAAGATACAAGGAGATGTAAAGACGTTCGTTTTGGGCATGTGGTCCAGAGGTGATTAAAGTGGCAGGAAAGACCATTCTAGTTACACTGCCTATGCAATCCCCCCTCCCCATATTCATAAAGAAGCAAGGACTTTGCACGCTCGTGACTTACTTTCGGATGAAAAAAAAGGCACTGAAAATCAAGCTTTTCCGTAATACCGAAGGTTATAGTGGAATGTTAATAGAATGTTAAAGTTTTAAGGCACCATCAAATTAATGTCACATTGTTTTTTTACTAATACTTCGTTTAAAAGCAGAGAACACCATGTAACTATGTAGACTTTAACTGCTACTAACTAAGGATATCTCAAACATAACTAACTTCTCTATGCTATAAAGAACTGTATAAGCTCTCGTGCAAATTTACTTGATCTTGCATTATCCTACAAAATTCTACTAAATACAACAGCTTACAAAAGCTCTCCTTATTGTGCTTTACCTCGTGGCATAGCAAGTGAACGAAAGAGGGAAAACGTAAGGACAATATATTTAACAATATTCGACTACTTTTCTTGATCCACGCCAATATTTTTGTAATTCGATATAATTTTGTTCCAATTAATATACACTATGATTTCATTCCCTTTCAACTGACATGTTAACATAGTTTGGATGTGTCAAACCATGGTACTTCTTAAAATAGCATAAAGGTTTTGGCAAATGCTGCTATTAGTCTTGAATGGAGGCCCATGGACATTAACAAACTAAAAACCTTCCTAGAGAGGACTTTCTATTAAAGGATTTCAACTAATAGAAAAGTCTGCTCGTGAAATGTTAAGAATAAGATTGTTGATAACCAAAAGATCACTTTCTCTTCCTACTCAAAATATTTACCAAGCAAGAGGTCAATTTATCTTAGCAAACAAGAGTATCCTGAAGGTTTTTGACTGTGTTGCTTATTTAACTAAAACTGTATAAAATACACAAAAAATCTTGATAGTCAGCCAAATATTGTGTCTTTGTAAACTCATTTAGGAAGCTTGTTCATCTTCGAGGTGATGTCAATGCTTTCAGCTGCCATAAGTACACAGACTTTAGAAACAAAAGTGTCACTTAAAGTTAATTGTTTAAGTCAACTTTGTGCAATAAGTTTTGAAAGTGACTTAGCCTTCGCTCGGCATTCAGAAGGTTTTCGCATGTTTGCTAAAGTTGTTTCAAACTTTACTTTGGAGACCAAACTCATTAAAGAAGAAGGCTTTTGCTCTATTGTAAAATTCGTTCTGTTCACAACTTTAACTTTTAGTTCTTTTACGTACTATTAACTTCAGCTTTTTATGTCTTGATGTAACTTTGAAATTTTAGTGTTTTTGTAAATGAGCTATAAGTTATGGTATTGTAAATAATTTTCTAAATCTTCCATACAAGGCGTGCAATATAAGTGTGTGCTGTATTATCTGAGCTTACGTATCTTTACATTTTCTCCCAGTACTCCACCAGTGGACATTAAAATACAACGCTCCACAAGTCGGACACCAGGCTCTCTGCGCCATGTGACTAAACCATGGAAGCATTCTACAAATTACTCTGTACAAAACCCATTCAAATTTCAAAAAAGTTATGAAGACGTGACGATTTCTCAAGAGTTACTAGTGTATTGATATCGGAATGAAAAACGAAATGAGAATGTAAGAGGATGATTAATAAGTCAAATTTTCTTGTGATTGTAATAAGATATCGTTTAGCCCTTAGCCTTAGTATAGATTGCACTTGCCGGGAAGTTAATAACAAGGGTCCTTTGTTCGATAGGCATTTCAAGGGAAAAGCAAAATCTGCATAAATTTCTCTTTAGCCTTTAGAGGTTTGCCCTTTTCCATACCCCAGCAGGATACCGGGGGGTCCGTTGGAACCTCACCAAAATGTTTTCAAATTTTAAACAAAATTTATGTAGGTAAAGGGACTGTTTCCAATGGTCAGTTTAGATAATACATAAGACTTAGCTGAAGCCTATTTAACTACATTAAAAACTTATTTACCATTAACTTATGTAACTAGTCGTACTACATCAATGTACGTTTCAAACTTTAGTAAAAACGATCTATGCACGATTCTCATATTTGTCCATCAAAAAGGCAACCCCCTTGAAACTCTTGACTTGCTCGTTACTGTAACACAGAAAGCAGTGAATTTATCATGTATTAAGGATGAGATATCTATTTCTTTCTGTATGAGTACGTCAAGTAACCAATAATGGCGGATGAGAGAGTACCTGTGGTGTTACCTAGTCAAGACAAAGTAGTGATCCAAATATCTCTTGGGTTGGCGCGGAGATAGTACTCTCATAAAGTTGGTTCCAGTCCGTTATTGTTTTCACGAAGAATGATTGTTGATATATTTCAGTCTGAGCAGTGGGAATGTTATAATAATTGCTGTGACCCGATCGGTAGTTTGTAACAACGTTTTGAGAACAAAGTATTTAATATTTTAACTTAAATTTCCCTTTTATTGCGTATAAGTGTTAGGTACCGACCAGATTGTATTGCTGGTATTAACCCCTATGGGGAAAATTTTGCCTAGAATACAGCGACATTTACACAACCTTCTAGATAATCTGAATCCATGTATAACGGAGAAGATAATCATTTTCGAAAAAAATAACGATGAGTTATGTTGACCGGTCTGGAAATAACAGCAAAGCTTATCTAATCTTTTGCAACGAGACTGCACGGTAACGTCAAGCGTATTTCAGAGCAGCAACTGAGTGATTGGATTTTAAATATACATGACGGTGCGCTTTTGAGGACTGGTCAGCTACGTTAAAATAAAGAGCATCTTTGGGTTTCAGGTAAGCAAATATTCTGAATATATAACCATAGGAACAGTGTAATCTGAATAGGTACTAACTGGAAGTGTGATTATATGCATAGGCAGATCATTGGAGGGAAGAAATACCTTTGTGTTTATGGATCTTTTTTCTGGGATGAGCACGTGGCATCAACCATAACTTTTATTAGAAGATCCGACGGGCCTTTGATACTACATACTGCAATGTTTATGTTTAACGTCAAATTTGAAATGCAAATCAAACGGTTTAACCATTATTGCAAGAAAAAGTTCCTGACTGATAATGCCAATAACAAATTCTCTTTCTAGAACTGAAATGTTACATTTTTGAAATAAATGTATACATTCATATGAAGATATTAAATACATTATTCAATCCATATATAGTCAGTGGTAATATTTGTTTGTCTTGCTATACAGATACGGAGCATGTTTGAAAATTTAGGGATAGGCATTTTGGCCTGACGAACGTATTTTTAGTGACAAAATATAGCTTTGCAGCGAAGGAGCTTTGCAACAACTGGTCTTGTTCTTTGTCTATTTGCGCTGACGCACCTGCGCTAATGGATATGTATGTGTGTTTTATTCTATTTCAAATATGTATAAACGTACAGCTATCAAACTTGTAAATAATAAATACTGTTTCAATACTTTATACTAATAGACAGTGTTGCAGATTTAATTCAGCTTACATAATTTTTGTTACGTTGGTACGGAGTGAATATTCTTAAAGCAATACATAAGAGTGTTATTTACATAGGTTGACTGTTTTTGTCAGTTATGTGTTTGAATGTAAAGGGCCAAATGTACGCAGTGTCTGTATCGGGAAATACCTTTATATAAGATTAGGTTTCCCATACGCCTATCTATTTCATGGAAGCCTTGAATGTCTTTTAGCTTTCCCTATATCCAACCCATAAATAACTCATTTTATATCGAAAATATTGACTAAGGCAAAATCGTAACACACTATTTACATTTTTCCGTATTTTCATCAAAGAATAAAAAAGTTGTAGAAATTAGTGGCGCTTTAATCATTAACAACATTAAGTACTTCAATCCCGGACGAAAGTTTTAATCACTTTTCAAAAAACTATTTGTAGTGCTTTTATATGGTAGATTGAAAACTACAGAGAAGTACCAGCATCTGCAAACTTCATCTAAAAAGAGGCCTCTAGCGTTGATATGTGTACTGTAGTTGCTGTTTAAATTTATTAAAGAATGAGCCTTTGGCAATGGCTTTAGATTGAAAATTGATTAGAAGAGTCCCATTCCGAACTATCTTTTGTACAGTTGGAAAAGAGTGCAATCAAACCCACCAATGTCCATTACAACTACGGAAATAGAATTCCTGTAGGCAGCTGGTGATGTTATACACAAAAACACATTATTTATGCACAGAGATCTATATATTGAGCCTGGAAAGAGAACTAGTTCTTTGACATAAGCTTAGTTTGCCCCCCGTAGCTGTGCTTCATATTACTGCTCAAGGAATTTCCTCCTTAACAAGCTCATGATACATCTTACGCAAATCGAAATTCAAATATTTCTTGTTTTTTTTGTGTTGATACCTGTGGTGCATAAAGTGTCCTAAACTGCCATAAAAATATTTTACATCTTAAGATTTCGGACACTATTTTAAGAATGAGCAAAATCAAAATTTTGGCGAATATTAATACAGTGTCTTACCATGGATATCCTATACCGATATTTCGGCTGACACCGACGTCCAAATTCCAGTCTTTGCTTCAGAAATTGAAGGGGTATTTTATATAACATGTCACGGAAGCTTTGCATTAACTGTTTAACAAGGAATCGGGGAAAAAAATTTGGAAATCGCATTAAGCCATTGATACGTATGTCAAGCTGGCAACCTAAACTAATATCATATGAAACCTCATGGAGTGAAAAGCACCAGCCCGTTTGCAATAGAGTACTAAAAGTGATGACGTCACAAAACACTTAATTGAGGAATCGCAATTATAACTATATCACAGTGTTAACCCTGCCACCGAATGCCCGTACACAAAATATCGCGTTTAAATCTCATATTAACTTTGAGAAATGGCCATTTTAATTTGGCAAAGGCCTTAACCCTACCGTACATGGGCTTTTTGGCTGTTCTCAGACCTGGGTGGGGGTACCTAGTAGGCCCGCGGCACTTTGACACACTATAACTTTACATCGAGCAATGCTATTATAAAGATATTTGGCACGTTTATAGTTTAACTCTTTTCCAACAAATTGAAAGAAACAAAATTCATTTGGTGTGAATTACGTCATCTATGGTTATGAAATGTTGCGTAATATTAAAAAATTTCACAAATTTTGTAAAAAGGCTTTAAAACACCCTGCCACCGAATGCCCGTACACAAAATATCGCGTTTAAATCTCATATTAACTTTGAGAAATGGCCATTTTAATTGTTGCCCAAGGTCAGTGACTTTTAAACTATGTTATTTATTTTTTGCAGTTTTGAGCTTAAAATTTAATAGAAGTATACATAGATAGAAGTAAGATGAAAGGTGAAGTCTGGTAAAAAGTAGCGGTTTGGGCATCCTGTTGTGGGATTAAATGACTTGATATTGGGAAGGGTCTGTTGCAAGGGTGCATTCTTTCATGTTACGCATTCAATGCCTATCCGAAGAGAGTCATGGATGTGACTGCTGTTGGTTTAGAGACCTGAAGCTGGTGAATCTGAAGCAGACCTGCTAATATATATAAGTGACTTTTTTGGCAGGAAAGGGAGACAATCTTGTAGGGGTCATTTTCTGGAGTGATTTAGGAAAATGCTATGGCAGTACTGCAACTTAACGTCGCAAAGACAAAAATGATCACCTGTAACCTTACCATGGTCAATGCAAGATTCTAATTGAAGTATCACAAAGTTATCAACTAACAATTAATCATTTGGCCTTTGAACAATTGCATCAGTAAGCAAACATGAGCCTTCATCTCAAAATGCTGTTAAGATTTATAAGAACTATTTTAACTTTCATATGGTACTTTCCTTCCTAATTAACTTATTAACTTTTACAGCACAATGTACTTGGTCTTGTACGTGCTGTACTGGCCAAGGCTAGTGCTCTTTACTTTTTGAGCTGAGTAACATGTTTTTTTGCAGCTTTAGGGCACAGTCAGATAACAAGGAGCAGACATTGAGCACAGTCAAGTATCCTGATCAGCTTTTATGTAGGCAGTCACCTGCTAGAGAGGATGTACACTGTCTCTTGTATTACATTATTTAGAGTACAAACTGGTGAAAAGTTTCTTCCAAACAAAAGCTTTGATATGTTTGCTTGTAGTGAGTTACATTCACGGGTCCACTTAAACTGAATCCACACCAGAGCTTAAAACAGATCCAACAACTCTAAATTTTATAACTGTTTACTCTACCTATTACCTTACGTTACCATCCTGTTTTAGTATTTATGGTGCTGCGGAGTTCCCAGAATCTGGGGTAGGCAACACCAGGTATCTTCTAACATTGACTCTCCATGTAGTTCTGTCAAGTGGGTCAGCATTATCTTTTCACTAAAATGGTTTTACTACTGTTGTAGTTTATATCACTCATGGAGGTGGAAACCATTTTCACGAAAGCCTTTCTGTGGAAGTGTCAAAATATGCGACATTTTAGGGTGGGTCAGAGTATAACAAGAGTTCTGGGTTTTGATTTATGAGTAACTTGTAAGTTGATCCTATTGAAGTTAGAAAAATCATTGACTTCAATGACTTCCAGAAACTGTAGGATTCCTCAACAAACAAGAGTTCTCTTAAAGTTCCTATGAATATTCCACCGAGGCAATGGTAGCCTTCTAAATAAAAACTAACTGATAATACAGTTTTGGTAAACAGTTTCCTTGTTCAGTGGAACAACATGGAAGAACAAGTTTCTATCACAGCTACCGTCTGTCATCATGAACTGGGCACTTATCTTTATAATACGAATTCTTTTTCTGCCTAGCTTGTCCATTGCAGACATTATTGTGAAACTGATGTTATGATGCATGCAGTATGAAAAGATGGCTAAACATTTGTAGTTCAATCGGTTTCGAAACCATTGCAAGTACAGCTGTATGGCAGCCAATGTTAGTATGAACATTGGTTACACAACTCAGAGGACAAATTGCAAGCCCTGGGGTACCATGTTAATGCACTAGGTGTTAGTTTAAATTGGACATTCTTTGCACCCTGTGCCTCTTTCCATGAAAACTCAACATTGCCTTTCACCTGTGCTACTTCTGTACTATCAAGGATGAAAGTAAATGAAAAAAACCAGCCATAATATTAACATGGTCCTACCAAAGTTGGCAGAAACAATACGTAAACATTGCAATAATTTTTACAGAATTAATTGGTCAGTTCAGTATAAATTTGAAAGTTGAAATTTTTGTTGTGAAAATGATATCTACAAATTAGAAGTTCTGAACTAAAAACTTGAGGGTATTCAAAATTGGAAGGAGTACTATGACTTATCAGCCTTTTGGCAGAGGATGGATGGGAGGATCGTTCCATGATCTTTGAAAGGAAAATCTTTATGTCCCCGCTTATATTTTATTATCAAGAAGAGAGGATTTGAAATGTTATGATTTCAAAATTATATTTTATTGTAATTTATTATTATTATCATTATTATTTTATTAAATTATATAAATTAAATTAGGACATTATCTTGTTGGTGTTGTTATTATTGTTATTATTGTTGTTATTGTTATTATCCACTTCTATAAATCTCACTGTCCTCATTATGCCAGGTGAAAACAGTGAGGATTTTTATATCTTGTAAACTTTACTACTGTAACTGTAATTTTTACAGAAAGAATAAATGGCAATGAAGTTAAAAAAGAGTTCTTATTATTATACCAATAAAGGTATTGAGTTTAAGATTATAATTTTTTTGGTGAAGGGATATTATCCCCCCACTTTAGAAAGTGGAGTAGTCATTTCCCCTCAGGCCCCCCACTGATCAACGCCCATGTTAACTTTCATAATTCTTCTATTTTATTGTCAGGATCTGAAGTCACTTACTGCTGCCCATATTCAAAAAGAGTAACTGGTAGCTTATACATCACGAACTACAAACTGTACTTTCATGGGACAGGGGTTAGTATAAGAATACTTTTTACACAATTAAACCCGCAGCTAGAACAGCCTTAGGTATGTGGTGGCAATGACATGCACAGCAAAGTATTTTGTAAAAGATGCTGAAACATATTTTTACAGGTTTAGGATTCAGTAAACGATACTTGGAATTTTTTTAATCTATTAACAGTTGTTAACTGTTTTTGATATATCCTGTAAGTCCATTTGCATGGCCATTTGCATGGCCATTTTTGGAGCATCATTCAGAAAACTTCGTAGTGAGCATATCGCCACCACGTAACTAAGGTCATTATGGCCAAACAAGGGTTTCCAGTTTAGATGTGTACTGCATTGTTCAGTTTACAATGTTTTGTTGAACATTTTTTTACCGTCTGTATCCCATTTGTTTTCTCGAGCTTGGAAATATATGTATATGTGTAATGTATTGATTAGAGGAAAGAAGATGATGGACTTAGGAGAACCTTGATGATTGAGGTTGAAGGACTAAGAGATAGAAGCAAAAAACTGGTAAAAAGCAGAGGCTAGATGGGAAAGGAAGCTGCAAAGATTAGGCTTCCAAAAAGAAAAAAGTCAGAAGAAAATGGATAACAAGATTGATAAAATGCATTAACCCAACAACAGATCTATCAAGATCACCTATAAACAATAGATGGATGTATGAATGTGTAGGCCTAGGTACATGAATGTGCTATCTTTCCTTTTTGCCCTCATTGCTTTCTTTCACACTCTACGATATTTATTCTTTCTTTTGCTCTGCTGTATTTTCTTGGTTCCTTCATTTCATTGTCTCTTCCATAGTGTCTCTCTTGCATTTTTTATTTTTTCTTTGAACCTTGACTTTCATCAACCAAATTCCTATTCATTACAGTTTTCAAGTAAAATTTCCTTTGTAAATACAATGTGCATCATCCTGAATTCATCAAGACTGTTTTTAAATGTAGAAAACTTTGAGTAAACCTATATACCTTCCTCATGTAGGATTCTGTTTTCATTGTGGAATCACCATTGTGCAACATCTCAAAGATTGAAAAGGCTGGTGGATCTACTAAGAAAGGGGATGGAGCTTATGGGCTTGAGATCTACTGCAAGGTAGGCCAATTTTATTTCAAAGTAGGTCTCCCTTGAAGTATGCCGACTTCGAATACTACAACAAGCTAATTTCCCCTTTCACTGTTCAAATTTCTCTTTATTGGTTTGTTCTGTGTTATCTTTTACCTTGATTAGATAGGCCACTCGGTCTTTTAAATAATGTTGTTATTTGCAAGATTGTTATACATAGTTTGCTAGGGGGTCTGGATCCCCACCTAGAAAATCAACCCCCACCTAGAACTCTAAAGGCCAACCCCCACCTGGAAGATATTTTTCGGCATGAATTTCCAAAAGTTCAAATTGGCGCTTCCCACCAATAATGTAAATAGAAACGGAACACTGATTTAGAGTTCTCCTATTGAGACATTTCATCACTTGAAAGGTTACACAATGCCACTTCATTTCATCACCTGAAAGGTTCAAAGTACCACTACCTTGAATAAAACACCCAAACGCCCACCTTTTTGAGAGAAAAACTTTTCTTAAGTTAGGTGAACCAGAATCGCCAATACAACTTTGAAGTGGATACCACTGTGTGCAGAATTTAATTTAGACTGGTTGACAACCCCCACCTGCCAATGGGATTCAAGCCAACCCCTACCTAGACCAAATTTTCTGAAAATTCTGGACCCCCCCACCTGCCTGGGGAAGGGGGTTGCAAACTATGTTATACACTGAGGATGATGTGATGAACACATTGAAAGTTTGCTTAATTTGATATCTCTTGTTTAATATGTCCCAGTATGCTACATACCTTATTCCTTTCAAATTTCGTCTCCCTTTCATTTTCGCCCCCAGGGGAAATGGAGATTTAGCAGGAGGAGGGGGGCGAAAATTAAAGAGAGTAAAAATCAATTTTTGAAGTTCAGGAGGGGGGCAAAATTAAAGGCAATCAGGTAGGCAAAGACATAGATACATTAGTATTGTGAAGAAGGTAGGCATGTCTACTTTAATAAAACAGAGAATAAATTACATAAGAGGCTGGTAGTTTTTCAAGGGGTGCGATTGTTTACAGCGTCATAAAAGTCGTTAATTTCCGCGGTGCCTTGCCTTCACTGCGGCGTTTTATATCTAATTGCGGGGGCTGCAGTATTGGCAGGTTTGCAGGGATATGCCGTTTTGTAATATTTCTTCACCAAAGGAAAATTCAAAAACGTACGGAACTAGCAAAGAAATACAATATACCCCGAAATTTTGTCTGCCTCTAATTTTCGCCCCCGGGGGGTGAAATTAAGGGGGGCCAATCGAAGGATCAGGGGGCGAAAATTAAAGGGACGAAAATAAAAGGGAGCAAAAATTATACGGAGGCGAAATTTGAAAGGAATAAGGTATGCACATTTTTGTGCTGGGCGTAACTGTTTAAAAAAAAGTAGGTTTCTGTAGTGTAAAAAACATTTGCAACTTTTCTGAACCAATTTGAACACCTTCTCCTCATCTCAACTCTTTATGTCTGTCAGACCCAAATGTAAGACCCCATTTATGTGAATTAACGTCTGATCTATTATTGGACACTTTCGGAACTTCACCCAGAGAATTGTTTTCAAACTGTGTAATCCGTTTGGAATGCGTTGTATGTTGAAGCAATGATGTAAACCATGTGTGCTGTAATTGTAAGCGTATTGTTTAGTTTATTTTGAGTCATTTTCATATCTAGTTATTTCTATAGTTTTCGTAATCATCATTATTAGGTCGTAACAAACTGTATAAAAGTAGCAGTTTTTAAAATGATCAAAGGGAGTTAGTTGTAAATGAGAAGACAGTAAGATTCAAAGTTAAAGAGTCATTTCATCGATAGTCTTAAGCCTGCTATTTGGGCTTGGTGTAGCGTAGCTGCCTGAGGCATGGACCGAATCTAGTCAAGGGGGTGCTGGAGCGGCGCTACTTTTGACAATATCCCATGCAAATGTCACCCCCAATGTTCATGCCATTACTTGTCTCTATATATCTCTGTCTGCATGAAAACTCATGTTGCAGTATGCCTTTGTTATTGCTGTTCTGATTTCAATTACTTGATCCTTCCTATTGATACTTCGTTATGTATACCTAGAAAGTATACACATCTGGTTTCTCAATAACTATAATAAATTATTTTCCTGTTAGGATATGCGGACCTTGAAATTCGTCTTGAAGCAAGAAAATAACCCAAGGAAGAAGCTATTCGATGCAATACAGGTTAGCAATGATAAGGAAGGCTGTTTTTATTTTCTTGATTAGTAATCTGCAACTGTGCTGGAAAACCAGAGCCAAGAGGACGGTTAGCTTAGTATTTTAACATAACATGGTTCAAAAGTTAAAAACCCGGATTTTCCAAGCAAGTAGATTTTTTAAGTTCATCTGTTTTAAGATTCATTCTTACAAACTACTTGCTACCTTTCTGCTAAGTCAACTTATACTGTGCAGTAGGTCTTTAGTGTTGTTGTTGTTTTGGGGGAGGGGAGGTGAGGTGGAAACACAATACAGGGGACTAAATTTATGCACACAAACCTAGTGGACTCTAAAGAGGGAGGTTGGAATCCACTGGCTGCCTTGGCCAGGCTTTTCACTTTGATGGTGAAATATCTCTGGCGGATATCTCTGAGTTATGGCCGAAAAATGCAGAAGGGGTTTGTTTTCCACCGTTCATTTGATTTGTGGCTGAAACAGCTTTTTCTGTAATTAAGACTGCAACAGGAGCCTTCAGATAATGCTGCTTCATCAAAACAGCTCTACAAGTGCTATATTCAAATGATGGCCTGTGAAGTGGACTCTCCATGTTTCAGGATTAGGATTACAGTTCCTATCAAAATTGCACATAGTGCAGGGGACTAAATCTGTGCGCACAAACCTAATGGACTGTAAAGAGAGTGGAATTCACTGGCTGCCTCAACCAGGCTTTTCACATTGGTGGTGACATATTTCTATTTCTCAAATGCCATTTCAAAACTGGTCAAACCCAACTAAATAGCTGTAATCGATTAAATCACATTGGCTTAGCTTTATTTGGTACTCAAATGATACACTTAACTTATTGTACAATGCTGTGCTATGGTGGCCTATGAACCTGAGCCTATGTTTTGATGCTTTGTTCTTACTGTGCACTTCTCAGCTAGGAATTGACAAATACCTTCAATATACACACCACACATGCGGTCTTAAATAACAGTAGCAGGACCTTACGAACTTTTTAATCTTGACAAAAGGTACTTGGGAGTATATTGGAGGTTGTAATCATGCTCTCAAACCATATACCAAGTCAAGATACTTGGGAGCATATTGGAGGTTGTAATCATGCTCTCATATCGTATACCAAGTCAAGATACTT
>JAAAKM020006971.1:45194247-45209254 GCA_010016025.2 Alatinidae sp. Z8VKAUB7J3
ATACCAAGTCAAGATACTTGGGAGCATATTGGAGGTTGTAATCATGCTCTCATATCGTATACCAAGTCAAGATACTTGGGAGCGAGCATATTGGAGGTTGTAATCATGCTCTCATATCGTATACCAAGTCAAGATACTTGGGAGCATATTGGAGGTTGTAATCATGCTCTCAAATCATATACCAAGTCAAGATTCTGGCGGCATATGGGAGACTTTAATCGTTCTCGCAAAATCATATACCAAATCAAGGTACTTAGGGGTATATGGGAGGCTTTAATTGTTCTCGCAAATCATATACCAAATCAAGGTAGTTATGGGTATATGGGAGGTTTTAATCGTCCTCGCAAATCATATAGCAAATTGAGCTGCTTGTGGGCATATGGGAGGTTTTAAGCGTCCGCACAAATCATATAGCAAATTGAGGTACTTGGGGGGATATGGGAGGTGTTAAGCGTGCTAAATCATATACCATTTGTATCTATATATAGTATATCAAGTAAGTATTCGTCTGCCAAGAGGCGCCAGAGAGGAAGATCATGGAGAAGGAGATCTGAGAGTTACGTCACTTGTTAAAGATTATTAATTAATATCCCTGTCCTGTTTCTTTGGAAGCCCCCTAGCAAACTTTTGCAAGCAATTTCTCACGCTTAAATTTGCAAGAGCTGAAACTTTCTGACTTAAGCGTTTACCATGTCTTTTGCCATCTAGCTGCATTTTGATGGGGAAAGAATTCAGATCGGGTCAAGCTTTGAATTTTGAAAATGAGAGTTTCGTCGAAAATAAAGCACAAAATGCTATTTCAAAAGGCTCCTTTCAGAGTAAAATTGCCTGTTTAAGTAAACGTTTCATAGAATGATAACTAAATAGCTCTTCAATCTCTTTGTTTATTAAGTATTTTACACAAGTAAATGTATTTCATCGTTCTACAATACGTTTTGTCAATTTCAAGGCAAATACGGAATTTCGCAGTAATTTGACTTAAATGGAATTCTGACGTGCGACCGTGGTGCACTAAAGGACCCCTAGTTAAAAAAGTGTAGCATGTAGAACCAAACTTTTTAATAATTGTAGTACTGAAGGCTATACTAAACTTTTCTCAAACTGCACAGGCCAGACACTTGCGGATGCGAAGTTACGTCAAGGACTTTCAAAAGCCCCCACCTCAGTAGAATTGAAGGTCTAAAAGCCCGAGTAAAATTGATGATAAACTTCGATTAACTGCGATACCCTGCTTTTTTCTTTTAGACCTACGCATTCCCCATATCAAATGGATTGGTAAGTATACAGCTACATTCTATTCCTTCGTGTGTGATCTTGTTTAGCTAATCCCCAAGGAAGCAAAGACTTGAATCTATGTAGGCTTGTATTATGTAAAATGAGCTTAAGAATACAGTGGCTAAAATAGGACTGGGTGAACCATTATCGTAACCAATACAGTTTTTTCATGGTAACAGAAATTTTCTTGAGTCTAATTCTATGATTTATGCACTTTTCTGTCACTTTGCAGTTACCCCTAGAAAATCATGTTATAAAAAATTGCCACCAGCCACGATTATGGTCTTCACTAAACCACTTAACAACAGGGTTTTCATCCAAATAGAACAGCAGCTGTCGATCAAATGCCATTGAACAAAAGTAGATCTTTCTAACAGCATTACACCAGGAATACGCTCCTCTCGAGTGCAAAATAATGGTACCCCCCCCCGCTTATTAATTTTTTGAAATTTATACCCCCCGCTCCTTATTAGGATCTCCCCGTTTATTAATTTCAAGGAATCTTCCCAGTACTCAAAATGTAAATGATGTCTGAAAACACTCTAATAACTTCCCTTGCAACATTTGACCCTGAAACAGTTGCTAGTTAGTCCATTAGTAGGATTTTGTCCTCATGTGTGTCATCCTTATTTAAAACTTTCACAAACTTGAGACTGGGGTTTAGACCTCCCGTTTATTTGGACCCCCCGTTTATTAACTTTGTACCGTAATGATAACCCTCGTCTATTTAGACCCACCCCCGTTTATTCGGCACCCCAGAGTACTTTTGCGATTCAAAATCCCAATGATTGATTGAATAAAGAAATGATGCCGCCGTCATAAATCATAAGAGTATTGAGGGCCCTCTTTTCAAAGCAAAAAAATGGAAATCACCATCTTAAAGCCTGTTGCCGTCTAAATTTCAAAATTTGGTGATATAGATATCGTCGATTGCTTTCATTGATTCAGTTGGAAAGTTATAAAAAAATATGAGAAAATGCATGACAGTTGATATGCAACTGTAAATTTTTACTTTTATTAAAAAGTAACTTACTGCTATGCAACTGATCTATTCCAAACTCAAAAGCTTTAAATTTGTTATTTGGTAAATTGTATTTTAAAGTATCATCCAAAGGAGTGGATTTGAAATGTCAGTATGAAAAGGAAACTAGAGAACGAGGAATAATATAATCACGGAGCAATGTATTTGAGTTTAATTGAAGTTATGTTGGCTATAGAACAAGGGTCAAGTGTGGTCTTCTCAATCTCATCTTCTTCGTAATCAACAGCATTTTATCACCAGCACATCTTCATTACTGTTATTATCACTTTTGTCCTCCCTTTAACATCACCATTATACCATCGTTGGAGTTCGTTATAGAGTATCCTGCTCATATAATTACAGTTTCTATCGAAGAGAATAATAATCCAAGATTAGCCATGATTGTGAAATTCTTCGTATACAAAAATATTATTGTCTTATGTCCGATAGAGTAATGAACAATGTTTCATGCTGTAAATATAATAAGATGATTCCCTATTTGGGCTCGGATGGAAACGATTCTTAGACTTTAAAGAGGCAGATGCAAGTATAGGTTTAATGATTTTCGAATAAATTTTGTAAGCCAAGAGTAGATTCTCATTGCAATAATGTGAAATTCTATGATTCTGTCTTCCTGTCTTCACAATGCTTTAAGACGAAGTTCTGCGTATGAACACCTGAGTTAAAGTCAGACTCAGACCTCTCACCGAGATCTTTTTTACGGATAAGCAACTGCGACTGTCTTTTCTGTAACATTGCATCAGTAGTCCGATTAGAGATGTCTAGGCCATCGAATATCGTATATATGTCACGCAATTTTTATGAGGCTATAATGCCGCTTTTCTATTGGGTTAACAGGGGGTTAAAATTTGATTATTATCGGAAAAAGTAATTCTCACTTAATTCAATTAGAGCAGTCTCATGGCTTGTCCAAGGCTTCACCAATATCTTAATGTAAGCGGTATTGTCGAGGATTTCAATTACAACAGAACATTACTATATTTAAGGAGGTGATCAGTGGTTTCAGTCTTGAGCGACAAAACCACTGAATCAAAGGTACAACTAGTGTTGTTGAAATCTTTTTAGTAGCCTTGATTAGGTCACTGACTAAAACGTAAGCCTCTGATAAGTACATATCATAGAAGAGCCGATTTATCGTAATTCTACTATGTCGGCAAAACAGCCTTTTGACTCATTTATTTCTGTATGCAAACGTAATGTAAACCTAATGGTATGTTTACAGTACGGTAGGTTAAATTTGTTGCTAAGAGGCATTTTAGATAACACATACAAGACAACTACTATCAAACTGTACTATACAAATTTATAATCAACTGAGAGTAAAAGGAATAATTGTACTGGGAGGATTTGTAAAAACCCTCGAGTATGAGCTTTGCAAAAGCTAGCTCCCTTCCTTCTATGCGGACTGTACTATACTTTGGAAGTGATAAGGTGCCAAAAAGTGTTGTGACAAGTGTTGTCATAGTTTATGAAGAGCTAAACATGGTAGCTATGATTTGATTTGCACTTTATTTTGATTCGAAGAAAGTAATTAGTTTTTAGTTTCATCACACTTCACAATTTACCAAAGCCTAGATTGGAAGATAATAAGATCAGTGCAACATGTTTGTACTTTGGTGGTCTTGCTGATGAGGAGTGATGGCAGACACTGTGAACTGAAAATTTCTTAACTACCTGAAATGCTTTACAATATCTTAGTTTGAACTTTTACTTCCAAAGCCTGAACATCCATTTCACAAATGGTTGGAAAAGAAAATGAAAAGTAGCTTTTTTTCATACCTAAACACAGCCGTTGTATGGTGCTCAGAGCGGGCCATTAGTGATAGACTAAATATATGAGCCAAGGGGAACAGACCTCCAAAAACTAACCTGCCTGTATTGTTTTTATTAATGGGCTGCGGATGAAAATCTCATTTATGATTATCTCACTGGTGCAAGTAATCAGGCTCCATCTTTATTGACTTGGGTATCTAATCCCACCTACTAACAAAGTAAACATTTTGTTAGGTAACTGTCTCAAAGAAGCGACTGACGATATGTAGACTCAGAAATTAAAAAATGACGAAATTAGTTTAAAATATACTAAGGACTTTTATCTGGCGATTTTTTATCATTTACGATTCATCGTCTCTAGCTCCTTTACTTCTCAAGCCAAATAATCGCACCTTGATTAAACCTTGCATTCTCTTTATTTTTAATAAATTCTGCAAACACCGAAGATTGGTTCCATCCTTTGCTTAGAGGTCTTTCATAGTTTTCTGTCTTCTATTTCTACTTTCATAGCTTTCTCTTCTCCCTTCTCCTTTAAACAGTCCACTTTGTATTGAAACCTGTTTGATATTGATTCATAGTGCTTTAAATTTCTTTTATAACTAACATGATATAATAGTAAAATTTTAATATATAACAGGAATGAACAATTGTTGTGTAATGAAAAATAAGCATTTAAAATGGATAAATTTCTAAATTGTTCGTTAACTTATCAAACGTAACTATGTATTTTAGGCCACCAAATTTAAAAAAATGAGAAGAATGCAAGGCAATTTCTCTGCTTGCGAGAAAGTTACGTTCAAATTTGCAGCTGCGTTGTCCAACATACAGCTAACCACACTTATGTAGACTTCAGGGCATTTTCCTTTAAAATCTGTAACGACCAATTCATCGGGACTAAAAAGCCACAATAGTTTAGGACCTAGTTAACAAACTTCTAAGCGTTTTGAGGACAAATCTAAGCCAAATAATTTTGGTCTAATCCAACGAAATTTACTCCATCATCATGTGCAATTTACACTCTAGTGTGACGCAATTGTGTGACGTTGATCCAATCTTACTTTCTAGACGGGGAGAAATCTTGCCTAATCCGTGTGATCGTTATCAGGTCTTCGCTTTGTATCTTAAAAGTTTCCTAGGTCGTCCTGGTATTGGTTGCCCAATAAATAACAGATTTGCTGAAATTAGCACAATGCTCTCTTTCAAGTAAACATACCCTTTTCTACGGAGTGCGTGTCATGTGACATCTTCCCACCTTCTAAATTACACAAACGAGATTACTAAGACTTTTCTGAGTTAAAGAGGATGAAACGTTTGAGAGGAACATATGGCTTTTAACACGTAAACCCGAGAAGCGCCCACACATCAACCAACTTTGATAAGAAAGAAAAGATTACTATTGATCGAATGCAGCTGTCGCTTACGATCGTTCTTCAAAAGTACAAGTGAAATGTTTTGTTCGCTTGTAGAAAAGGCTACGTATCTCAAGGTGCCCATATAATTAAGAGTGTTGAATATAGGCCCACTTTCCACACCCAAGTCGCAAGTTTAGTATATACTCAGCATTTCATTTTGCGTCAATCCTAAAGATAGCTTTTAGCAATATATTGTTTCTTTCCACCACTGAAAATGAGCTTTCAGCTGAGAAATATTCCTAAAGAGCTCTTGCTAATTCTCTTTTGGTAAACTCCAACACGTTGACAGCTGATAACGCTACATTTTTATTCATAGACGCCTTTGTTTTTCGTATCAAATAGATATGGCAACAGCTACCGGGTGGTTTAGCTTAGTTTAAGGATTTCAAATTATCTGAAAATGTGTCCTGACGCTTGTTGCTATGATATTTTCTCTCTCAAAGGTCTGATATTAAAATACTGCTAAGTCTTAATTAAAATTCGATGAATGTCATAACACCAGTATTGCGAGAAGGAAATTGTGACGCAATAATAAAGAGCTCTCGTAATTGCAAACAGCAGAAAACAACAGAACAACGGCAATCCTGTATAAATACTCTACAAGGGTGAGGTTAAACTTCAGATATAAATTTGTATCGCTCAAGTTCGCCATCCTTTTATGCACAACAGTTTTGCGTTTATTTTAAAATGATTTATGGATTCATGGATTGATCGATTGATCGATTGATCAATTGATCGATTGATCAATTGATCGATTGATCGATTGATCGATTGATCGATTGATCGATTGATCGATTGGTCGATTCGCCGATTCATTGATTCGTCGATTCATAGACTCGTCGATTCATAGATTCGTCGATTCATTGATTGATGCATTCTTTAGTCCATTTATTGGTACATTAATTCGTTTATTCTTCGAACCGTTGATTGCAATTATATATAATTTTCAAAGAGTGGAGCATTACCACAATAGCTTGCAATCCCACGACCCACGGCCTCAAGGTTACAATCAACGCCTCAACTGACATTCGGCACGAAGCTCAATTTTGCTGCTAATAAATTGTTATAATCCACTTCCAAAGAAGTGAAGACATCTAGCAGCCACACATGGCGCTTATGTATTTTTGTCATCATAGCCACGTCCCAATTATACACCTATGTAGGGTTAATCAGGACCGAGTCTATATCTTGCTCGAGGATATTGCAGCACGAAAGGGGCTCCCACCTATGAATCCATAACCTATGGAATAAAGACAGCTGAAAACGCTAGGCCACGCTGACAGAAATAAATTTTGCAGCGGAAGTTGCTCAACCTCGTGTTTATGTTACTATAAGAGTTCAATGGCAAATGTTTTAGCTTTAAAAGGCTAATTTATCGTCATTTTTGTTCCTTGTTGTGTCTTACATATAACTTCTTTTCATTTTTTGTCCACAGAAATTTATCCAATTTTTACTACAATGAAGATACATGGAGTTTTATATGTTCTTTACCTAACGATACTGGCTTAGCTCAATGCACTAGTGATTTCATTCCATTTTATGAGGAAAATGGGCATACGTGCAAGGAAACGTATGGCAGTTTTATAAACAAATCTGTTTTACAGAACGATACAAACTCTTGTGTGAATTGGAATGGTTATTATAATAAATGCGAATCAAAAGCAGATAATCCACATTATGGAGCAATATCCTTTGATAATACAGGACTAGCATTTATCGCAATCTTCCAGGTAAATTTCTCTCTTATTTTTGCCAGTCTGTTTACGTTTATGTTAATAAATTTGATAGTACTTGGGTCTTTTCAGGATACTTTTCATGGTCTTGTGCATTGCCAGTTTAAGGGGAGCACGATGAGCATTGATATCATATATTATTTTCCAAGTTGCTTTAATGATTGTCTCCTTCAAAAATTGCCAATTCAAGAGAGCACAAAAGCAATATCCTACTTAATTTTCCCGGTTGCCAACAATGCAAAGATGTATATTCTACGGTTTCCCTTTTGCTTTGTACACTCTTACATTTACTTTACAATCGCAAGTAATTGCTGGCAAATCAATACATTGTCCAAACGTCATCCAAAATAAACTTAACCCCTCCCCTTACTATATCTGTCTTAGCATGATGTCTATTTTACCTCTGGAAAATGGGCTGCTGCATATATTCTCATTAAATTATATAGTCAGCGAAAAATAATTGAAATCAACTATGTTAGTTATTGTTGGTATTTTAATCAATATCATAAATTATCAAATATGTAACATTAAACACAAATTTAAATTAATGCATATATATATGGTAAGAATACTTTTTGTTTAGTTTAGTTTATTTCAGGTACCGTTCAACGCCCCGACTTGGAGTTAAACCACTGATACTATAATTAACAACTTTAGTTCCTTATCCATTTGCTATTACACCCAAGGCAGCTATAGGAATTTTGCTATAACTTACGCAAGGCTCGTGCTATTAAATTATAGTTGGCTAACTATGAGCTGCTGCCTTAAGTCTTACAACAAACAGAACTATAATAAGGAAGACGAAAAGAAACTTGCTCAAATAAAAACAAGTGTTTACTTCATTGGAAATGTAGCGTAACGCTTCAATTCTTCTCAAACGTATAAGAAAAACTGGTTTATCGGAGTCTCGTTTGCATTTTTATTGACACCGATCTATTGATACAAATAAAATCTTACTTACTTGTCTTGTCATGGTTGTTAAAACTACTGATTGAGAAGTCAGAAATCGAAATTTGTTTTAGTATATGAGATTAAATGATATTGATTGGTGCCTCCAGCAATTTCCATAACACAAGAAAACTATGTTCTATCTTACATCTGATCAACGATTGGCTTAACTATTAACAAAGAGTCCGTTTGTAGATTTACGTCTTC
Source organism: Alatinidae sp. Z8VKAUB7J3 (assembly GCA_010016025.2). NCBI lineage: Eukaryota > Metazoa > Cnidaria > Cubozoa > Carybdeida > Alatinidae > Alatinidae sp. Z8VKAUB7J3. The sequence goes on from JAAAKM020006971.1 coordinate 45,202,638, forward strand.
ATAGCAATGTTTACATTGGAACGTACTGTGAGATTTACCAACTGAAACACTTCATACTGTTAGTGTAATAACATCCATCCAAGACTCTCTATCTCTCTGTATACATAGAGATAACCAGCTGCTGTCTCTGCGATGTCGTTTCTATAGGTTTGTGGCCTATTTAACAGTTTTGCTGTGAAAAGACAGTGCTAATAGGCTTGGCCTCTTCGAAATGTGAAGATGTACTTTCTCTGTCATTCACAAGGTTTTCTTTGTTGGGCATAACAAGATTGTCGCCTGTATTCCTCAGCCATTTGTTGATTGATAATCCTCGTCCAATTCTCTGTCATTGCTGACAACGTCGAAAGTATTTGTTAGTAAACATCTGTATCTTTTGATCGCTATAACTACGTGCGCCGCTGTAAACAGGGCTCATCTGCTATCAAATTGGTGTGCCACTTTCAGCAAATGAAGTTTTTTCTTCATCTAAACTTTGAACAATTGACCTCTGCTTCATAGGCTAAATCGACAAACTTTCTAAACTATTCCAGTGGGCATTTTATAATGCATTACCACTGTTTATATTGTTGCACTTCAATAGCTAGGGGGGGGGGGGTGTAAACGTTAATTTTACAGGCAACTTATTTACCTTTGTTGGGGACTGATATATGGTTACAAAAAGAAATAGAAGATTGTCTACGACAGGCAAAGCTAACACTGGGTTCTACTCTATTTTAGCTATTACCACAGCAGTAGTACAAGTTGGCTCCACACATATCCATACAGTGTTACTTTATTTTTAATACTGACTGCTGTTTTGGATCACTATCTGATAAAATGTAGGTAAGATGGAAAGCTGGCTACGCTTTTGGGCTTCCACCTGGAATTAAAATCATGTTAAAATTAATTAGCATTGCAAGGTTTGTGCGACTTAACCAACATTCCTCTTAACAAATTCGTGTATTAATAAATCCATCGGCTGACATTCATCTATTACGAAAATGTTTTGATTTCTTCAAAATACCAAATTGCGATTGCAAAAAAAATGTAGACTTGTTATTTACTCAATGTCGGTATTTATAACTCAGAATTTTAGTAATGCAAATAAAATTCTACCTACTATAGGGAATAAGCATTTCTTTAAACCCTGTAAATATCGCTTAGGGATGCTCTGAAAGTGTTTTCTTCCATAATAACTCTTCAACAATTGCATGCAGAGACCTGAAGCTTCTGAATTTTCTTACTTTATCATAGTTTGATTTTTTGCTAAGTTATTAGCCAACAAGAGACTGATTACTTTCTCTGGGAGGGAGTTTGGCATATTTTTATATATTAAGTGAAGTAACAATTGCTGAAAGATATTTATGCTAGCTTTTTGATATTTGTATTACCGTTTGCGTAAGGCACTTTCTTGTATTTCTATTGTGATATACGCTCGCCCTAAAACAACGACCGCTCTCTTACCGCAATGTGCCAAGTTCATATATTATGATTACCCCCAAAAATCAAAAACAATTAGTGATCAAACTTTATATTCTCCAAACGTTTTTATGGGGAATCCCTGCTCGAATTGAATATTGTACCATACAAACATTCAAATTGAAGCATATGCGTAAGACCTACTGTTTATGTGACTCATCAACTTGACACCTTTGCATGCACACTCAGTTTTAAAGAACATGCTTGGCTTTGAATTGGAAAGGTATAACTTGTCAAGTGAATCTTTATTGTGTCAAATAGCACTAACAATTTGCAACAAGCATTGGTAACTTCAAATAAAAAACATAAAACAGGTTTGTTGGTGACTTGTTCAAATTTTAAAATTACGAGTTCGTAAAAAAGAATTCGGTGTGCAATTGTGTAGGAACAAACAATAATGAGTTACTAATAGTTTAATACAAAAAGTCTGCGTAAAATGCCTCACATCTGCAAGAAAACAAACAAAAACTTTTGTAACTTGGAATTACAGACTTATTCTGGTGCAAACACAGAGAGGCTTTTTCAGGACACCTTGCTGAGGCTTTATGTTGATGAGGTGGACATTCGCACCGTCCTTCAGAAAATTTTTATTGAGGAACTGCTTCGTGACTGTTTCATCAATTGAGTGCGGTGAACTAAAGTAGCAGTGAGATTGGTTTTGCGAGTTTTGGTTTTCTGTTTTGCTTTCTAACTCTTAAAAACAGCGAAGTGTGTCATGGTGTTTCCTCCCAACTGTAAAGTTTCGGCGATGAAAAAATGTCGCAATAGAAAATTTAAATGTTTTCACCAAAAGTAAAAGCCATCGAATTTTTAGGTTATACTGTTCCTACTGACTCCAGAAGACTGTTGAACTTCAGTTATCTGTAAAACATAGGTCAAGAGCTCACCAAGGATGTTGAGAAAAGGGTACCAAAGTATGTGTAGCAGTTTGTTTGTAGTACGAAATGAGAATACTGCACGAAATAGCTAAAACATATTGTACTTAAAATATTTTTTTGTCTGACACTCCTCAGAGTACTAACATCAGAATGACCGAAATAAAGTGTGTGAAAGAGTATACCCAACTGTATTTTTGAAAGAGCCAATCAGAATTTGGACTGCCTGAATGGCTTGTGTTTTTGTATTAATGTCTAACAGTGATTTTTTATTTAACATGGTACCACATTTCTACATATCACAGCATAAACTACCGTGAACATGACACGTAGATGTCGAATCAAAATTAATCATTTTAACTAACGCAACTACTGACACACACGTGCTAACGTTAATATTTACTCAAATTGTTAAATTTTATCGGAAGTACGCTAAAGGACAACCTCTGTGTCTATTATACGTTGCATTTACCTTTCAAGCCTTCGCAAAAGCAAATTTTGGTAAGTATTCCGCCATTGCAGAGCCGGACGAAAGCTAGCGTCGGTAGAAATATATCGAGTGTCACATGAAATTTCCCTATGTACTAATGATGTTTTACAGTTTCCTTTTTCGGAGTATTAGCATAAAAAGTTGTCTTGTGTAGCCAACCAAAGAGCCATAGATTGTTGGACGTATGCTAAAATCACTTATTTACTTTCAAGTAATGGCTATTTAAATTTTGATAGTAAGGTGTCCCCATTTATCATCAGAAAGCTCGTGTTTCTTCGATGTTGATGAACTGATCATGACCGACTACAGAGACTGCTCTGCTCTACTGTTTTATTTTTTATACAAACTGTTGCACAGTTTTGAGTAAAGAAGTAACACCCATTCTTATAACAGTATGCTGTATGTCAAAGAAGGATACTAAATGGATGATACGTATATGCCTCTTCGAGAAGAGAGTTGTCTTTCCCTAAATTTTTCTTCTATAATTTTATTTTATAACTTTAATCCCTTATCTATTTATTACATACGCTCAGTTACTTTCAGTAAAGAACACATTTGTAGCCTTTGCTTCTTTCAGGTCTTAAGAGTAGTTAAAAGCTCTGAACGTGAGATTTTGAATACATTGTTGTAAGGAATAAATGTTAAAGTTTAAGTTTACTCTCCCGCCCTTTTTTGTCAGATGTCACTGCTGTTTGCATCCTCGAGGGCTTCTCCAACCAACAATGTGTTCTTCAGGCCGACAGAATACTAAAGGAACTAGGGAAAGAACTTGCAGCTGCTCATGTAAAGGTATGTCAGTAAATGTGTTGACATCAAATATAATTTTTCATGGAGACTTAAGCGAATCCACAACGACTTTTCCCCCAATTTTTAGTTATTTATTTATTTATTTAGTTGCGTTATTTGTCAAGTTAAAGCTGAAACAATGACAGAAGGAAATATTTGTCAGTTAGCTATTAAAGGCTGCCCTTCTTAGTATACAATAGACGTTCATGAACGAGTACTTTCGTGTGAGACGCTATCAACTGTAAGTTAACAACATCCTTGGCTCGATTTTCCTTTTGTCACGTGTTCCACTTTCATGTTTCACTCGTCCACTGTACATTCAGGATGCTTGCCAAGGAGCGTTATGTTTCGGCGTTGTTTGTTTTGCAAACGGCAAGACGAAACTAACAACTAGGGAACCATCACTTCAGAAGAAAGTTAGAATGATGGAAGAGTGCTATCAAGTGCTCAAATGCAACTTCACGAAGGCGTTACTTTCGTTTTGACCTACGAGAAAAGAGCCTCATTTTACAAATTCGCTGAAAAAGCTCTGCAAAATGTCAGCATGTACGTCTTTCCGCAAGCAGCCAAGGAGATCATGGCTTTGGCCACGTTTTGCCGCGTCATATATTTAGAGCCATGTGATAGGAGTAGAGCGGGTTTTGCGTAGATTGTTCAAAAGAGATAACATACTGTTTTCTGCCTCAAAGGGCAAACGTGTTTAGTGTAAGTAACGGCGAAACGCACCTGAAGAGAAAACCAATTAAATGGAAATGACACGTTTAAATCCCAGTTTACATCAATACTGCGAACATACTGCTGCGATCTCATTGGGATAAACGTTTCTCATTTGCCCCATTTGTTTTGAACACTGCAGAAAGGTCTTTTTTTTGTTTTTTCACAACATTTTGAGGAATTATTGGTAACCAATGACATGCAGGTAATGAATTATATATATATGCAAACCAAATTATTAAAGGTATTGTATTATGATGTCTATACATCAATATGCGAAAGTACAATAAATGCATGACAATGGTCTTGTCTACTGTTTATGTGAACTGGCCTTAAGCTCTTCAAAGGTATACATTTTTGGAAGGTTTTTTTTGTCATGCTGTAAAGAATTCGTTATCCAAGTTAAAATCCTGCATAGGGAAATGATCGATATTCGTTGATGTTGTTTCTGTTGAAAATATTTTATACTCGTTGAATAAAAGTTCAAGGAGAGATCCTCAAACTAGTACTGCCTTTGAAGAAACCGCGCCCTTGGAAAGTGTACTGATGGGTGTAGAGTATTAGTACAGTACCCTGTACTGTGCTTAGCGTTATTATTCTAGATTTTCCCAACAAAACAACTAGTTCTTATGGGCTCTAAATTGCATCTGGTGCTGCAAAAAAATACAGAAAGGACATTTTTTGAGGTTCTGTTGTCATGGTTGCGATCCATGAAAATGCTTATATATTTTATCGGAATCGCATCACTTTATAAAGGCGGTAACGAAATCATATTAATACCTTACATTAGTTACAGAAAATTGAAGATTTCCTTTTTTATTGTATAAAATATACTCAGTTAAGGTATTTTTTATTGTATGGCCTTTAAATGCAATAATGAAGTACTTACTTAAAACTCCTTCGTGTTTTAGTTAATAATTAAGATATCTGGTAGTGATATAAAGTTTGAAGGTATATAAAAATATGAGTGATATTTCCATCTTTTTAACATCAGGAAAGGAAGCCATCTCTACCATCACCCACTTTCGTACAGTCATACCTCGATTCATTTAGCACAGGTAAGATAATGTCTGCAAGAGTGACTGAAAGGTCACTTGACCACCGTCCTCTTCGCAATCTTTTTGGCGGCCGTAACTGTTGCCACGAACAACATACTGATCGCCCGAGTGGTCATTGTTGGCATTATTTCATAATTATCTCCAGGATTACCATCACCTTTTCGTCGTCAGCTGGAACATTATCACGCTTACCACAAGTCACTTGCGAAAGCCGTTTTTGCCCCCTTATTACTGAGTTACAGTGGTATCATTTGGGGTTTGGATTCCAGAATTCCCTTAACAATGACAAGTTGTACACCTTTGTGTTAAGTTTCCTCCAGCAGACTTATTGATACTCCTTAAATAACCAACCTAACTAACTAACCATCGAACTAACTAGCTAAATAGTCCAGCTAACAAACCCAATCAGTGTAACTAGCCCAACCAGGTACCCAAGCTAGCTAGTCTAAATAATTGTCCAAATTGACACTTTCATAGGAAGTACTCGTAAGGGGAACTATAATGAACTGTGTACTGCATTTACTTATTTTCTTGATCCTGACTGTGGTTCTTAATAAATGACAGCTACAGCAATTTTGCTATAATAAATGCCGTTGATGTGAAGAGTAGGCTCATGTAGATCTATTACTTAGAAGTCTATGGTAGGCTATTAGTCGAAGTGACAAGAACATAGTGCAAATACGATTCTGCAGACGTCGGAACGTCTTTGAATCGAAGTTATGTTCCTCGTGAATACAAATGCTGGAAAGATAGGCAGGCTTTTACATATTTCCGATATTGATATTCTTTACGTAAGACAATATTTAGAGACTCATAGATAGTCCTTACTGCTCGACATATTTTGAAAATGTGCTCTTATGGCTTAACGTTATCTTTAAAACATTTCAATCAAAGGGACCTTTGAAAATAGAATTTTAAATTTTTCCTTTAAATGCCTGTAGCCATAGACAAAACATGTACCATGTAGCCGAGTGTGGTTGCCAATCCCATAACTGGTTTTTCAAGTTTTTTGAAATGGAAAAAAATTTACACCGTAATTCTTTGTAAACTGTCAAATTTATCGCGCAACCGTTGTTGTAGCTTTTAGGCAAACCATAATGAATTTATTAAAATCATTACTGTTTTGATAATAATATTCTTATTATCATAAATTTATTAATTAAAACTGAGATATCGTATTAAATATCGATATCAATTTATACTAGTTGCCAGTAAGAATCACAATAAACTGAACGC
>JAAAKM020006971.1:45258273-45278323 GCA_010016025.2 Alatinidae sp. Z8VKAUB7J3
ATCTCTCATATGCTTCCTTCACTACTCAACAATGTAACAAGTCTCCTTTGAGTGCCTCCTAATTAGCAAACCTAATCTGGAAATTAGTGTGATTGAAAGTAATAAAATTGAATTGCAAGTATAATGTTATTGCTGCTATGACTTCCATTTTTATTCCAAGTTCCTGTTGAAAAGCACTTAGCCATAGCAAACCTACTGATGAGTTGATCTCTATTACCATGACCAAATGAGGTTGAGCGTACACTCACTCATATTAAAACAGAAGTGCAAGGGGCTCTACATACTGCTTACATAGTGGTGTTGACTCGCTATCGATCTTTTTGGTCTTTTTATGGCCATTACATCTTGGTTTATATAGTCTTACAACTTTTACATCTTACATATACTCATGACAACTTTGTGGACTTCAAGCTCTGGTATTCTGATCCCAAGTTCAGCGAAAATGATACATCCCATATACCATAAACCCCATGGGTGACCAACTTTTTAATGGCCACAGGGCAGATTTTAATTGCTTAGGTTGAGCAGGGCCACATCCAACTTATATCGAAAATATAACTCCTACTTTTATGTATTTAATTAATTGACAATGACTCGTGTTATTCATCTTGAAGTATTTGTAAATTTGTATTGTTCAATGTCTATGTTATGGGTGCAATGCAATGAATATTATGATGTGGGCATTTCAAGAAGGCATCAGTTGCCGGGGACCGAGTGTAATTTTTGTATTCTGATGTGCGTGTGTCTGTTAAAAACTTTTATACATTGTCAACTTTATAAAATCAAACGCTGGTAAGTTAGGAAAGCAAGTAATCATCATATTACAAACCTGTTTTTAAATTTACCTCCTCAGAGGGAATTTTGTAGTTTCTGGCAAAGGATGGTTGTGTTGTGTTATATTATTTATTTAATGGATAGGTTACTTTAATCGTGCAAATTTAATAATCTTGATCAATTTGTGTAACTACACCTTATTTCTGTAAGGGTTATCGTCCCTCCCTATTTCAAAACGCTGGTCGTTGCCTTGAGAGAAGAAAAGAAATTTATAAAACGATTATAAGCTAAATAGAAAATGCTGTTGATTCATACGGTAAGAGTACCTTGGGGAACCCTGCCCTCCACATCCTAGCATTAGGACTCAGAAAAGTCAGCCAGCATTTTAAACTCAAACATAAATAACCAGCCCATTTTTCAGCGTGTTTACTAAATGCAGTAGGAAGCCCACTAATTTCGGATTTCCAGAATCACGATCGATACTTGTAAACGTTACCTGGTCATGCAACAACGGTTCACAATCCGACGCCACTTCAACCTGTCTTGTATAGTTCGTGGAGCTTGACAGCTAACCGTAACACGTAACCGAAGAACTGATCTCTTCCATCAGCAATCGTATCGCGCAAAGGTCTAGAACAAGCACCTTTTATTATTTCCTCATTTTTAATCTTGCCCTTCCGAGGATCCTTCTCAATATCTTACTGCAAATAAAATTGATGTTATAAACCTCGCTTGGCGCAGACTCCTCCGATTTCTGTTGTGTTGAGTGATTCTTCATCAATAGTTAACAATTCCAATTTCATTATTTTAAGGAAACAAATCCACCGAACTCGGAACGGGACTAGGATTGTCGGTAAGTGCCTGTGTCGTTCTCTTTCAAACATCACCTTTAATACAGCTCCGATTAAACATGTACGTACAAGAAAGTAAATTTCGATAAGCACACCAATAAAATCAAATCAGCTTTTTAGCGAGTTTTCTTAAAGCTACGTGACACCTTTGGTATAAATCTGGTCCTCAACAAGCCCTATTTAGAACGAATAGTGGTCAGGTAACAGTAAGAGAACTGGTTAATGAGCTTGCTAGAGGTGAAGCAACAAGATACGCACATCCAACAAAAGGACCAGAAGATCATCGAAATACCGCAATTTCTTTAGAATATTTATGATTCTTTACCAGTATTCGAAGCATGGACGATGATGATTTTCTGAAAGGGAAGTCCAACGTCGTATTTTGTAGTGACACCTATGGGTAGGGCGATGGCCTATGGGTGCGTTTACGTAGCACAGTTTCAATACCTGACCCCCTGCTCATCAGAGGTCAGGGGCCTTTGATTGCGAGGCGATGAATATAGAATGGGTCAGAAGTTGCCGTTGGAGCTTGTAACGTTACTTTACTCTTACTTTTTTCAATTGGCGTTGTTCTTGTTTATATTTCACGCGTCATTTATTTCGTAGGGAATTGGAACACCACAATCAACTTCAACGTTTGGATTCTCCTCAGGTACCATTTTACTTTGATAAGTTAAAAGATACTTGAGAAAACGTGGTAGTAGGTTGTGTTTTTAAGTTTTAAGGTATGCAAACGCTGTCTTTATGAAAGAAATAAAATTTCCAGTACCCTCACCAGTCTCTAGAGAGCTGCTGGTGTTCTAGCATTATAAGAGCTAATCAAAGTGGATCTATATATTTATGACGTTGTCAAACGAAGAGGGGTGGACTGTGGTTGTGATTCTATTGTTCTCGAACAGTTTAACTTACTGTTGTTTTGACGGATTAAAGCATTGACAAATTTTCTTTTGACGTCATAAAATGTATAGTTCCCAATCCTAGACAGTGGCGGTTGATAAATCTCACATCGAGTTTACAGTGTACCTTTAGAAGTGTCAATAAAACACCACAAACCATAAAAGCAGTTTTTCTTGGGAGATTTTCATTTAGTCAAAAAACACGCGCATTTGAATAAGCGTTTTTGCACAGACAAGAAAATGGAATACTTGATCGATGTTAGCGAATATCACTTCATTGCCATTTTGAAATTCGGAATCAATTATTTTTCAAACTACTACGTTAACTTGGGAGGGCCCTAGTTGTTGTCTTCATCATAGTAGAAGGGACATAATTGATGTCGTGCCTTTCACTTTTTGCAGCTTGATAAAAAGGTTTATGTGTGACGTTTATTAAAGAGTGAATTGAGTTTATAATATTATCGACCTAAAGGTGCGGCTTTTATTGAAGGGAGCATTTAATACTTTTTTAGGCTTTCAGAAGCGGAGTTTATTGAAATGTATGTTAAAAATATGAAATCATTATGACGAAGAAATACAATACTGCAACACAGTCTCAAAATACAAGAAACATTGCATAACGATCTATTTGGAGCAAGAAGCTTTTCTTCCGTTTAAATGGATACAAAGATATTGACTGGTATAGGAAGAGCCAAATACGCGCCAAGGAGATTTGCCATAAAGATGTTCTTTGGTGGTGCCTAGACAAAGAGACAGACAAATAAATACGAACTGGATTGTCGTTAGAAAAGTACCTAGCTAACACTTGGTATTCGCCGTTAGAATCCCTAAACGCAGCGTGACCGAGTGGTTGGGGTAGCTGTTACGTAGTGAATTGGCTATGAGATTGTGTTTTGTGCTGTAATATCCTTGAGAAAGATATAAATTCTATTGTGCTTCACAGTACCAAGATGTCAAATTGGAACGTGGCTATAATGGCACAAATTACGTATGTCCCGTATGTTATATATCTGCACTTCAGAGGGATTGAATCAGGAAAAATCATCAAGAGAAGGCTTGAGGTCCTTGGGAAATTGCAGTTATACGGCGCCTTGAATTTGCCTAGCACATAAAGGACGTTATATAAGCACAGTGCATTTTACTTTACCTTAGTACTTAACTCTATACATACTTACATTTCTTTTGCAGGCACTGGGCTTACTGGGCAATCCGGCAGTGTTGGATCGACAGGCTTCGGGTGTAAGTACAAGCTTTTTTCATTTGTCGAAACTCCGTTTGCATTCCAGTCCTTGATGTACGAGAGTACTTTTTGATACTTGAAAGTATACTATGGAAGAGAGGATTTGAAATGTTAGTTCTTGAATAGATTTTTCTTAAACTGACATTTCAAATCCTTTTTTCTCGATTATACTTTGTTACTTTGAATTTGCTTCGGACAGCATCACGAGCCGGATGGTAGCCCTTCTTTGGTCCAGTCCCATGTCGCAGAGAGGTGGATGTTAGTGCCCGCCGGTGGATAATTTTGAGCTAATGTGACAACCAGAGATATGGAAAACGTTTAACCTGTCAATGCTGCAAAAACATAAATACATTAAGTACATTCGAAAAATTTATATCAATTCCCAAATCCCTACTCCTCAAGGTCAATCTTTATCGTTGAAAGAAAACAGCATCACTCAATTTTCTGGAGACATGAAAGTTTTAATGTATCGAAATGGCCGAGCGAACATAAAATTACAAGTTGGCATTAATAATTTACAACTTTGGCCTATTAAACATTCTTTTATAAAAATTCTAATCACGTCCTCTATAGGAGGAAACTGTGATTGAAACAGCAAGTGTATTGTAAATAATCCATTTCCCATTAGATCCTCTTGCGCTCAAAAACTTCCATTAGTTCTGTTTTTGTATGGCCTTTCATTAATAAATCATTTAAGACAGCTGACATGTGTGCCAATTGCTTGCGTGACGTCTTTCGCATCCATCTTGTTTTCTGCGTGAAACTCTGCAAGAATACAATCAACGTTAAAAGTGACGCTGTGTACGCTCTACGCATGTGACAACATTGAAGATATTTGCATATTTATAAAGGACACACAGTGGCTCCTGTGCTCCTCGACTTTAAAGTTTATTAATGGCGTATTATTTTGATATTACTATGAAAATTGCTACTATGAAAGTTTGTTATGCCAGAAAATTTGGATATTCTCGTCGAACAGCGAAATCAGTATTCTTTTGACAAGACACTGCTAACACCAAACTGCCTGAGGAGAACGAGTATATCACTGAGGTTTATTTATCCCCAAACTCTTTACTCGTTCTTCTTGGAGATTTTGCCTCCTACAGTTTAAAGTGAAAAGCATGATAAATATAATTCTATCGTTAAGATTTCGAAATTCGTGTTTTTCATATTTGTACTAATCAAGTTGTTTGATCTGGAATCTTAGTATCAGTGAAATTCTGGTCGCGTTCTTTGACTGAGCACGGAAGCCATGTTTATTCGTATAGCAATCGAAAGTTAACTCGAAGAACAGCGGTGCCATTTGGTGGTTCGTTTACCAATCATGTTGTTTATCGTAGTACCGATTGTTTGTATTGTACATATGTTGTTTTGCTAAAATCCAAAGGGTTCTGGATTAGTGCTCTGATCAACTTGCTGAGGTCGTAATTATATGCCACAGGGCTTTCTTCTGTATCTACTCGAAGAACTCATATCCAAACGTTTATAGAGCAAGGGGTTGTCTCTTTTAGTTATGCAGCAACTATGTAAGGGCTGGTCCGGGTCTTTGGTCCTTTACTCTTACGAGTCTTTATAAATGCATTCCAACAAAGATCGAAGCCTTTTTGTTATTACCCGTAAATGTGGGTTACTGCAGTGTTCATTCGCACTTCATAGTGGGTGACGTCAACTCAGTACAAAATCCTGAATAGAAATGTCCTTTGCCACACTTTTACAAGGGTTTAACTCAACCCACTCTATTATACTTTGAAACGACGGTATTTTCGTGCTTCGTGAAAGAAGTGATACATTCAAATATCCTTTACGCTACTAAATCTACCAAGGCTTTTAGCAAGTGGTTCCCAAACATTACATCAATTCAACGCTCCTCGATTCCCCAAATGATCAATTATCGCTTTTCGATTCCCAAACATTTCGTTTAAGTTTACATACATTCATACATACATACATTCATACATACATACATACATACATACATACATACATACATACATACATACATAGATACATACATGCATACATACATACATACATACATACATTCATACATAAATACATATATAAGTGCGTTAATGCAAACAATTTCGTAAAGAATATGTTCTCACCACTTCCGCTTCCTTGGAGAAAAATTAAAGCGATGTATGGAAGTATAACGGCCCACGGAGTACTTGCATGCGATGAAGGTGCAACTCCAGTCAGATAATTTACTGTAAATAAAAAAGATTAATTCACAGCATGGTTATTTTTTATACAAAATAATATTGACGAAGAAAATCAGATGTTCCCTTGACGCTAAGGCCAAAAGCATGGGCAAGGGAAGCCGTCTATTTGTTTGTTGTTTATGCAGAGCCATACCATTGTAATGATCGCGACAGAGCTTCGTATGAAGAGCTGCCAGAACATGAGCAGCGTTCTGGCAGGTTTAAAACTTTAGGTAAAACGGAAGGAATTGCCGTGAACACAGACACAAAACTTCGACTATAACTTGGTTTGCAGACATGAAGAAACTTTAGTGATTCTTTACATTGCAAGAACCAAAGGACTTTGAACAGATGATGTGCACCAATCGAAGGCTGAAAGATGTACCAATTCAAAAATTAAAAGGGGGAAGTAGACTTCTCATTTCTTAATCACCGACATGAACCAATATAATTTTACGCACACTGAGTTGCACGACGTTACCCAAAGGGCAATTCAACACAATAATGAAATTCCCATCACTGTCGAAAACTTTACAAATCAACTGAAGCGACCAAGTAAACAATCTCCCCAGCCAATTTTAGGTAATTATGTTACTCATATTTGACCCACACAGTTTGCAACAATTATGCTTTCTACGTTCACAACAAGTTAAATAGCTTTGAACTGATAGGCGATGAAAGATTCCCTGCGCTCAATATTCTGACATACACCTCAATTTAATAAATCTGCAACGCTAGCAAAATATGTTTAACTATTTCATTCTTTAAATACTCATGTGCCTCCTAGGGAAGGGTGTCTTAGCGTGCCTCGGGCTATCTTAAGGCAAAATTGCGGACAACAGTTAAGGAGTCTTAACATGTAGTCATACAAGGAATAAAGAACATATGTTGCAAATGAAGTTTTCTTTCTAATTGCTAGCTAACCCACAATCTTCATTTCAGAGCACTTTAGTAGACAGTATAAACTACGATTATACTATCTGTCACACACTATATGATTTCGAACTTTGATTTCCAAAGTAGTTGACAATGTCAAAGAATTCCTCTCTGGATGAAAACATGGTTATGGGATGAAACACTCTCCAACAAGAACATTTGCGAACTTTGTCATCTATCATATTTCTTTAAGGTAATGGAAATCCGTTTATTGGGAACGTCAGCACATGCATGCCAACAGAATTAGGCATTACTGAAATGGGTAGTCCAGATGACACCGGACGTGTTTTTATCCTGCGCCATATATTGACTCAAACACATCAGAAATGTGATGATAACGTGCAGCGCGTATGTAATACTAAGAAGTCAATTTCTTCGATTTTTATATTTCTCTGCTGCCTTTTAAAAACTGTAAAAATCCACTCTTCTCGATGATACTTTGTAACTGTCAATGGGCTGTGAACAGTATAAAAGGTCCCGTGGCAGCTGTTCTTGGTTATGTGACATGGCGAGATAGGCTGGTCTCCGACAGCAATGAGCTGACTGTCGATGTTTAGAAGTTGATGATTAGGAGTTAATGAGGTGACTGAAGAAATGTGTTAATATTTGGGGGTCACCTAGCTGTATTAATAGAACACACGCAGTCATGGCGTGTCTCGTGGGTTCAAGTACCAAGACTGATGTATATTTTCTAGTTCTCTTGTGTCTTTTCAAAACTGATTTTTTTATTTATTTCTCTTCCTTTCCCGCTGTCCATATTTAATAGAAAAATGACAATTGACATATAACATAAGCAGATGCTAAGCAAATCACATTCACATTTGTGATCTCATGTGCTATCTCAAACCTTTGTTCTACATCAGCAGTTTTTTACGCTTTAGGGTTTCTGAAAGAAGCAAGTGGTGTTCAAATATTGCTGTTATGTCAACCTGAATCACTTCTTATCTAAATACGCTAAATACACGCATTGCCAAGGATGTTTTATCGATTTCTATTTATGCTTTGCCTAAAATACTACCGAAAGTGATATATTGAGCCTTGTATTATCAGAAAATTGAAAACAGCTGTTACGTTGGAGAAGAATTGTGGAAATGATGCGATTTCAAATGAAATGAATATATTATCTTCCAAAACTTTGGGTATAGCTCCCGCATGAAGTTATATCTTTGTACTTTATTCTAAAAGTATTATCAAAGTTTACCGAATCTCCCAGTATGAAATTACTGAGAACACTCCTCCAAGTGTGAGTTATTCATATGCGAATATTTTTATTATCGCCAACAAAATTGATTGATACACAACGATCCTGACAGGAGCATTCAACTTCATCATCAGGCTCCATTGCCCTTTTTTCTTCTCTCGGACAATTCTTTGTAGCTGTTTATCTTATCTGATCATGATTCTCTGATTCTGATCGGTCGATGTATTGTCAATGCTAGAATCTACCAGACGCTTTATCAACTTTGTTCTGCATGGGTCTGTTCTTAACCATCCAAGAGAAATTGATTTGGAAATGTACAAAGCGTTATTTGTGTTCAATCAGCCCAAGGGACTCTCTCTTTTATCGTCGCTACGACACTCAAAGCGACTAGGAACCATTTATAGTACATCTTGCCTTCCTATTCTTTTCTCATTTCCTTCACCTCTACAATTGTATCATCTTACCTAAACAGATCTGGTTTTCTGACATTAGTGATATACAGTACTCATCATAGCAATGACCTTGAAAGAATGCCTGGGATAACATCGGCAGTTTTACTGGGAACGAGGCCACGAAAAGCCTCCGCTGAAATTGAATGTTTCTGAAGTAAAAAATAAGAGTAGTGTCATTTCAAACGTATTCTCCAGTATGTTAATAAGACTCAGTTATATACTTATTTTCATAGTTTCATCAATTCTTGTCCAAAATTCAGCCGGTACTCGTGACAGTCAATTTTATTCTTTCCCCCCTCTATTTCGTAGAGGGTATTACAATCACGAAGACATAATACAGATTATGGTCACGCTTACCGATTTTCTTGTATTGAAGTGGTACAAACACATTAACAATCCTTCCTCCGACGAGCAAAAGTGCACATAAAATGACTCTAAACTGCAGCCACCTGCCAAGGGAAAATTACGCCATTTGTTTAATGCATTCCATTTCACACCACGAAATATGCGACACTGGGGAAAAAACCTCCACAGTCAAGAATAAAAAGCATACTAAACTAACTAGTATTATCCAGAAAGATCACACTGTGATACAATATTCGTCCTAAACTTTGCTCAAATATGAACAGGATACGACATTGCAATACAATTGAATTTTGTACGTAGTGTCTGTGGTGCTCAATAAAAGCAATGTAAACGCCTCAACTGGACCTTTTTGCATTCCATAGGCATGTGAAATAGGAGAGTATATGGAGACTTTTCAGGCATATTTATCACAGACAGCAAAAACTGTTAAGAGAGGTTTTGAATGCTGTGACTATGGTACGCAATAACAGCAACACAAAGATTTGCATTGGACAAAAAGTATGTCATTAAGTTTTCATATGATCTAGGAAGTACAACATTGTTATTATTATGTACAAGGCATAGTACACATATTATTGGTGAGTAAAAAAGTAACACACTACTCTCTCATTTACCACATATGTAGGCCTATGTAAGCATGAGAATACCAGGAGGCCTTTATTTCTCCAACAATATTCACTTGGTGTACATTCTGGTTCTTTAACTCCATGTTGGGGCGCACACCACTACTATTGTACTATCAACTTTAATCTGTACACTTCCTTGCATCTGCAACATGTAAAGTGACAGTACTTGCGAGGCAGGATGCCTCTTGTGCATCTTTTTTGTTTTGTGCTTGTGGCATGAGTGCAACCTTGATTCCTTCCATTTCTCAACAAACTTTATTTTAATTGAATTGATGCCAATTTTTTATTAAACAAACATGGAGCATATTATCGTAATAATAAAATAAATAGCATGTATGTTACCTGTCCTTAGGCCACAAAAAAGGCCAGAGTTGTTTACTCTTGATCAAAATGTCACTGAATGGTGACTTTGGCGGCTAGAGTAGATAAAATAAATTATTTGCACAGTTAGATATGGTCACATAATACCTTTGAGCTAAAAAAGTTGAATATTTTACAGAAGATTGTGTTTTTCCACCTCAAAAAGATCAGAATGGGCTAAAAGAGTAAGAATAAAAATATTGTCCTATTTTATTAAAGGGAAATCAGCATTTGGACCACCTGACTGATATTTTGCTTCAGAGGACCTGCACTTTAAAGCTTCGTGCATCAACAATAAAACCTGTGGGAACACAAAGTCCTTTTGTCATGAAAACAAATGTTTCATTGCTTTTACGTTGACTAACACAGGAACTGCCAAAACAATGCGAACCTTGTGCTACCTTTGATACTGAAGTAGCCCTTTAAGTATGTTTTGTTATAGCCTGGGTTAACTAGCAAGTGCTGCCCCTATGCCAGTCACATTCATTAATGGTGTTTTAAGTTTCTGTAGCCAAAGATGATCTATCAGTTTTTTATTGAAACTTTATGCAAAATATCCATTAGAAAGTGGAAATTGTTTGATGAAATTGAGTTCCAGTACTCCTTTCTCACCTAAAACAATTAAGGAATGGCAGGGAGGTGTTCTGCTCCTGTTTAAGGCAAACTTTCGGTAAATATGTCTTTGATATAACTTTCAGAACAAAAATTGATCAGTTTGTATACTTAAGCCATTTTGCTATGTCATGTTACAAGAAGCTAATCCCCCCAAATACTAGGGTAACAATTTCTTCCCGGCATTTCAGATTCGTCTTGACACCATTCTCGAGGAAAATATTTGGCAAAAGAGAAAGATCTATTGATAGACACTAAGTAAAGAGTGAAAAATGGAACAATTACATGAGTACCTTTGTGAACATTAATCAGCTTCCACATTCAGGGCTTGCTTGGGCTTGTTAATGTGCAGCATGCCATTAATTAAACAATCGAATTTGCTAACACATTTGGTAAGCATGTGAAAATTGTCAACTTGATTTTGGGGAATTTCTCCACTGTGTTCGTTTTTAGAATATTTGAAAATGAAGGAAACTTTTCTTTCATGACCTTGTGCTCGCTCATGTAAGTGTAATAAAGATAACTTGCATTGCACAAGTGACATTTAAAGTCATAAACTATGCATCATAGTCAATTAAAGGTCATTATGTAATTTGAGACTGGCAAACATGATCTGGATGGTCGTTTAAATACTTAAACCAAGAACTTTTACCTGGCTTTAACTACAGTGGCCAAATCCTGATTTTTAATGGGAAGGATTAATTGTGGTCTATCTAACTTATGGCATGGCTGGTTGCTGTGTACTTGAAAACATTACAAACATACTCTTATCAAGACAATGCTTGATTGGGCATTCCAATTACTGTTCAATTGGGCAAAAATTGGTGTTATGAGTGTGAGCCTCTTTGTGGTGTATTTTTTAACTCTTAAGTATCCTCCGTATTTTTTCAATAATATAATATGCTAGTAGGCCTGTTGCTACATATTTCAGCTCATAACTTTTTAGTGCCTGGCCAGATTGACATGAAATCTCGTGACTTTTCCTAACTTTCACTGATAATTCTTATGATGAATTATTAGGTTTTTTTTAACATTTTAAAAATTTTGAGTTATTGGCTATTTGTTGACCTATAGTGGAGCTTTTTACCTCTCGGGTTTGTTACTTTTCTTTGGAAAACATAAGTTTTATATCGTTAAGCTTAGATTTTCTTTCCTGAAATTGTATCGATGATTTCTTATTCTCAAATGTGACAGTGACAAATGCAAAATTTGTTGAAATTTCGTAACAAAAGAAAAATACTTTGTGCAATAAGGTGTAGTTCGCTACAGAACCTTATATAACAATATATGCAAAATAATTATAAGAAACTCACATCTTTAGATAAATTTTGTACCAATAGTGAATTAAGAGTTATATTTTTGATGATTGGAGGATATGTTTTAGTCATAATGCTCAAAATAAATAAAAACTGGTGAACTATAAGTAATCCATTCGGTAGTTTCAAAAATCATACATTTTGGAAAATAATTTTCTCAAAATCTAAAATATGTGGTCTAAAGACAACGTGTACATATAGAATTACCCTAGAGGTACTAAAAGCCTTTAAAAAAACCAAAATATAGTTCAAAATTCATGATTTAAGGCCTTTTTTCCAGATTTTTGAAATTTCTCAATATTGCACAACATTTCATAGCTTTAGATGGCGTCATTCACGCCAAATAAAAATATTTTTTGCAATTTGTTAAAAAAGAGTTAACCTATTAACGTGCCAAACATCTTTGTAATAGCATTAGCTGATACAAAGTTATAGTGTGTCAAAGTGCCGCGGGCCATGTATGAGAAGACCGAAAAAGCCCATGTAAGGTAGAGTTAAGTTGAAACATCATCTGCATCTGCTATAACTAGGCAGCACACATCCACACTAAAGTTGTGGAACGTGTCTGAGCTCGGAGTTGAATGATTTGATTGGTACATTGAAAATTATTTATTTCATTTAATTTAAACAAGAGTCCTTTATGTGCAATTGAATCTCATATGTCTTGGTTATTTTGCAAAGAGATTTGCAGCAAACACTTAAGTAAGAATTTATCAACAAGACTAACTTTGAAGAGATGTGTACAGAAGTATGTTCAGTGCAAAACATATATCAAGTGGAAGTTTTGTAACATTTCTGACATCCTGTAACATATAAAGAGTCAAGAAATTCTTCAATCTGATTTGAAAAGTTATCAAATTTAATTATTGTCACATTCTCTCAGTTGGTCATATGGTGTAATGGTTACCACTGTGGACTCTAAATTCAACGGTCTAGGTTCAACACTTGGTGGAAATTTTAGATTTTTCCCTTTTATTGTTCTTTCATAACGATTAAGTTTGTTTAAGCTTTTTTGAGTCAGCTCTCATCCAAACCTTGATCCTGAATTCCTATGAGCAGTTTAATTTTCTTGCTTGTCTTCTTCCACTTGAAATGTATGTATATCAGTATGTAACCATTGCCTCTTCTTTAGTATATATATAGTTTCTCTTCTCAAAGGCTAGCTTGTTGCAAGCATATTATGTGCTACACAAACAATATAAGATTACAGTGAAAAACAAAAATATAAATTTCTCTGACCTTTTTGGTAGTCTTGTCTTTACTTGTACTTCTTTGCAGTTTTTGTGCCTCCGCTTTAGGATCATACAATCCAGGTCCATACAGACCGAGGCAAAATAACAAGAAAGTACTTGCAAACCTCAAGGCAAAAAGAGAGATTTCAAGGTCATACAAGTTGTCCTTGTTTGTGAACCACCAAAGCTTGCTGTTCCATGAGGCAAGTGCTGCACACTGAAATGCAAAACTCAGTGTCCAAAAGACAATTAGTGGTATTGAGTGGAATTTGACCCGCATACGGTAAAACATTTTTCTTTCTTTCTCCAGACAGATCATGGCAGCTAACCATATCAGTAATGACATAAGTCCATTGTAAAGCGCACCTCCATGAATACATCCATAACAAATAACTAGCCTCCCAATAACATCAGCAAATGGAATGAGTATCAAACAGAAATGCAACAACCACTGCAATATAAACAATGGGGGTCTGGGAATACTGCTAAATGCAAATCCTTTAAACTTTGGATCAGAACATTGATGAACTTCGCTAGGCTCTACATCAATGGACACATTTCTTCGAAGTCGTGAATATTTTCTGAGTTTTCTCATCTTTTTGCATCTTCTGTATCTTCTAACAATTGAGCAAGCCAACATAAAGATCATGAGAAACAACAGAATTGGTGGATATGTCTCTAGAAAGCATCTTGAAAAGCCATTGTCAACCCAAACATATTTGATACTGTCTCCTGCTTTACAAAATGACAGAACTCCCATGTTTGTTGCACTCTTGAATTCTACAAACAAAGGAAATAGAACAGTATTCACAAAACCATAAACTTGACAAGTCAACAGAAGATAGTAGCAAGCTTTGAAAGTGGCTTGCCAAACCTGAAATTATTAAATCTTTAAAAAGAAAAAGCCACATGAACACAAAAGACTGTTTACAACGTGAAGGGTGGGGAAAGGAGGAATCATCAAATAAAATGGTGATACACTGATTTTCTGACACTATTTATGATACGGAAAAGAAAGTTAGACAGTGACTGGCAAGATTTTTAAATATCAAGAGTAAAAAAAAACATCCATGATATTATATGACCTGTGAAAATTCAAATTCAAGAGGAAATACAGACCTCTTTGATAGGTGCTGACATTCAAATATGCATTTATATATGGTATAGTGCACAAATTCATGTCCTTACACAAGAGCATAAACAAAATTAAGCAGGTTCTCTCAAAAAAAAAATCCTGTCCGGTCAGTCTCAGGAAAAGGAGCCTCGTCCTATATTGCTTCTAATAGTTTGCTTAATGGAGCAGTACTCATTTATTTCAATGCCCGTGTCAGAGGTGTATTATTGTCTTGTCCTTAATATCGCTCTCGCCTTTTCCTCTGTCTTATTTTAGGCACTCACCCCAAAGACCAACCTATTACTTGAGAATTGTGCGATGTCTCTTTTCCTTGATTTTCCGTTTTATGTCTTAAACCATGATGTGCAATATTTCTCTTTCACAATGTGATGCAATTCACGATGCATTTGATGTACTCTTTCATCTACACTTAAAGCGATATTGGTAGTTCTGTTTGGCAAATTATCTCCGTGCTGATGTAATCTTGGTATTGATTTAATATACTTGAGAATATTTCTGGTCGATTGATCGATATACGTAAGGTTAATCCCTTCGTAGTCATTGCTGTTAAGAGGAATGGAATCAAATGCCCTTTAATAAATGCAGAGCTCACAAAGGTAAGGGGGCAAAGAATATTCACTAGCGTATTCCGCCCCTTGACATTCTGATCAGCATACATATTTTTCACTTTAGTATTTCACAATGCATTGAAAACAAAAACGTCGGGCCTATGGGATGACTATGGGGTGCCCGTATGTCCATAAGTATGTGCGTTGAAAATTTCTTGAAAATTCCTTCCGTGAGATATAACTTTAGAACTGCACAAAAATTGTGTCGTTTGGCCTTAACGAACAAACTTTTCTCACGACTTCCAACCAATGGCCTAGCAGCAATTTACTTGTCTGAGTTCTAGAATTTACCACATAGAGCAAAAATTTACATTTGTTTTCTTTCTAATGTAATAAAGTGGATGCGACTAACTGAAGGTTTTATAACGTTCCTTATGTTTCCTTTTAAATGTGGAATAGATATTGGTATGCTGCTTTCTCGACGATTGTTGAAATAATTTCCTTGAGGAAGCTTTTGACGAAACATTGCAATAGGCCAATTGAAATCATGTAAAATGGAAGTGCAGATAGTGTCTTCATAAGGAGCCTTAACTCCCTTGAAAGGATTTAGAATTCGCTTGTGTATAAAATAGTATTACAGGAGGAACGTGTTAATATAGGGGCTCTCTAGTAGGAAGATGGTTAATCATGAGGGCATCTGGTACAGTGTAATTTGCTGTAAAATTCTGTTATCGCTTGATAGACTCTTTATGTTTACTGATGATAGCAGCAGTTTCAACAGACAGGATAATGTTTTTAATTTTACTTAAAAAAATCGTACTCTTAAGAGATCTTCGTTCTCTGTTACTCTTCAGAGATGTCAGCCATTCATTGATCTAATAATTTCCTCCTTTAAATGACGACTTATTACTTTCATAATTTAAAGGTGGTTGATATCTGAAATATTTATCCCGTAATTCTTCATTTATTGCCTCTTTCCTTTTTGTTGCTTTATGTTTCTGAAAGATTCATAATTTCTGCCTCCTTCACGGAGAAAGTGGCATTTCCAGAGTACGTGCCCACATCGTCTTTATCAAGACCTCCCAGAATTTAAAACTGCTGCTTATAAGTAGCTGAAATTGTGTAGTTCAAGGTATTACCATTGAGTTTGCCTTCTCATTCCTGGCAATTGTATTAAGATTAGGGTGAATGTGAACAGTGCCGGTTACCTATGGCTATTGCTAGTGTTCACTGTGTTTAGTAAAGAACAAACTGTAAAGCGTGTGCTCGTGTGTGAACGTGTAACCGATGGCTATTGCTAGTGTTGATAGTGTTTATTACAGAAGTAATTATGAAAGCGTGTGGTTTCTCAGTTAGAATGTGGTTTATCTTATTTGTGGTACCGTGGGGTGATATCTATTTTCATCCCCAGTTGACCTTCTAGTTGGAAAATGTAATGTATCTTCAGCATGTGTTTCTCATCAAAACAGAAGAGTAATCATTCCTGCTGCCCCAATTAACAAACTAAATAATGCCATTACTTCACTGCTTTACGTAACCTATTGCAGGTTATGTATTGATGTAGCCCAGAATAATGTTGTTGAACCCTTTTAGATTCATAAGAGGGCTGGTATTTATCACAAAGTAGCGAATTCTTTGCATGAGTGTTTGGTTAATGGAAATAAAATTGAGCAGACGCGGCGTCGGTGCTGAACACAAACTTAGTGATCTCTGAAGACAGAGGTTCCACTGGCCACTTCGAACGGGTTCTCTTACTCCACCTTCTTTTAAAGAAGGTCCGTAAAGTTGTACTTCAAGTTTCAGGCCTAGGAACAAAGTTTCAAGCAATATTATGAAGCAGAATTGACCAGAAAGAAAAAGGAGAAAATTTATCATCGAAAAGAGAGGAATTGAAATGTCAAATTCTAAAAAGAACACTAGAGAAATAGAAAATTTGTCACCACTGGGGATCAAAACCATGGCCCACGCTTTCGCAGCGTGCGCTCTACCAACTGAGTTAGGTGACCTCCGATGTTAAAATTCGATCGCCGGTGGTGAAATATCTTCTATTTCTCTAGGGTTCTTTTCAAAACTGACATTTAAAATCCCTTCTTTTTGATGATACTTTTCTACTTTCAGGGAATGAGTGGATGGCAGTCCTTCCTTGGCCAAGTCACATGGCGATGAGAAGCTGGTCTCCAATTCCGCTGAGCTGGATGTCGATGTCGACCGGTGTATGATTGGGAGCTAATATGGCGACTAAAGAAATAGAATATGGTAACATGGGAGATCACCTAGTTCAGTCGGTAGAGCGCACGCCGCTAAGGCGTGGGTTACTGGTTCGTTCCCCGGTGGTGACATATTTTCTACTTCTCTAGAGTTCTTTTCAACTGAAAAATTGATGTGAAAAAGTAGAGAGATTTATGAAAAAGTTACTCTACACCTAGCTGTAACAGCTTCCTTGTTTGGACTGATTTTCACAACTCGAACCAAGTATCAATAACGTCCTTAAAAGCCTCGGAGTGAACTCTATTGTTGACGAGGATATCACCCTGTACAGGTTTGAAATACTATTAGTAGCTATGATAACTCCTTTCCTCACTTTTCACTGATTTGAATTACCAGCGTAACTTCAGAGCTGATTGGAAAAGAATGAGGTACTATTTTTATATTAAAAGAATTTGACCATATTTGCAATCCATCACACTACAAGATGATAATACTACATAATCCTTTGAAAGTTGTAACTATTATCGGGTGGGGATTTAAAAATGAAAAAAAAAAATGACACCAACAGCATTTGAATTCTGAGCTCAAGCGTTTTGGGCAAATGGACTTCCTTATAGCGAACACTTCTTGATGTATTGCACTATCTGTTCTGGATGTCCACAGTAGCGCTAAGAATAGCCTGTTAGATCCCAACCCTTAGTTGGTGCAGCAAATCAGCCTATGCCAGATCTGACATCGTTGGATACCTGTTATTACTTGCGTAGAAGGCTTGTTTTCTAGCTTATCCAGAAATTTATGCAATCTTGTGTGGTCTGCTGCCTTTCAATTTTCGTCCCAGCCTTGCTTCAGTTATGCACTTTTGCTGGTATTATTCACCCTGTATGCAGAAGCCCTTGTGAGTTCTCAGCAGAGAACTGTGGTAAATTTCGGAGGGGCATGTGTTAGAAGGTTACTTATGTAGCATAGAGTAGGTGATCTTCATTCCTCTCTGTCTTGAACGACAGTGCCAGAAATGATGTGTCTCTTTCTTTGTTGGACTAAGCTATGCCAGAAAAATAAGGTTTATAATGGAGTCTGGAGTAGCTTATGGGGATCCCATAACTGTTTTCATTGAATTTTCTCACTGTCTGACCTGGCTACCCTTGCTCTGTAAAAATTTGGGATGCAGATTTGTGTATACATCGTAGAGTACTTTACCTTGCGATGCATTGGAATCAAATAGGAGTATTAAGGAGGGAACTTGCCGCCTCCCCTCGGAAAGGCTAAGCAAGACAAATACACACACTACACCGCTGGCATTAACAATGAAAGAGAAAATAAATTCTTGCTGCCCCTAGGCTTGGTTATTGTAAAACTATTCTCTGGCTGTGAGTTAGGAAATTACATTCAACAACAAATCGTTAGAAATGAAAACCTTTCTCAATCGGACAGAGGACTGTAAGTCGAATCATAAACAAATAGCGTTGAATCCTACCCTATCCAATCCGACGACTATTTCTCTTAGTATAGGGATGGATTCTGACATCACGTGACGAGTGTTCAATTGTAAGTCAGCCCTAGTCTTTTGATTTAGTGTATGAAATGATGGCAAATAAGTATACGAGTTATAATGTAAGTATTTCTGTATAATCGCATTATGAGCGGGATGTGAACATCGTTGATCCAAGCCTTCCGTCAACCACATTTTAACGACAATAATCTTGTTAAAGTTCAGATATTTCATGACGGTTGGTAAATGCGTTGTCATGGGATATAATCAGTAACATATCAGGTAACTTGTCAAGTACAATGTGCGCAGTGTTTGATGGGAAGTCACAACGTGGTTTGTGCTATAATCGCTTAGTTGTGATGAGGTGTAAGCTATAATGCCAGGAATGTTGATAGTACTTTCTGTTTATATGTTTTGTTAATACTTCAAAGGCGTAAAGTAAATTAGATTATGATTTACCCGTGCTCTTAGTAGACTGCGTGTTTCCGCAATCAAAGATAAGCTGTTCATGAGGAGCACAAATTCTCATCACAAACGAAGTAAGGCGAGCCCCACCAACAGTGTGATTCATGCATATTGCCATTTTCAGATCAAGTAGCTTCAATTTGGTTAGACTTCTAGATTGTTAACCTTTGTAATAAAAGTGCCATCTTAACTGGATTTGTCTTTAATACGGGTATCCTAAGGAGATCAAAGCCAGGTGGGAGGGAAAAGAGGATGCTAATAAAATAAGTGTGGTTTAATCCCCTATTAATGACTTCAATACCAGATCAGAAGGCTCTACTCACTCCATGATACCATGGGCGCAGTGATAACTAAATCGATATCTGCAGAATAGAACACAGTCAATTCAGCAGGGTATATAAACTTATCTGCGTCTGCATTCTGTACAACAACGCGAGGCATACCGCAGAATTTATACAGTTTCTAGTTCAAGCAACCGTCACAGCATATTGTCGCGTTCTTTGAGCACTCATGCTGTAAAACTTTAAATGCCATACCGTTTTACTTGACCCAAACACTCTACTAGTTAGTTGGAAAAACACGAATTCAAATCCCTAATACTAAGAAGCACACGTAGAGGAGGTCGTGCTCTCAGTTACGTTATTTTGGTACTGTCAACATAAGAAATTATGTATGTATTATTTAAGCAGTTGAAAATTTGGTCGAGTAACCAGGATTTGGAAGAAACTTAAAAAGATAGTCACATCTGGGCTACAAACTGCCTGCCTACTTTTATGCAACCTTATATACATTAGCAAAGATACAGTCTGCAGCTGAGTAAACAATATATATTTAAATACTATGACCATAATTAGTGAATGTGAATGAAAAAGTAGAGGGGTATTGCTTCAAGGTCCTCTGTTATTTGAGGCCGTTGACACCTCTTTCTCCATTCAGTTGTCATACAATTTTCCTTCGGACATATCATTTTCCAACAAATTGCAAACGAACCCACCGTTAGTTGAGATTCAAAGTCTGCACAACCAAAAACCTTAGAATGTTCAATTAAACGTCTATACAATATTAATTCATGAACATGCTATTTAAAACCATCCAGAAATATAAAACCAAATGACCAGTCTCTTCACACAACATATCAAGCG
>JAAAKM020006971.1:45282616-45293663 GCA_010016025.2 Alatinidae sp. Z8VKAUB7J3
TGAGTTTATTGTTTTATATTACAAACATATTACTATTATTCAGTGTTCGTTTCTCATAATAAGACTAACAGATGAAATTCTACGAAGAACTGAAACAACCAATTCAGAGCTTTTCAAAAAGTTTTGCACTGCCCCATTCACCATACTAATTGCCTCCTAAAGATTGAGAGGATAATAGTCCATTTGCAGATTGTTAGTGCAAACGTTTCCTTTCTGATGACTACTTAAATATTAGTGTGAAGAGATCTGTCATACATATAGACAATATGAAATAAGTGCTCCTTATCCACTACAGGAACTGCTGATTTGGTAACTAGTTTATAACAAATGTTCATAATTCAAACCATTTGTTCAAATGGTAGTAGATATGCAATTTAGCTACTGTACCAGAATAAGTATCCAGGAGAATTAGTACCCAGGGCAGACCTAAAAATCATATGTCAGTCCATGATTGCAATATGAAGAAGTCTCACAGAAGCTCGCAAGAAAACCATTTTCTGTTTATGTGTTTTCTTTCCAATTTAATGGAATGAAAGAATGAGAACCATCCTCTAACCTTATCCCATGGATATAAGTATTTCAGAGAAACAAGTCCATTCCTTATTACTGAAGGTTGCATAATGTTGTAAGTAGCAAAACTTATTTTTGTAACAAAGACACTTTGTAACATTGTTGCTACCCAGTTTTCTTGGTCAATGGTCAAATTTAAACAAGATTATGGTGTTGACAAAATGTTAATTACTTAATGGACTCTCTATATTGTGCACTACATCCTATAATATCAATCACATTTATCCTTGATAAATATATTAGAAAAGCCAGGAAGCATTGTTTTTTTCGTCATGTTGTGCTAAATTCATTGTATGCATGTATATGGTTAATCTTTCATGTAACTTATATGAAGATATGTTGTGTGTTTGAATGGTGAAACAGTTCAGTTGTATTGTAAATGACTTTTTACACTACTAGTTCAGTACAGTTCAGTACTAGTCGGTACAGTTCTTCATCGCCACATCTTCGCTTTATTTCACTCTTCCCAATAACTCACACGGAGACTAGAGGCATCCTGATTGAAAGCTTTAAGATAATGTCTGATATTATGTATTCATTATTTTCTTTGGCATCTATCAGGGATGAGCTGTGCACCAGCTGCATCCATAGCTACATGTGATCACAGTGCATGTTGACATTACTTTTTTTATGGTTGACAAGATCAAAGGGAACATTTGTATTGCAGGTCAGCAATATCTAGGATCTCACATAGCTGCTTCATGTGTTCCTTTGATTAAACCTTATTCATGGTTCTCATTATATGTATAAAATATGTGTATAACTGGTTTGTAGTTTTATATCATAAATGCCATAGGGCATACTGTTACAAGAGTGTTGAATTTATGTCATAGCTTTTATATTACGTTTCTTATCATTTTAGACTATACAATCATATCCTAAATACCATGTCATACCAAAGAAACTATTTGTAGGCAAGAGACTTGCACAATGCCTTCATCCAGCATTACCAAGTGGAGTTCACCTAAAAGCTCTGGAAACATATGATTTACTGTTTAATCAGATTGGGCAAAAACGACTTGCACAGGACTTATTTATATTTACAGCAGGAATATTCCCTCTTTTGGGTCAAGCTGCGATTTCTGTCAAACCAGTTCTCTTTGATTTATATGAAAACCATTTCCTACCTCTTGGAAAGAGACTTCTACCTGGCTTGCCTGGATTAGTACTTGCATTACTTCCTGGCATTGAAGAAGCATCTGAGCACACAGTGAGGTAAGATGATCAGTTTCTTTAAATATCTTTTAGTTACTTTTGAAGTAGTATTGTGTTTATTGCATTAAATTTTGCAAAATACTGAATGTCTTATTCTAGAGACAGTTGTGATTTCGTCAGCATTGAGGATAAAGCTGTACACACAGATTTTTAAAGGAGAAATAGAAAATTGGTGTGGTATATACAACAAATGACACTAACTGGTGATTTACAACTTTCTCATTGACATAGATTGAGTTGCTGAAGTATATATGCTGATTAAGGGAATGTCTGACCATATAACCTTTCTAGAGCAGGTGAAAAGGTCTCCATTCTATACTTTGTTGGTGATATTTCAAACATTGTTAAACTATATGTAAAAAGTTGCCATTACAATGTTCCTTAACTTGCAGTATCATTGAATTCATGATGATTGAGGAATATAGCTAGACAAGTATTACCTGGAAATGGTATGAGATTTGTATTATATTTGATTATGAATTTGATCATTGGAGCATATAAACTGTTTTCCCCAAAATGAGGGTCTGTCAAACCAGATGACATTTTAGAGGTTTTTATACATGCATGTTAACAAGAGGAAGTCATTACTGCTGCCAAGAAATAGAGCTTATGATTTCTATATCATGTAAATGTGATAAAGCATTTCAAAACTTTCCTTACAAGTACCAAGAAATTCATGAATTTTGCGACAGGCAATTATTCATTGGTGGCATGTGTTAATTTGAATAGACCTGATATATATTAGAAGACAAGTGAGCATAAAACAACTTAGACAGTTTGATGATGCAGCTTTTACTTCTGGACCTTGTAATGTTAGTTAAAAGAGTAATATTAGTAGATACTATGTATGGTATATTTTAATTATTTTATGAACTTTGCCAAAAAATAGCTATAAGTCAGAATCATCATTTATAAGTGAAAATTAGAATTGTGTACTATTTATATAATGTAGGCTTTGGAAAAATTATACCGATATTTTTTCTTGGGGCATATAATACCATATGAATACAGTAGATAAAACTTGACATATAAGGATAGAAGTATGCATAAATTGTATATTAAAAGCAGAGCAACCAACAGCAAAATGCACTTTTTTTAAACAGAACAAAGATTTAAAATGTCTACCATGTAGTTGAAGATGGCACAGATTAAAATGCTGGTCTAGACCTTGTTTTCATAATAACCCCTATATCTATTTGCTATGACACATTAACTAAAGATTTTACTAACTAATGAACAATATTCAAAGTTGTTAAATCACAAAAAGAGAGTTTTTTGTTATATATTTAGAATTTGTTGATGAAGCAGATTAAGGGTACTGATATTGATTCTTCTGTTGTTTTCTTCAGTAATGATCCAGTAAGAATGAGGGTTTTGATCTTTGCTGTCTATAAGACCATCTTTTCATCCAGGATTACTATTACATATTGACTATTAGATAAAGAAGACACATGCCAGAAGTTGCTGGTGCCAAAAAGTGAAACAATGGTAGTTCATTTATCTCATTTTTACTGTGACAGGTCACATGTGCCTGTATAAGCTGTTAACACAAGTGTCAACATACAAACAGAAAGTTTGTGGTTGTTTACATGTGTGTGATGTAAAAGTGGATCATAAAGCAAGAATTATGTGTCTGTATTTATTTTGCCATATAGAAAAAAATAGTTACAAAAAAAATAAGTCAAAATTACAATTTTTGAGATATTAATCACTTTACAAAATTAAACAAAAAGTATTTAAGTCACTTTAAAGAATAAAATATCAGTAATGAAAAACAAAGAAATTGTGCTCAAAACCCCTACTGATAAAGTTGGCAGGGATAGCAGGGGATAGGGGGGAGGGAGGGGGGCTAAAAGTAATGATATCAACTTTCTTCTCTTTGCTGGAGTGTTTTAAAAATTCTTCTTTTATATTATGTCTGAAACCATTGACAGTTCTGGCTGTACTGGTAAATTGTTCCAAATCGTTGGTCCTAAGTATAAAATGCCTTTCTGGCCTTGAATGCTTTTACGGAAAAGAACATGTGACTTATTTTGGGAGTTACGTGTAATTCTGGTCTGGTTTAATGGGGAAAACACCTCTGCCATATATAAGGGCTCTGTATTTCTAAAGAATTTGAAACGGTTGTTGCAATATACTGCTTGACCCTTTCCTTTGTTGGCAGCCAATAGGGTAATGACACACTAATAGTTTATTCATTATAAATTGTGTTTATCACATTATTCATTAAATTGTGTGTAAACCAAATGACAGGGTCAAATGTTCAATGTTTTAAACACATAATATATGGCTACTATGTAGAAGCATACAAAGATGTTTCTTGTGCATTTAGCAATTTACAGAGATATATCCTCACAAGAGGTTGCAATGGGTACATCTAGTGTACAGTAACAGAAGCATGCCTCATGCATGCATGTAACTAGAATGGAGAATAATGTCTGCCCAATTGGGGCCCAAAGTAGAAGTCCCATAGTTTTTTGCTGCAAAATAATGGATTTGAACTGTGTGGTCAGACATGTGTATGACTGTTGGGCTTGATCTCGAAAGATGCAACTGATCACACCATGTGTCAGAGTATCATCAACCAGAACATTGATCAACTTTTGACAGTGTCTTACCATTGGCGCACAAGGAGAAAGCAGTGATAAACCGTACAGCAGTATATTATTTTTTAGAACAGGTGCATGTATCTGTCAATGGAGTAAGATTTACAATTCTAAGAAATGATAAAATGTTATGTCATTAACAGTGGTGAAGTCAGAGGGCAGGCTAGTCAGGCCCAGCCTGACCTAAAAATTTCACCCAAAATTTAGTAAAAAGGGTCTGGCCGGTGCCCCTCCTTCCACTTAAACTTTTTTGTGTCACGTTGATAAAGTTTTGGCCACCCAAACACAAGTACACATTTTTTTGAACACATCGAAGATCTTTACCATGGCTCTGTACCAAGTAGTTTGATGTTTCCGTAGCCTTTGGAGAAGGGTCATGCTCTCCCACTTTCGCATGACAAACATCATGGATTCGAACTGATTTAGCCATATGATTGACTAATGGAGGCAGCAGAGGCCTTTGTTCCATGCTGTCTACTCATGCCTAATTAAAAACGCCTGTCTGACGTAAGAGACAAGGACAAAAGATTCACTTGGAAAATGAAATGTATTTACCCCCGTCTAGTACTTCACTACTTTTATGTTCCATTCTTCATCATCCAATCAAAATCTGTTTCGTTGTCGACACGGTCACACAAAAATAAAAGAATCTGACCACTCCAGAGACTTGAAATACTCTTTGTTAATTGGCTTACAATATGACACATGGCTTTGTGCCGAGTCTGTAAGTACTTGTTTGCAACTTTAGGCAATCTGTACTAAAATAGTATACTTAGGATTTCGTCACCTTCAAAATTCTGATTGTTTTCTTCGGTGAAAGAATGCACAGTACGATACGCTTTATTCATTCCGTAGAACCAAGTTCTCTGTTTACATTTTCAAGTCACTTTTTGCTATTCTTACCATTTAATTCTCCGACGAGTCAAATTGAAGGAGGTCATGTATACAGATTTCGTTGCACAATTCCTAACGACGTTTTTTGGCATGGCCAGCGACCAGCAAGGAATTGAGCCAGACTGGAGGACCTAAATCCAAAACTTTTTACTCGTAGAAGTTTGGGCTCCCTAGCATAAAGTAGCATAACACAAAACCCAGCATCTAAAGAACCTGCTGGTCTGAACTATAAATAAAATTGTTACGATGTTATATTTCTTCTATACACATCTAACTCTCTTACAATGTTGATTTTCCTACCACGCCACCATTTCAATGGAATAAATTCAGTTTATGTTATCCAGCACTATAAAAATCTTTAAAGACTTATCTTGCAAACGCAAGTAGGCCTACAGAATAGGAGTTCCCGCAAGTGTATGTTAGAGCGCGTGAACATTTAGCAATCGGTAGGCCGACTGTGCAAGCTGCCTCTTTTCTACAGGGATTACTTCAAGTACACAATAGACCCGTAGCTAGCCACGCCTAATGGGGATTCGATGAACTATCAGGGAAGAGGCAATACATTGTAGGCCACGTATGATGATGTAAGAGAAAATTGATATTGTAAGTCTGGTTTACTATAATCGATGTCATTAAGGCATTGACTTTATATTTAACCTGGAAAAGGTCTTTAACAATATCTCAACAGGAACAAAATTTTATCGAACGGACGTTGCCCACTAAAACACCCCCTCCCCCTCTGGCTACGCGCCTCGTACACTATTGAGCCTGACCGTGTCTTCACACCTGGCTTGGCCACTGCCTACGACGCATGAATTAAGGATGAATGGTGCGATTACTGCGCTTTTTTGTGGCTCCTGTGTTCGTTATGGTGTCATGTGCTA
The DNA here is from genome assembly GCA_010016025.2 of Alatinidae sp. Z8VKAUB7J3. NCBI lineage: Eukaryota > Metazoa > Cnidaria > Cubozoa > Carybdeida > Alatinidae > Alatinidae sp. Z8VKAUB7J3. The sequence continues at coordinate 45,288,786 of JAAAKM020006971.1, forward strand.
TAAAAAGACCTATTTACACAAGGTAGGGGTTGTCAGGTGCGACCGACTTCTCTTTATATTAAGTGCCCATATTTCGGAACACACTTAAGAATTAGTCACCCCATGGTGTGGCAAAAGCAATCTCCGATTGCTATTCTTGGAAAAATGGAGGTCAACAAGGCCGACCGTTTGTAAGCTACCACAACATAAGTTACCTTGAGCTCTTTCACTACTCATAGTTTGCAAGGGGGTCTTGACCCCCCACCTAGAAAAATCAACCCCCACCTACAAAGACAACCCCAACCAAGAACTCTAAAGACCAACTCCCACCTGGAAGAAATTTATAGCCATAAATTTCCAAAAGTTCAAATCGCCACTTCCCACCAATGATGTAAATAGAAACGGAACACTAATTTAAAGTTCTTCCATTGAAACATTTCATCACTTGAAAGCTTACACAATGCCACTTCATTTCATCACTTCAAAGGTTCCCAATGCCACTTCCTTGAAGAAAAACACTCAAATGTCCACCTTCTTGAGAGAAAAACTTTTCTTAAGTTAGGTGAACCAGAATCGCTAATACATCTTTTAATTTAAAGATGATGCCGCCATGTAAAAAAAAATTAATTTAGACTGGTTTACGACCCCCACCTGCAAATATCAACCCCACCTTAGAGGCCAACCCCCACCTGTAAATGGGATTCGAGCCAACGCCCACCTAGACAAAATGTTTTGAAAATCCTTGCCCCCCCCCCCATCTGCCTGGGGGGGGTGCGAACTATGACTATTGTAGTGCCGTTTTACCCACTTTGGAAAAATTCCTTACCAAAGGCAAGTATTGCGCCATCTTTCGACTTCCATGCTTGACAACAGGAGGCAATTTGACTATTATCAATAGTTTTGTTACTAAGAAGCAATAGGCGAACAAACTGTCGATGGTTTTCGGATCAGAACGACTTCAGTTACACTTGAAATCACAACGCTTTAGAAAGTTTTCACAAAAACCCCACAAATTCCTAGTGACTCCTTCTACTAGAGAATCTTTCTCAATCGCGAGTTGATATCAACAAACAAGTACTAATGGTATGGCCGTTAGTACTTCCACAGTATGTATAAACTAGATTTCTAATATTAAACGCCAAATTAGGTAACTTTATTGGCAACGTCTTGTCTTTATTGGGAATCCCAACCATCTGAATGTGGGAATCAATCCTGAAGTAGAACAAGACTAACATCACTTCCACTTTAAGTCTAGGCGACCGACGCAATTTGGGACTTAAAAAAGTCTTGCACAGAAAGCCCGCGCGACACGACGATGGTTGATACGCCAGAAGATAAAACTAAGAACAGCGATATCATCTCTTGGGGTTCATTAAAACCGCATTTTCTTCTTTTTTTTTGCACACCTACAGAACAAAATCCCTATAATGACTACACACGATCAATATTAAAAATTAGCACCAAGTTCCAATGCGAATGCAAAGTGACGGGGTAGGCACAATGAAGGAACCAAAGGAAAATACCTTGTCTGTCTACATTTAACATTCAAGACTTTCCATATGCAATATAGCTTAAGCATCTATTACAATACGCGAGCTGAAGCATTGTCCCTAATTAACAATCATTTTTACAATCATAACCAGGCGCATAACAGGCGGGGTTCACGGAGTGCATGTCCTAGGGCCCCCCAGCAGATTGTGATATCATGGGACCCCCGCTCTTCTATATAATTATTTATTTTATCGGAAATTTGAAAAAAAATAACAAAAGTTTGGTCGCGAAGGCATCAATGCGAATTTTTCATATTTATCAAAAATCTTCAGGAGAGCGAGAAGAATCTAACGTTTTAAAATACATACTTTCTCTTAAAAGCTGTATGTTTTAAAGGAGTAAAACCACCCTAAAAAGGGCTCAAAATAGGGGTTTCAGGGCTATGAAAATATGTCAAAATTGCGAAATTTTCCGGACCTTCATGGAAGGCCTTACAACGCCCCCAGCCACTCCAGCTGTATAACCACTCACTATGGAAGTGGAGGTCCTCGCTTTGCACTAATTTGCAATCTCTCAATCAAAGACCCCTGATGAGCAGTGGGCCCGACATTGAAACTACACTTTGCACTAATTTGCCCCCCCCCCCCATCGTGAAAGTGTCCTAAGGGCCCAAACTACCGTTGTTACGCGCCTGATCATAACATTCCCTTCTGGCGACACATAGGAATCTGTAACTTAAAGACCCCAGGCGAGCCCTGTCTACACCAATGTCGACACCAGAGATAACCGAATGCTTATACTCATAAGTCCTGTTGGCCACATTTAGAAAGGGGTTGCCCTTGGTCCCCTAGATTATCAATCATCCATGCTTAAATGTTTTCTTTACTTACCGTATCCCACTCTTACTCCCTTGCCAGTTTTACAAACTACATGTCAAGATTCAAGCTAGACCTTAACTCTATTCTGCTCGGAGAAGGGAGGTGTCTGTGTTTCAGCGGCTTTTAAGCAGGGTGGCAGAAAGCCCAGGAACGCGGGAACGCCGTTCCCTCAAAGAGAGCTCAAGTCAAGCGAAGCGCGACCTCAGGCCTTACAAGTCATAAATCAAAGAATTGAGATTGAAATATGGCTGTAAAGATATAAATAAGTTACCAGATCTTCCAGCATTCATGTAGTATAAATTGTACAACAAACGTCCATCAACCTGTTTGATTTGATTACTTTTCAAAAGCGATCCTAAACCGGATGTGTTTTATGTCATTGTAGGTACAATACACTTAATTATGCAACAATCCAAATTCAATACCTCACAGGAAATTTTACCTTTTATTTTCCGCGCTCCCTTGAAGTCTTCAGTTTTCTGCCACCCTGCTTTTAAGCCCCCCCCGGGTCTATTTTATCTGTCACCTCCCTTAAATCTATAAAAGAAATTTTGCCTTATTATTTTTTTGTTTTACACTATCAAGATAAATTTTTATGTTTTATACTATCAAGATACATTTGGACTTTAAACATTTATCAAATCGGCTCAATATTTACGTTAAAAAGTTTTCGAACGGTCGATAGGACAACCACTACTACTGCAGCTGCTACAAAAGTCAATTTGTTCGCTTATATAAAAGAGATATGATTTGGTGTATTAAGTATTTTACACAAGTAAATGGATTTTAACATTTTACCTGAAGAAAACTGCATCATTTTATAGAAAAATCTAAAATATCTCGCAGATTTTACATGTTACCCGGTCACTTTAGCACATAAAAAGGTTCTTGTCTAAAAAGCAAGGGTATTTAAAATCGATACTATCTGACTGCTTCAGAAGCGAAGGTTAGTACCCGACGTGCGCCAAGCCGTAGTGGCTTGGCGCTTATGGTTGTAAATTTACAAGGGCTGGCCCGTAGCCAGAGCTATTGGAGGGGCTATACTGAAATTTGGCCGGTATCGTCATTACAACTGCTTAAGGAGAGTTTATTGAATATTGACAGGAGCATTTTGGGGGAGGGGGGAATGCTGATGGCAACTGGAGGGGTTAAGCCCCTACAAACCCCTTCCCGGGTACCAGCCTGTACAAATATGGCTCCAAAAGTCATCCTTTCCTCGCAGAAATGTATGCGAGAGGACTCCGAGCAGAATAAGGCTAAGCCATTACTTCAATTACCAAATAAAAGAAAGTAAAAGAGATTTCACGACCAAATTTCTTAACCAGACATCGGGACTCGAAGAAGGCCCGGGTTTACTGGATCATCATCATCTTCGGACACAGCTCTGCTTTGGTCAATAGTGCACAGACAAGTGTTTCTGTCTCGAACTTTGTTATTGCTGCACGGGAGACTGGTACAACGGCAACCGCAGATCTCTTCATCCCAAACACGATTAGGTGGGCACTGGTACTGGTTGCTGCAAACACACTTGCAGTGCACGGTATTCCACTACAATTCAGAAAACGAGAGAGTGTTATCCTTCATGGAAAGGAAAAGTTTGGCCACCCGGTGTTTACGTCCGTGATTGTGTTAAAAAGGAACAAAAAATAAGTCGAGATTACAATGTAAGAGACGATTTACTTAAAAAAATTAAACCGAAAATTAAACCGAAAATGTACAAGTTACTTTAAAGAACAAAATATCAGTAATTAAAAACAAAGAAATTGAAAGCAAATAAACCCCTACTGATAAAGTTGGCAAGGATAGCATTAAAAAGATTCAAAAGACCTTGTTTCCATAATAGACCCTTTATAGACCTATTAACAAAAATTGTGCTCAAAAACGAAAAGAGGAGCTGAGGTCGTAAGGCTCGTAACGGGATTTATATACTTATTCTGGTATTTCGTATTGCAATATCATCATAAAAATCTAGTTTCTCACCTGTTTGCCGCTTTTGCAGGCTTGTACACTTCTCCTACAGACACATTGGCATGTATCACTGTCCAGGGTTAACAAATTGCCACAGTCCTTTTGTGTAAGCGAGCATTTGCACTGACAGGACTCGTGATCTTCTACGTTAAAAGTTTGTGTCTTGTATCCACCTATGATATAAAAATGAAAAGCTCGGAAAATATTTCATGCTTTGTTGAACTCCAATTCTTTAAACTTCAATTTAGCTTATCAAATCACCAATTTTCTACAATGGAGGGGAAGGGGAAGGGGGTGGGGGTGTTCGTTATTAACCTCAGGCTCCATTATGTGGCTGTTTAACAAACAGACGTTTAAGAACTTTCAAGGCCTAGGTGTTGGGGCTACCACTCGCTGATCCCACAAATTGGTTAAACGCTAGTTACAGAGCCGTGAGATAATTAGGGGGGGGGGGTAATGTAGGTCTAGGCTAAACATACACAAGGCCGTAGTTTGTGGCGCAAATGCCCCCGTTCCCTCGTTTTCCTGTTAGAAAATACTTTCCACCAGTTTTGTTAGTTTA
>JAAAKM020006971.1:45293763-45312697 GCA_010016025.2 Alatinidae sp. Z8VKAUB7J3
CCGTAGTTTGTGGCGCAAATGCCCCCGTTCCCTCGTTTTCCTGTTAGAAAATACTTTCCACCAGTTTTGTTAGTTTAATTGTAGAATTGTAAAATTTGTGTCTTCAATTTTGGGTAGAAGTCGATGAAAGTACATCAATTCAGGTCGCACACCAAGGGGGCTCGTGTAAACACTTCCGACATGACACAAACAGGTACGGATCGAAAATGACTACCCTGACAGGTGCATTTTTCCAACGTTCTACTTGAGTGTATCTCGTATAACAACAAAAAGAATCGCATGCTGAGGCCTGGAGCCAAATGGATTCTATTCTCTCTAAACACCTTAGACTAGGGTATCTAGACGGGATCGGATTCATTGGGATTTGTGCCAGTATGGATCCGTGCCCATGCAAGCAGCGTCTAACCAATGAGAGCTCCAGGTGGCGCAGGGCACGACACAAACCAAAGCGCGCCCATCATCACGCTCTCCTTTTTTACAACAACCAGTAAAATTGGCTTTGAGCGTACTTGTTCTTTAATCCACATAAAATTTTCAAGCCAAATTGTTTTTAACCTCGACAGGCAAATAACTGAAAAAAGTCACGTACGCTATTTAGGAGAAGTCAGAAAAGAAGTCAAGAAGTCAGAAAAATTCCAAAGAAAAGTAAAAAAAGGATATGTACCTAAATCATTTCACGTCTTCACTGTAAGAGGAACCCTTAGCTGCTTGCTTTGGAGCACTGACAGAGGTAGGCAAACGTGTCACTTGTAAATGGTCATTTGGTACAAACGTGTCACTTGTAAATGGACATTTGGTACTAAAATCACCCTGCCTGAAAGGCGATTCCCTCTGGAAGACTACAGAAGGCATGCGCAGCAAGAAACTTTCCTTCGTCCTCGTTTTGAATCTTGACTTTCATATAATTTAAAAGGCATTGAAATCATGTATGTCTGGACCAGTGGTTCTTAATCTTAATTCCCCCCTCCCCCCAAAAAAGCTCACGAGAGAAGTCCTTAGCCCCTCACGATCCTCGTGCCCCCGTTATTCACATTAAGCAATTGTAGGTTTAGATCTAGCAATTGGTAAACCGCAAATTATAGTCAGCAAATCGTATAACAACAGAACCAAGAGTCCGAAATTTAGAAAAAATAATTAAATTTGAAATGATAGATTTACCCCTGTCTGTAAACAAACCCCACTCGCCGGTCTTCCTACAGTGCCAATTTGAATGTTTTCACTACCCATATAGGGGGACGGTATCGCCCACGTTGACAATGATGGGTGTGGACAAATGTGAACGTCAGACCACACGTGAGCAATATAAACATATAAAAACATGTAAGGTATTGAAATTTAGAACATCACAACAAAAAAACCCAGGATCTGACATGATTCGTGACATTTAAATTAAGTCCATTTGCAATTGTAAATACCGATTATGAATTAGTGACACGTTTAAAGAAAACGACTATTGATTTAATTTTCCAAGACATGTTTCGGATATCCTCTATCCATATTCAGTTCATAGACAATTTGAACTACTGACACATGTTACTCTATTTACAGAAAAAACAATAAAACTAGACAAAGTGGTAATAACAGGCTAAAACAAAAAATTAATCTTATCTAATCTTGTCTAATCTTATATTGCTGAGAAATTTTGGAAACAATTCTGAATTCTACACTCAAGAGTGGTTACGTTTCTTGAAATCTGAACACTTACCTCCGTAGAAAATCTCAACTGCTGTGGTAGGAATTGTTTTGATTTTACTTGGCGAGCACTTCACGTTGGCAGTTTGCAAACAGCATCCACCACATCTGCGTACTTTCACACACGATGGATAATATAAAGAAGCTAAGCCAACGGGTCGTGGTAGAGCTGCGATAGTTTGTCTTGGGGTGCATTTTGTGTCGTCACCTGGAATGGAAAAACTGTTAAATGAGAATCGAGTCCTAAAGCCATGATGTCACAAAGCTTTCTTTTAAGGAATCCTAAATAAAACTGGATCAAAGTGTTAACCTTGCCACCAAATGCCCGTATACAAAATACATCATCGAAATCTCATACCAGCCACGAGAAATGGCTGTCTGAATTTGCTGAAGTCCTTACGAAAACACTGTTAATTTTGCTCAGTTCATAATATTATGAACTGGTTTTATCTAAAAAGGTTTTGATAGGGATGACTGAACGTTTGAAAGGCCATACCTCGACGATTGCTCAAGATATCGTTCACAAATTTGAACAGATTATTTATGTCAACATGAAGAAAGCAATGAGTCCAAGTAAAAAGGAAGGTCAGAGAGCCGAAGTGAGTTCACTCCGTGTCAAACTTTGGCACAAAAGAGCACTTTCTGTTAACACTCGTGTAATTCAATCACACTGTCACACTGTAATATCCTTGTATATCCTAGCCTAGCAGAGAAGGAAGTTCAACATCACTTAAGCACGTACCTGTATTAGCCATTCTTGTTTCCTGTCCATTTACCAAGACTTTTACTTGGTTTGAGGTATCTGGTACTGCCCCCGGACCTAAATTGCAGAAAAATGAAACGGGCAAAGTTCATCGAAAGACTTTCCTACAACCTCGGCTGAAGTGCTGTTACAAAAGAGATTCTAACAATGTAATAAAAACACAAAGTCATGACACAATTTAACTTTCTCTTACATCTACAAATCGGTTATCAAACAGGGTCGGTGGTTCCCAAGAGCGCCAAGTGGTTTCGGGAGCCCGAGTTAGAGCCCCTGCGCTCAACTAAATCAGGATAAAAAAGCTTGGAATCAGACAACAATTTCAACTTAGTTATGCCACACGAAGGTTCCTTAGTAGAAGAAATGCTACTCTGAATACCCTCAAACTAATGCCAAGCTGCAGAAAACTTTTACCTCCCTTTTACTGAGGTCCCCACTGATCATCACCCTCCTTAATTAACACCCAGGTGAAACAGACGTTTACAACACCCCAATCAATTGCATCTTCAATTTCTCTATACAGAATAAATCATACATATACATAATAGAACCATCTCATAGAATATGGATAATCCTGCCAGCAAGTCAGTTCTAAAGTGGTAAACATCAGAATCCCGGAAAGTATTCTTTTTGTCCCCCTTCTCTACTTAGTGCCTCCCTCTTCGTAACGGCAGTCTCCAAATCAAAGAGCCCTGATAAGCAGTGGGCCTGACATTGAAACTACCCTAAATAAACAGAAAAGTCACCAAAAGCCTCCCTCTTCGTAACAGCCGTCTCTCAATCAAAGACCCCTGATGGGCAGTGGGCTCGACATTGAAACTACCCTAAATAAACAGAAAAGCCAACAAAAACCTCCCTCTTCGTAACAGCCGTCTCTCAATCAAAACCCCCCGATGAGCAGTGGGGGTGACATTGAAACTACCCTAAATAAACAAAGAAAGTCAGCAAAACCTCCCTCTTCGCAACGGGGGTCTCTCAATCAAAGACCCGTCTTCGTAATGGCTCCTCCCTTACTACCAAAATTCTCGGTCCAATAGTTTCCACCCATCACGACTTTTGGCACGAAACTTATTAACTGAATATTCTTACAAAATATAGAGGCATATGAACTGTTTCCTTCGTGCACATTTAAAGTAAACAACACTTTTTTAAGATTGTTTAATTAAAAGATTCAAATTCGGTTAAAAGTCTTAAAAAAGTTTTCAAAAATGTCAGAAAAATTGTCCGGTAAAAAATTTAGTGTCAAAACAAAAATGAAAAAGGCCGAGACAGTATAAACGAAGTCAAATTAAAATAATATCACCTCGACATTCACAGTAACAAGGCATGAAGTCAAATACAATGTTAACGAGAATCCCAACTCACGTTTTTTCTCAACTTTGATTCCCTTCAAATTGAAAGCAGTGATTAACTGTTCGATGTTGTTGACTGTGCGAAGTTTATTCAGAATATGAGGTGGGATCTGCAATGCAATGAGAGATATCAAAGATAAGGTACTGAACTTGCTTCACTGCATGCTCTTAGGAGCCTAATAGTTGGGGGACGGGGCGGTGGAAAAGCGGGGGTATGAGCCATTGCATGTCCAACTTTTCTATAGTCATAAATTACCAAGCTCGTTACATTTTTGATCTTTACTGGTTGAAAAACGTCAGAAAAATCAATCCTTCGAGAAAGATGATAGATATAATTCATAAATAGGGTGTGTAACCATAACCGACATCTTCAACATATTTTAATCATAAAAACTGAATCGGAAAAGTTCTTCGGCGTGATATGCTTTTTCGACCGCTTTTTTCGTTTCCATTTAGATAAAGGTATAAAGAAAATACTTAAAAATATAATCATCGATAAGGGAGGATTTTAAATGCCAATACAGAAAAGACAGTAGAGGAATGTAAATGTATCTGAAATCATAAGATCAAGAACTAAAGTGAGAGACATCACCGAGAAAATAGAATACACAAAAGGCCAGTGGGCAGGACATGACGCCCGAATGGAGAACAAGAGATGGACCAAGAAACCAACCGAGTGGCGGTCAAGAGAAGGAAGCAGAGGTAAAGGAAGACCAAAAAGGAGATGGCGTAATGAGATTGAAGAGAAGGCTGGTAGAACGTGGATGCAGAGAGCACACGATCGGAAGGCGTGGAGGAAACTGTGGAGGCTACCCGCCAGCAGTGGCGTGAACAGCTGACATGGATAGATGGATTTCTGACCCCAAAGTGCTTTGGAACTAAAACAAGGCAACTTATCGTTTTGACCACCTTCCGTAAACGCTAAGTGCATTGAACAAGATCGGGAATTTTATCTACTGGCAAATATTTTCGTAAAATGGGAGAGCTACTTATACAATTTTGCTTAATTTTACTGTAGTACATACTTTCCTTCCACGATGTTAAACGTTTTATCGCAAATTGGAAAACATCCCCATCCGACAACCTTGTCCGTCGGAGTCACTGATCCGCGTAAGATGAAAAGTTCATAAACCAGGACCATTCCCGGGCGGACATCTGGCCTTGCCGGACAGACTGTAAAGACACTCTGGTCAATCTGTAACACAACAGAAACAAGTGATTCACAGCCAGTGCAGTAAACATTTATCTATATAACTACTTGCACAAAGCAAAAACAACAATCAAAACACACAAAGGGCTAACAAAATAAACATGTCGCAATCACGATTCGGCTATGGGCCACCGCTATTCTCGTGCTAGGCTCGACTACCTGCAAATTGGTGACAAAATATTGAACACTTCTTATATCTCTACTTAACATAACAGTTAGTAATCTTCCACTGGTTATTGAAAACATAAAGATCTGTGCCGTTAAATCAGAGCTAAATAATCAGCGTACGGGCATACGATCGTAAGGACAAACGAAGCTGTCGCATACTGAAAACAAACCTGGAGTACGACTTCGTACGGCAAAATTGCCGAAAAACTAACAGTTTGCACTTTGTATTCGACGCTGTTCGATCGGTATGCTTGATCGTTTACCTTGCGACATCCTAGCAGAGTGTCATGTATACATGAACCTAAGATAGTGTATAAGTGGGTGGAAAAAAAATTGTTTCTACTTAAAGCGGTATAGTAGGATCCTTATATCAATTTGAATGTTGCACAAAAGTTCCATACAAATTAAACATCTATTTGGTGATATGATCCTATTTTTGCTATTCTCGTTGTCTGTTCAGGCACCACTATGTCGAACCTCTCCGAGTTCCGTGAAGAAAAGTGAAGCCGCAGGTCCGAAATTTTACTGTAGCACTTCTTTGTAAAGGACAGTTACTACCAAACACTATCATACGTAGACACAAGAGGAAAAGGCTCTTGAGCAAATCTATCTGTATCTATTAACAGGAAGGCGAGGGCTTACCTTCAACTCAATATTGAAAAATTCTCCCTCGTGAAAGAGTGGAAGGGTTGCTCCTCCCCATTGTTGACCTTTCAGATTTGACCATTTCATCACGTGACCACCAAGGCGATCATATAAAGAAACCATCAGGACATAGCGACTTGCTGTAAAACAAATATGGCAAAAGAAGAGGGTATCAATAATCTTCCAAATGAAAGTTTAATACATCAAAGTGTACCAAACCCTAACAGAAGCTAAATTGACAAGTGTAGGGATACAAAAGAGATATCTGCAACACAACTTTTAAGCACCTAAAACGTTGGAGTAATATAGGGTAAACTTCCACCAAATCTTTATAAAAATGACCAAAATTTGGCAAGATATTTGGTAAACGAAAGGGGCTCCCATTTCTTGTATATCTCAGTATATTTCCTTCTCTTCCAAACGAAGGGAGAAGTGGTATGCAAGTCTCCGAAATCATGTTAGTCAAAATCGACTGTCAGTCGGTACGGGGGTTAGGCCAGGTTAATTAAAGTTTGACGTTGACCTAAATAAATTGCTTTACAGGAACTTGCTTTAAAATATTCTACTTGGACGATTAATAAATGTAAAAAGAAACCCATGAATTTTACAAACGTTCACACACTTGTGAGCTCGTGACGTAAAAATTTATTTTACATTGATCAACATATTTCTATTTTGCTTTACCGCTCTACGTTTTGCTTTTACAAGGTATGCTCAATACAAGACTTTTCCATGGTCAAACCATGACATTAGAAGCGTCAGTGTTTTAAATTTTCTGCATGACTTAGAGATAGAAGTTTAACAAATAACAATTAACATGTAATTAAAAATAACAATTCAATATCCAAGATACCAAGTGCCCTAAGTACAAGAATTAGGTAAAAAGTGAACAGTCGGGGAGACATATACACCCATTAAGTAGAGAAGTAATGTTTGCTCAAGGAAACGCTTTTTAACAATTCCCAAGGCCCAAAGTAAATTGTATAATCTTCAAAATGGGCTCAAGTAACATACAATACAATTTTGTACATAGTAATTTGTAGACCATGGAGTACAGGGCTCCTAAACTTGGAGAGGAGCTGGCATAGCGAAATAAGTTGCAAAACACAAACTCAGTGAAATATAACAAAAGAGGCTTGAATCCACTGTCAACCTTGACTAGGTGTTATTACTCCGCCTTATTCTAATGGTGACCTGTGAAGTGATCTACTAAGTGATATCGTATACCGAAAAATAAAAAATATTTTTTAGAAATAAATATTTGTTTTCAATAAATCACACCAAACAAAACAAAAACTTACGCGGGAAAACTCACTGACCTGGTAATTTGTCCTTTACACCTCGCAAGCACTTTAACCGGATCTGTATTGGCTGAGGAGTCTTGTTCCAGTCGACTTTCCAGCGTCGCCCCTTACTACCGCCAAACTGCCCATCAGCAAAGACGAGATCTCCGTACAGAGTCTACAAACACAAATCACATGGTGGTTATCACGAGTCCTGTCTACATCAAATACACAAGAACTGTAAAATTAAACTGTTCAATGCACCTTAAGGTTACAGTGTTAATTGAGACACATGCAAATTTTTTAAAATATAGGTATGCTAATCTAGTAGGCACTTCAAAGCAATCTTTTAAATATTAGCTAACCAAGGATCTAAGGATTTGAATACACTGCTGTGCCAGTTCAGCTTTGGAATCCTTTCTCATTTCGTCGATAGCCCATAAGTGGTTTTCTGCCTTCTATTCTTTGGTATTACGTTGTGAATGTCTGCCCAAATGTAACGTGATATATAAAAGCCTTTGCTAAAATCCAGAGTAAATTCCATCAAATTAATAGTCACCAATGACATTCAAAACAATAGCATGCATAAAAAATATAAACGTAAACATTTAATACAACAAACTGATGGCAAGACAGAAGTGACCAAACCTTTTCGTATTTCAACGATTTAATGAAAAAAGGGTTTTAATATCTCTCAAATTTCTCTCCCTTGTGTACAAAACCTCTCACCTCTCAAATTTCTCTCCCTTGTGTACAAAACCTCTCACCTCTCAAATTTCTCTCCCTTGTGTCCAAAATCTCTTATCTCTCAAATTGCTCTCCCTTATGTACAAAACGACTGGCCTAAATATAAGTAAGAGCCATAGTAAACTCCCATAAAGTAACCAAGGGAGTGCTGCTTCCACCCTAACTAAAATTTTATACCATCTGTAATGTGTAAACAATCATTGACCTCGAAGGACAGAAGAATGCCCATCGTTTCCATATAGAGTTGATATTTACGTCTTTTTACACAAAAACAAGATACTGTTAAACAATGAGCTTGAAAGAGAGAAAGAACTGCATTTCAAAACGTGTACAGAATTAACTTGGCATTACCTTTACTTCTCCTTTTCTTCTTTTCAGTGCTCTGAGGAGCTGATTCTCTGCTCTCCTAAACGATCGATGTATCTTGTCTTGTACTAATCTATCACGTTGCATTAAATGTTCCTAATAGCATCAAATATGAAGAAGTACAAAGTTATATTCGATAGTCACTCATAAAACGCACGACATAGTGAAATTGTCTTTAATACACCATTAAATACACTGTTTATCCGACAACTTATCCAACCTTATTGGAATGATTCTATTTCTCATACATCACACTAGTCTACAGAACAATAATTATCGTTCTGGATAACGGCCGTAAATGCCAGGCATGGCCATTGGTAGCCAAGATTCCCGTGGATACACGGCGATCGATTGAGAACTGCAGATGCTCAAATTAGCACTGTCTGTTAACCTTACTTTTCATCTGTTCTAGAAAAGCAAGTTTAAGAAGTAACACGCTACAAAATCAAAAAAAATGTTTCAAATCCGAGATATATGATTTCCAGTAACATGGTCTCAGTAAATCGCTCGAATATAACAAGATTATAGGTCTACTAATAGGTTTTCTGTTTTTCTAATTGCAAAGGGCAAGCCAGCGGCCAAAGGATGTACAATTTTTGATATGATATACAATTGCATCCCCTTTCACTATTGTCTTAGAGCACAGGGGACCAGTATGGATGGGTACAAGTCTCAACAAGAGGATACGACCTTCAGAAATCAAACAAACAACGCGACCTCGATTTGAAAGAAAAATCTTTTGATCATGCTTGCAACACAGTCATACAGTGCTTCCTGGTACTCTGATCACAGCAATTTCACAAGTATAAGGACAATCTCTTAGCGTTGCAGCAACTAAATAGATTTTAGTATCCGGCTGACATAAAAATGAACAAAAAGAGAAGGCTTCAGCTTAATGCATCTGTAATAATGCTCATTTAACAACAAACATCAAACACGAAATGCCATTCCTACAGAGCTAATGCAAGTAGCTCTTATCAAATTGCAAGGAACAATAGGTGCCAACGATGTCTGTTCATCGACATACCTCGCGCATCCTCACTTTACGGTACTTTTCTTTGAATCTCTGCATAACATGTTTCTTAGCCTTTTCCATGGCTACCATAATTTCCTGCTTTCTGTCTCGTTGTAATTTGGCTTGTTGTTGCTGAAAGCCGATGTGCTCCTCACGGAGTCTTCTCTCTTCAACCTTGAAAGAGAAATTATATTACGAATATAAAACATGCCATATTAGTTATGAGGTGGTCGGCATTACATGAATGAGTAATGAGACAGACGAAAACGCATTTGGGAATACGGCAGCAATGTGTTTGGGGTTTACTATCAAGTTCCACCACTTCCCTCTCCCTTGAACACGGTATCACCGTCACAAAAGAACCATGACTTCCTTTCCCTGACTATTACTTCAAAAGATCTTCGCCGTTAATAAATTAAGGAAACACTATACTGCAGTTCTTTACGAGGAACGCTTTGTCATACCTGAACATCCTCAAGTGATATGCTCCCAATCATCAAAATTTCTTCCTCCATTTTCTTCTCAAATTCTTGCAAGTACTCGTTGATTTCCTCCTCTGCCAACCCTAGTTTCAGGTCGTCTACGTACTTGTGCATTTCTTGCTGCTGAGTAGTGCCAAAGAGGAGCGGTGGATTATTTTCAGATTCAAGCTCGCCTTCGCCATTGTTCAGCTGGTTGATATGCTCATCGAAGTCTGGACTAGCTCCATCTCGGTCGAGTTCTACGTACATAGATACAAAATGATTAACTACAGGTTGGTAAACAATCGTCAAACTTCAGATATGTTTGTGGCTTGTGCACTTGCATTATTACGTGTACGTTTATGCAGGATGCTAGCACGGGGGTATTTCGGGCCATAAACCCTAATAAAATTTTACCTTCTTTTAAGATATTGCAATAATACTTTTCCAATTTAATATTTATATTAGTTAATGCCTGAATGATATCGGATACAGTGTTCTATTACACATCAATGTTCTATTGCATTATAATGCGAGGCCAAAATAGTAATAATAATAATAATAATTTCTCTTTTATCTCCCCTCTTTCCTGATTGGTGTGGCTGGCTACGGACGTGATTACCTGTCTGATAAGGGATGTCTAATAAAGGCAATATTACAATATAATGTTAAGGTTACCAAACTCAACACGGGATGAGTCTAGTCGTAAATATCATTGCTTGATAGAGTACCCATATTACGCAACCAGTAAGTGCTTTGTGACCAGCCCTTACAACAGGACGGTGCGTAACATAGGTAGGAAAAATGAAAAATTTGAAAATACCATTTACTCTGCATATGGAAATAAGATGGACTGGACATACTATGTACGTTAACGAAATTAATTCCACATTGCATATAAAACTAATAGCATATCTATTTGCAACGCCAATACACATAAATGAAAAGGAAACCTTTTATGGGCTCGACATATCCAATTGAAGAGTAGAAAGTTTAATTCAATAGTATTCAAAAAATTAGGAGGAAAAAGTGTCAACGTCAACAAAATTGTCACAGTTTAAAGTTGCTAAACTTTTCTACAATGTCTTGCACTATTCTCCAAGTTATGCAACTCTCAATTTGTAACTGCTCCTACGCTGATTTCCATCAGAGGCTTGAGGGATGGAGAAAATTCCATTCCCAGGTTGTTAAACATCCATAGGAAATACGTACTGAACACGGTTAATTAAATGTAACACCATACTTTAAAGGAAAGAATTACCTCCTCAGATATTTGTAATAATATGAATAATTGTGTAAAGGAAATAATTAACAACACGTTTACACCTTAAGAGCATTTGCAAGCATTTGAAAACGTCTTGTTCTCAAGAAAAAGAAGATTTTCGTCTTTCAGTGCATCTATGTTTCTTTACGAATTTCTTTGAGCGACCATTCTCAACACCACATAAATAATTGGTGGGGCCAATACAAACATTCATCTAAAAATTTGAGACATGACCTTTTCCCATTCTCTGCTTGGGCTGCTTCTAAGGAACCCCCCTGCCCTTTCCCCTTACGAAACTTTATGACTATCGTTTCCAGGTACCGAAGCTTGTATTTTTAGTTATAGAATTTTGGTAATAAACGATATCAAAAGCTTGACTTTAATTACTACACTTTGATTGGGGTGGGGAGGTGGGGGGGGGCTTGTTATGTTCCGAAGTTTTTAGTGATGACAACGTTTGTTTGATACGTCAACAAAGTTCAATCATACCATCTTCTGACTTCCAATCTGAAAGCTCATCTTCTTCCTCCTTCTCCTTTTTCTTAATTCCTTTATACATAGCCCATGGCAACTCCTCGTCAGCTGCATCTGATATTTCCTTAACTTCCTGCTGTACTGGTACCTCGACTCCAACGGGATCCTGCTGGTCTCCATTGACCATACTCTCCTCTTGGGATACTTGGGGAGTCTTGGCTGCTTCTTGGTCTTCTTCACTCTGTTCATGGTTTGGTTTCTTCATATATTCCGTATCTTCTCCACCTGCTGATTCTGGTAAACTGTCTGGATCAAGATTTCGCCGAGAAACATCTACCGGCTACAAAAAAAGGAAACAAATCCGAACATTAACAAAAACATTAAATAGGAAACAAATCAATAACACCTACGTGAAGATGATGCACAACAACAAGATTTATTGGAAGAACGCACCACTAAGTCAACCATAGATAAAAGCCAAGACATTTAGCTTACCACGGTAATTGTTAACATTCAAGAAATTTTGCGTTCCTTCAGTATAAACTATTAGCTTATTTGAATTTTTTTTAACAAATGTTACCTAAATGATGAGATACCACCGGTACTGCTTGAGAAAACGATCGTTCATGATTGTTACATTTCGTTATTACCGGTCCGAAGCCAGGATAAAAAAGGGGAGGGTTGGGCGTTAGGGCTAGCTGCTCGGTCCGCAAAAATGCTGCTAAAAAGATACTTTAGTACTACAAACGGCAAATGTGACAACCACTTGGGCATTCCTGGTACGCGACACATATCACCGATCCTCGGGTGGTGTGAAAAACGAGCAAGGGGGACCGTCGGGCCAAAGACGACGACTAAAGAAGCGCGTTGGAAAGATCAGTCTTGGAGCATGGAATACTGGGACCATGACTGGCAAGGAGAGGGCACGAGAAGAGACCTTCCGGAGAAGAGACGTGGTATCAGCACAAGCACGGAGCCAGCTCAATTGGTCTGGGAGCTGGGGGGCAACGAAAATCATTCTCAAATTTGGTCAACGACGTTTTTCAATTCTTTTCTTCTCCTTGTGTCTTATTTGCAAACAGGAAATTACCCATCTGCCATTTGGCCGATCGAACTGACAAACAAACTGGAAATATAAAGCAAGGATGAATCATTACAATATTGCCAAAATCAATATTTCTGAAGAAAATGTCATTATAACAAAAATAAGAACATGAAAAAATAGTCCCTGAACATTGAAGGTAATTTTATTTGAAAGATAACTTTCTCATGTTTGTTTCTCAAATTTTCAGAAAATTTTTTAGAAAATCCTTTCTTTCGAAGTGCAGGAATGTCATTTCTGTCTTCCGTTTGGTCGTCTGGCGCTGTCTCTGTGGTGCATTAGTTTTGGCCAGTGACGAAAACACGCACTGACAACGAGCTGAGGGATAACTGGTTGTGACAGCAAGGCGGTATAGCAGTTGGGGACTCCTGTTCTAAATGATATTTTTCGTCATATTTTGAGATCGATTGACAATATTGCATGCCATAAATGATATTTTTGGAGATCGCTTGCTAATAATCTGTGCCGTGAATGACTTTTTCTGCAAATTTCATCATGGCATCATTAACAATTCAAACTGACAATATTCTTTTCATTTTTCACGTAAACGTACATTGTTTGCATTGTGAATTGTTGCATGTAAAACTGCACTACTGCCATGTTTCATGCGTTGGTTGTGTTGGATGTTTAAATTGACATAATTAACATTATTATTAGCAATGTCGTTGATTGTGGTACTTATATTGTCAGGATTCAGGAACATCTCTAAAAATATCACATTTGATTCAAACCTTTATGATCAACGTTTTAGTGAACATGAAACGAATTCCTACTTTCAGGTCCCAATAATTACTTCTGGACCGCGTTTGCATTTTCTGATTTGCGAAGGAATTGCATAAATGCGATTTTTCATATTTATCAAAAATCTTCAGGAGGGCGAGAAGAATCTAACGTCTGAACATACATACCTTCTCTTAAAAACTGTATGTTTCAAAAAGGCAAAACCGCCCTAAAAAGGGCTCAAAATGGGGGTTTCAGGGCTATGAAATAGTCAAAAGTGCGATATTTTCCGGACCCCCATGGAAGGCCTTACAATGTCCCTAGACATCCCAGCCGTATAACCACTCACTATGTGAGTGGAGGTCCTCGCCTTGCACTAATTTGCCGGGGGGGGGGGCGAAAGTGTACTAGGGGTCCCAACTACCGTTGTTACGCGCCTGCTTCTGCATATCATCCAGTTAAAAATAAATGTGTACAAATACGATAACACCAGTCGTCAGAGTTGCCGCCTCTGTTGTTGTTACTCTAGTGTCTGCTCTGTTGTAGACGGTTTCGTGCAGGCCTACTCAGCCCAGATGTAATACCCGAATGGCCAAACTCCTGTTTCAGTCAAAAAAGCCGAGAAAGATACATTTCACAAGACTTACTTCAATACTCCTTTGTTTCGTCATTCGTCTGTGAAGACAAAACACAACAGTTGCTGTTTCTAATGGCCATTATCATTCATGCTTGCGATTCCATATTGATTTGCATGGGTTTGAAATTTGGCCTTACCTCCTCCCAATTGTCGACTCAAAATTTCTGGCCCGGTTTAAGGTCCCAGTTCCCCAATCCGGCCAAAATGAGTTATTAATTCAATTGCCCTGGTTAATTCAATTCCCCTGACCTGATAGCAGAGGAGTCGGAGATGACAAAGGACCTTCGGAGAGGACATGCATTCTTTTGGGAAAACCTTGCGTACGCCACTGAGATCCTTTTCCAATCATAAGGGCAGTCTGTGATTCCAAACACTAAATAGGACTGTTTTAAGTTGGTACATGTCTAGTTAGAGACCCATAGACATGTACTTGTAATGATCAGGAATAAGCAGCCAATATTACTATGACGAATGAGAAGGTAATCGTATTTGCAACAGTTATCGCTAACAAAGAGATCAATGGTGCGGAAACAAGAGGCAGGCAGAGGGTAACTTACATCAGGGAAGGGGAGTGACTTAGTTCTTGACATTTACAAAGGGGTAAATAAAGGCCCATTGCCAGGTAGTTGTCGTGAGAGGGGCCTGGCATATGCCAGAAGGAGCACGGATATAAACCAAAACATTTTTTGTTGTATATTCGTGCGCCTTCTGTCAGATAAACCTCTTTATAAAAACAATCTTTGTTAAACAATTAACACTGACATTGCTAAAAAATTAAGCCATATTAAACAACATCACAAAGCTGGACGACATATCTCAAAAAAGCTCTTGAAAGAAAAGATATCTACTAAACTTAAACGACTTAACAATAAAACATCCACCTGTCAGGTCAATCCACAAACCAACTAGTCAGTCCCAAACTAAATAAAATTATGACTATCATCAAAATTTTTGTTTAAATAATCCTATAATTTGACGGATGATAATGATCGCTGAGCCTCGACCATGATTTTCAAGTTTCTATTAAATAGAGTGTAGGGTAAAAGGCCATAACATTAGTACCAAAACTACCCATTGCGCTCTTTTCTGATAAGCAACTGGGCCAAAAGCAGCTAAACTCAAACTGGGACAATTTCAAACAACTCTAACACTGTGGTTTCAGTCTAAGGAGAAACGTCTACACAGTATCGAGTGCTCCTTTTTAACGATTCTATTTCACACAAACGTGCAACCATTTCATAATCTCCGATAAAATGCGCAACATATCGTACTTTAACTTCGAAACAAAAGTGTTTAAGAATTGAACAATGACAGGACATATGAAAAAAATGTAAATAATTGTCTTGATGCTTAGTTAATTTCCTCTCTAAAATCAAACGAAAAATATCCGAGCAAGCAGTTAAGTAACTTAAGTACTGATTTTGACATTAAAAGTTAAGGAACGTAAGTTGTAGATCTGCATACTAAATGCACATGGAACAATTCCATACTGAATGCATTATCTATAAGATGGAGATGTGTGATCACTAGTGCTTTATAAAAACGAAGTTTGAGTTTGGTCCTGATGCCTCTCTGCGACCAGATGTTGTTTTTAAGTCTTCCGAAAGCCGATGGAGCGACGTTTAATCGTCTCTTAATGTCAACACTTAAGTCAGGGATGAGACTGCCAAGGAATACAAACTCACCATCCCTTTCAAAGGGTATACATTCAATAATTAAATTTCGCGGGCCCCTTTAATTGATTTTACATGAGGCGGAATTTATTTTCATTCCCACTTCCCGCATGTTCTTTGCAGTGCTGTAGTACTAATCTGCAGTTTTTCAGATATTGCTAACAGGAGGGTAGAGTCGTCAGCATAGCGGATGTCGGTGAAGAGATCATTTTTAAGAGTAAAGTAATTGACAATAGATGTCAATTCCGAGAAGACGAATTCAAAGAACACATTGAAAAGTGTTGGCGAGAGTAAACAACCTTGTCGAACCCCAACTTTTTACTTTGAGCCAAGATGTGAGATTGCCATCAATTGTTAAGGCACACTCTGAGTACCTGTACATTGTTTCGACGATCTCAACCATCTTACAGTGAATCCCTATAGCTTTTGACATTTTCCACGAGGCGTTTCTCTAGGTTGTATCGAATGCCGCTTTAAAGTCGATAAGAAATGAAATGACAGAGAAAAAGAAAGAGAGACAGAGAAAAGTTTTGTCATTAATTTCTTAACAGACGTATTTTGAATTTCATTGGTTTCCCCGGTTAGTTGCTGTTATGGAGTAATCAACAAAAATAGTAGTATAGGATAGACTTATAAGGAAGTCCTTTGATCAACAAATAGTAGTTGCAAAATCTTAGTAATAAGTTCCTTGAAGTACGTCATGCAACTGTGCAACGTCTTTTGGAATGGGACGTCCAGACGTTTCTCGTGAATTACGTCATGTACTAAATTCACGTCGAAGATGACGATATAAAAGGAGGATGCGTTCAGTTCAATTCAGTTCATTTCGCGGAACAAACTGCTCTCGTCCAACTGTTGCCCGTATCTGATCACGCCATTGACAGACTGGGAATACCAATACTTTATAAAAGTTCAAGGCAGCATGTGAGATTATCTATTGCCCAAACTTTGTTATTGACCAAAATTTGAAAGTATTGATGTTTTCATGTTAATAATTCTACTGATTTATATCTCATAGAGTTCCGTTTGTGTCTGTCCAGTTGTGACAATTTACACCAGCTTGCGCAGTTTTGAAAACTAAGAAACTCATATGATTGAGTTAATAAATTTTACTCTCAACTTTCCATATGGGCGCAACTTTTTTACCCAAATAATAAACGGTAAATTAATCGATACAAAATTGCTGTTGTAACAATACAATCAAGCTAAGGTTGGAGTTTGTTCCCGGTCTAGCCCTAACACTACCATATCATAAAATATTACCATTTTGGTCTCAATATACCGTGAGGGAATTTTATCTTCGCATAACCATATGGGGAAACTGATCTTCACATGTGCTTAAATCATCTCATTGCTAGCAGTTTAGAAACTGGTCTTGCTGAGTATTTATAATCTGAGTAACAAAATCGTTTACGTCCAAGTTCTTGGAATGCCCCAACATAACGAGTTAGCAAAAAAGGCACCATCGACGGCTGATGTGGGATTAGAGCATCAGTGAGCAAAGAAAAGTCAGCCTCTTACAAAGATCGACTGGCACCAAAGGTCAGTACACCAGATTACGTAGTACAAACGATGAAAAATCCACAACGGATCAAGTTAAGTATGTGTAACATAGCTCTAGCGTTAGCTGATGGGGTAGACCAACATTTTCTTAATAAAATGTTTCCATTGACACTTCAACTTCCAGCTGTGTAATTTTGTCAGAAATACGTTTTAGGTCGAGAAGAATTTAGGTGATCAAGAAATATCAAAGTATAAAGTGCGATTGAGCACGTAGCGTGAGAGAAGATAGGAAGGTAGTGATGCTCCGGGTAGGAAATTACCAATGCTACCAAAAAACGTCAATATTGGCTCTCTGCAATTCTGTAATGGAGAGGCTACTTGCATTCCAGGAGTAGCCAGCTCCTCCTCGGAGGGGGCAGCCTCCCCCACCCTCTTGGCGATGGGTCTAGGTAAATGCCATTCTAAGATTGTCAATGATGGTCACTCGTGGGCGTACTGGGTATGTGTCCCATTCCTCCAGGCTGGCTATGTCATCTGATTGAATGTTACCACGTGTGGTCTTAAATCTGCTGCTCTGCATTAGGTCCTTACGTAAGGCAGGCCTTCGAAGCACTCCCTTTAAAAAGGCACTGTGGATCCCCCAATAGAGTATTTAGGAAAACAAATCATTTCTAAAATCTGGACGATAGAGATCTGTTAAAACATTTGGGACTGGATGAATGAAGTGTTGAAAGTAAAATGGCAGGTCAATCATCATCAATAAAATGCGGTTGATATTGAAGATTGATTTACAGTTACCACAATAGGCCTGTAGCCAGCCACGCCTACCAGGAGCGGGGTCTCAAAGAGATATCAGGGGGCAATTTATTAGCTGATGAAAATGTGAAAATCTAATTAACTAGTAATTAATGTTGTTGTAGATTCGTATGATAATGTGGAAGAACACCAATATTGAAAGATCCGTTTACAGGAACTGTAACTGACTCATAATACTACTAATAAAATAAACAAGAAAGAGTATTTTGATGATATTTTAATAGAGGAGAGCAAATATTATCAGAGGGGGTATGGCCTCCTTATGTCCCCAGGCTTAGAGTTTCACCTGCGATTACACATCTGAGTGTAGTTTACTCAATTTTACTTTCTTTTGTGTGCAGGCGCTAAAGGTTCTCTCTCACATACACCTTCATTCCCTTTGAGCAACCCTGGCAATAGGGGAATTCAAATTCAATAATATTTCTGCAAGCTCTGCCGCCAACGGAGCCTACGTTCTGACATGAACGGTACTCTTACACCCCCACCCCAACAAACACCCCCAATATTTGACCTATGATCACCGCCGTTGGGCTGTATTAAAGTACCAATTAAAGTATGCTGGCATACAATCTCTGCAATCTCTGCAAGACTTACAGAAATCCGTTGTGTCACCTTTTCTCAACATCTCAACAAGTTGAGAGAAGGTCAGTTGCCAGAATCCTCATCAAAAGCAAAGATTCAAGCATGCGCTGTATCATCGATTTATGTTGTGTAAACAGTGCAGAGCATGGTTACAGTGCTTGCTGGTACTGGAGGCAATAGTGTACTTACATTTCCACACAGTGTTTTGGTTGATCACTGCTTTAAAATTCGTACATCTCCTCCTTTTCTTTACTGCATTACAGCTTCATTCTCCCTACTACGTGAAACCAAGGAGCTGCTGAGAGAAAAGTGGTAAATCTTTCTTCTCGTTTTCTTGCATGTGTTTATGTTCGATGTAGTCTACTAAAACCACTGACAACGTTAAATGGTCATCTTAACGAGTTGTTTACAGACGTTCATCCTGTCTTCTAAGGTCAACGAAGCCAAAATAACCTCTACAAATA
>JAAAKM020006971.1:45320617-45330695 GCA_010016025.2 Alatinidae sp. Z8VKAUB7J3
CAAGTAGAAGGTTTATTTCTTGGTGTAACTACAAGTCAGTGATCAGGAATCAATAAGTCTACCTGGTTGAGTACAATGCAGTTGAGAATGACTTAATCATCAGAGTTTTCAAGATACAGGAGTGTAAGGCTGTTTTACTGTGAGTGGTCTTTGTGGAAGATTAATTAAAGTATAGTCCTGGTTACTCTCTGAATTTTATATTAAGAAATACTGCATTTTTCTCACTTGTATGAGTAAATGGTAGACAAATTGGCATGTAATTACCTGCTTCTTTATGCATCTTAAACCCAGTGTGTTTGATGTGATCTCTGAAATATGCTTACTGTAGATATAAGTGTACTGCAGATTGATGATTTCCTGCAGGTTTGTTTGCATGTGGCTCAAATAAACAGTCTTTAGTGAGGGGTACACAGATAACATAAAAACATTTATAGTGTGTTAAAGATATTTTTTTTACTCAATGCTTAACACAAATACAGCTCCATTTAATCACTTTGAGGTCTACTGGGAAAATTTGCATGTTACTGTGTAGACATGAAGTAGTGCTTGATTCTCAGCAAACGGTTGCTTGGGACCTGCCTCTCAAACATTGCCTGTCATCAAAATTCTATGCAACTTAGATATAGGAATATAAGGATAAAACAGTTCTAAAATATGTTTAGTTGCAACCAATGCCTCTAGAGATCTGATTATAACCAGAATCATTGATCAGATGTAACAACTGTGATGGACAAAAGTTTCTCTGTCATAACCCTTTTCTTGTTTTGATACCACTATTCTAAATCTTCTGTTTAAGTGGAAAATAACTACAGGATATATACCGTTTATGTAGTTGATAATTGTTTTCTCAGGAAGATGACATCACAGCATGTTGAAAAGGTTTATGTTAATCCAAACGCCTTTCCTCAGATAACAAATGCCTGGTGCATAATAATCTGATCTTTGGTTATCTTAACTTGGCCCATGATAATATAAAATATGCACTAATAACTCCTAACTCAAAATCAATGAGATATTTACCAATGAGGTATTGCTCACCAAAGGTTGCCAGCAATATCTGATAGAATGAGATAGCTATCATCTGTATAAAAATCACTAGGTAAAAGTCACAAGAATTTGAGTGTTATTCTTTTAAAATTCTATGTACTTCATGGAGCTAGACGATTTTGCTGAAGAAGTCTTTCCCCTGCATTGTGATCAGTCGATTGGACATCATAAAAAGGTATTCACTGTAAAGGCCACAAAATGGTGGAAAAACAGCATTTATAAACTTTTTGGAAATTTTCAGGTGAAACCAATCACCTCCTTGGTCATGGTAATCCTACAAAATCCTTTTGAATTTGGAATGTGCACTGATAGGAGGAAAACTGAAATAGAGACTAACTTTGCTGTATTGTCACAAACATCCGAAGATGAGGCCATTGCTGTCTAACAGGTTTTCTCCCCCAAGTCTTAATATTAATGTTGAGAAGGGTTTCTTAGCACACATGTCACTTTATAGGAGAACTTACTAATAACTCTTATGCCTCAAAATAATTGCATTGGTGCAGTGGACATGTATTACAACTTTTAATGCAAGTATGATGACCAAAATAGGAATGCCAACCCTGATACCCACCACATTCTTCTCTAAGGCTTATGGGCCTCACTTCTTTAATGATGCCAAAGAAAACATTTACTGTTGGCAAAAAACCTGCTTGTACGGAGGGTTGCTGTGCATTAATCTGGTGAAACTGGGCTTTTCAGAGACATCATGGAACGTTTTTACTGCATTTGCACAACTATATACAGAAAGTTTGCAGTAAGAAGTTTAAAGGCACATACGCAATGTTGCAGTTAAATGGGTCAGAACAAAGAATTGTAATGACCTTATGAATTTATATCTAGTCAAGAAATATACAAAAATCGTGGTTATTCGACAGAAATTTGCTTTATCTCAGTGCTAAGGGAGTAAAACAATTGTATCTATTTGACTGTTCAAGCCCAGCTTGGTACCCAGATGATAAGTCGATTGTTTCATTTTAATTGTGAGGTCATACCTTCATGTGATTTTACGAATGCAGTTGGTAAAAGTAGAAAAGGAATGGAATTTAATAGCCATTTAAAACCAAATTGCAAGATGTGATGGAAAATTAACAATTTTGTATTGATGAGTTATTACAAATGGAGGCAGAAGTCTCTGCAAACTTCAGTGAGATAGCAGGTATTTGTCAACACCAGAGAAGCCAGCATACCTTAGAGATTATTCAAACAACATAAAAATGGCTTTAAATCAATTTAAGGCTAGTGAGAACATTGTAAAAGCAATTATCATGTAGTGACATAGAGGAATATAAAAAAATGCAGCAAAGTAGAAAATTCTGCCTAGATTTGTAGGAACTGTGATAAGATACAGAAATGAATAGATTCTGATCCAGTAGCAACAGCAGAAAATCTTTTGATGCAACCATTTGAACTAAGAAATGGATCGTTTGAATTGCTTGCACTCTGCACATATAAATGATCTCACACTGACACAATGTCCTCCATAGGTAGATAGGGAAATTATTGTGTTAGTATTTGTTGGACAGTCAAATATCTTACTGACCACGCAATGCCAAATTCAACACAAATTTTAAATCCATGACTGGGTACAGTTTTTCTTGGTTGTCAAAGGGATATTTCTGGTGTTACATTCCTAAATAATGAATTTATATGTGCATATTTTGTTTAAATTAAAACCCAGGTAAGCACTTTATTTAGTGATTTATTTGTTGACCCTTACTGTATTTTTGAAAATTCAATGATCCCAAAATTTTAGATCAGAGTAAAAATGGCAACTACCTCTGTAGCAAAACTTATTTGGCAATACCAGTATTGTTTTCATAAAGATGGATGTTCAAGTTTTGATATCCAATTAGTTAAAAATGCTGCATTAGTTGACCAACGTGGTCTGGACCCCTGTCCTGAATTGTAACCATTTTTAATGTTTTGCTTAATTTGAGGCAGTGGAAATCTTCGTTGTTGATAGATTTGTGTCAATAAGGTGGTCTGTTTTTTACTCTGCTCCAGATCTATTTGTTGGGCATATATACTTCTGAGTTACCTGTCTAGAGATAGTTCTTTACAAATTTCTAGGTAATTGTACAATCGCTAACTGTATACTCTTGTTGCTTTGGCCAATACGCCTTATCCGGGCTGGCTTTATTATCAGAAGTAGCTAATGACCGAAGTGTAAGGTCTACTAACATAAGTGTAAAGTCGGGTATGATTGGGTATGATACAGGCTAAAGTTAGCCGGTTGAGATGCCATGCACTTAAACAGAGCAACAACCAATTTTTAAAGTACAAGCCTTCCTTAAGACTTCATTGGTAGCCTTTTCCCCAATATCACGATAACACCAGCGGGGGGCCGCAAGGTTCCTCTAAACAACTTTGTAAATGGTGTCATGCAAAGGCTCAACCATGCAACACAAATTCGAGGGGATAAATTGAAAGTTTTCAGAGTCATGGAAAGTTTACGGTGTTATTGTTATAAACCAGATAAGAGCAATGCTAACTGATAGCGTTTCCTTCATATACGATAGAGTTTTAATATCAGTTGTTTGGAACAGGATTAAACGTATCTCCAGATATATGGGGTCAGTTTGCATCGTTTGGACAAGGCATCTCAAGTCATGAAAGTATCTCATATATAGGACTAAATATTTGTAACAATTTTCCAGCAAATCCAAAACAATTGGAACACCTAATAGTTCTAGACAGAAATTGTAAGATTTAAAAGTTTTAAAATAAACTCATGGAAAGAGAACATTTGTGCCGTAATACAATTTCCTGCCTCTACACGACAGAAGTGCAAAGATATCAAGATCTTAGCGCTTTTTTATTTTGTTAATATACTTGGTAACACGTTTTTCGTATCACCTCCATAAAAGCATTGAGCACTTTAATGCCCATCCCTGCCATCTCAAATTATCAGGATAATATAAATATTTTGCTAAGGCATGCAAGTATTTGCTTTTTAGGACCCTCTGGTGATGTATGTTCTATTTGTAGCTTTAAAACAAATGCATGAATCTAAACCATTTAATAATATTGTTTTTGCCAATATATTTATCGCTTCTTTGTTTCTTTTCTAACACCAAAGTACATATATACATACATAGATACATACAAACACACATACATACAGTGTAAGTAAGGAATGTCAACATCCAAAGCCATCAAAGGCAAGAGAATACGCAAATCACATATGTAGTTCGAGTTACACTTTCAAGGCATCATACATCTAAGCTGTGGTTTTTCCTAACGTATAATATAACTATGTGCCACACCTTAACGTTTGTGACCATCCTAACATCGTGAGAAATTATTAATTAAATAAAAAAGTGCCACATGTGTACTCCCACATTCGCAGTCGATTTGTTTTATGCTAGACAAAACGCGAAATAAGGAAACTTCATTGACAACGTTTCGTCTTCTTAAGGACTTTCTTCAGGTCGACTACAGATTGTTACTGGAAATGGGCTAAACTGAACTCAGAGATCTACAATACAGATGTTAAAAATAAACTCGAATTGCGATCCGTTCTATTAAAAGTATGACATTTCATGTGGGACAACAGAAGTCTTACATTGGAATGTATCAGACTGCAATTCGACTTAAAATTATTTCTCGACGTGAAGAAGTCTTTCAGAAGGCAAAACTTTGTCAATGAAATTTATTTGGATTCTTATAGAGTATAATTTGTCAGTGGACTATCCACCTTTTTTATGTTGATTTGTTTTCTTCCGGTATTTTTGGTACGTGGATTGGTGAAACTTTATTGGTAGAGATCTCAGATAAGGCTGGGCCTATTGCTGTGGACCGCCTACCGTTGATCAAAACCCTTTTCTTATTTTTAAGATGTCACAAAAAGCGTCAGGGTAATGCAAGTATGCTGAATTAATTTTTTTAATCCGTTCTGTGCCACCTGAAATATATTAAGGCTACTAAGCTAAAGAAGATACGAAAGGGTAATTACTTCCCCCACCCTCCTCCATAAAGAAGACGATAGTCTTGGCTCCACCATCGTGAGTAGTTACTTCATGGTGATGCGGAATAGTCCAGTTTCTTCTTTCCTGCGCCTAAGGCCCTTGCTCATTAAATGTTGTTAAAGTATGGTTGAAGAAGAAAAATAATACTGACCCGAACTGGTAATGCTTTCCCCTAGTGAATACCAGAGTATAGTTTCATAACAGATACTCTTAGCTTTTAAACAGTCCACCAAGGTTTGGATTTGCTAATCTTTAAACCATATTGATTATGGAGCTCATGATTGTGATGTTTCCAGTATACTGCGTGCTACAAGAAGTCTAGCGTAAAGTCTAACCAGTTTCTTAAGGTTTGTTTATCATAAATGTTTTGCTGTTTTACTGTTTCAATAATTTTAACAAGATGTTATCCTGATCAAAGTTTGCTATTTTTCTATCAAATATCTACACAATGGTGTGAAAGCCTGTAGCAAGCCGTTGCCAAGCGTTATTGTATTCATCACTGTTAAAAGAAGGTCGGACACCAACGGGTATTTCATTTCATTTCGTACAACAGATTTCAGTAGACGAGATATTTGTTCTAGCAAGTACACACGAGAGCCCTCCTTGACAAGCAGAGCAAGGCCATAAAGCTTTATTCTTCAATACAGTCTTGATCCACATTTGCTAGCTATTCACAAATGGCATGAAGCAACCGGTTCCCAATGCAATAGGTTCACGCATAAAAATACAGGAACATTTGAGAATACAAAGTATTTGCCAAGTCAACAAACGAAAGTTAGAATGTTTTCATTTTGAACAAGAGGCCTCTGTCGTGCAGCACATCAGCGAAACGAACGGCGTGCAGTCTAGATGAAGGTAACAAGATCATGTTTAAATTATTTGTACCTTGTACATTGTGTATTTTACTATCTTTTCACTGCAATAAGTTTATATCATTTAAGGTCTTCTGTGTCAAGCAGAGGCAGAAATTTTAGAGGAGTTTTTTATGTAATTTATGATTAGAATCGGGTTTTAGAATCAGCAAAATTTGTATTGAAGTTGAACATCATGCAATATGTTTTGTCATCCTACATTTATTTAGTGTTCAGTCCTTACTTGTGCTAGCCTTCGTGTATCACCAGAGCGTATACGGTTTATTATCTTGTACATTTCCTTTCATACCACCGACGGTTTGGGTTGCTAAGTTTTCTAGACGGCTTTTTACATCAGGTATCTATGATAAGACGTCAATAAGAAACCAGGTTTAGCACATAATGATGAAATTGGATACTTCAGGGCTACGTTTCCTACGCTAAAAGGAATTCTCACACAGGAAGCCTTTTCTTTGCCTGGAAAGAATCTTTTAAGTCTAAATTTGACTGTAGGTAAAAATAGACTGATTTTCAGTAGTGATGTCATTGATTCCAGAATTGAATAGAACGTGAGAAAGCACCAGGGTCATCATCCGTTTCATAGAATGGCTGAATATGATACTCTATTCATATAGCCATAAAAAACCATGTGTTTTGAAGAACTATATATCAAAGGCAGGCATATGACACGAAAAACCAGAAAGTGGATATCATTTGGTACTTTACAATATACATGTCTAAAATTTGGGTATTTCAAACATCACTTTTATGGAGAAGCAATGGAAAAATTCACAATGAGAAGTTCAACACTTGATCATATACAATATCATAATTTATTCACATTTCAATTTCAATTATAAAACTCCAAGTCTTTTTGGACTTTCAGAGCATAGTAGAATGTTCTGGAAGGGGGTGAAGCTGAAGATAGTTAGAGAATCATATAGTCTGTTTTCTCACAGCACGCGTTAAAGCTAAGGTTCCTTTGTGGTTGATTGTATTTTCTTTGAAATGGATATACAGATCATGGAATGAAGACTATAAGACATTAAACAGTTGTATAACAGATATAGTTACCTGGCTGTCTAGTTTTAAGTTGCGTCATCTAACAAGGTTATGAGAGCGTGATTTTTTTTAAGCTTAAGTATACAGTCTGAAGTAAACTTATTAATAAATTGGGTGTAACGCATTGTTCATTTTGTTCAGTATTCTGACATTAGAGACAATTTTTTTTGTCGTTCCAAAATCTTTATAAAAATATTTTCTTTAGAGGCTTTCTCTTGAATTACTAGCGGAATATAAATTTCAGCATCTTTAAGGAAATAATTTTAGTGTAAGGGTGACGTGAAAAAATTGTTACAATCTTCGCTGAAATGTAAAAAGGTCGTTTTTTCCTCTTGCACCTTAATTAGATAGTAAACCGGAAAATATATAGACATACCAATCTTTGAAGTTTCTGAAATGTATGCTACACTGTCTGAAATCTTAGAAACCTCCAATTCCAAGGCATTATATGAATCTTCCGGAAAGTTTCTCTACAAGTAGTTTGATACTGGAATAATTTCACAGTGCGGTACAATTGAAACAAAACCATGAGTGGACTAAGTATCCTTCCCACAGGACATAGATTGATAAGATCTACGGTAAATTTGATAAGGTTGTTTTCCTAGATTCCGTCACTTAAAGGTCCCAACCCATAGGCTAAAGATATGCACCCTCCATTACGGAACGTACTATTCTCTAGATAAAAATAAGAGAAGGCCGTGCTAGTTAGTGTGGATGCAAATGTCCCAGACAATGTTACTTATAATTTGATACTTAACGTAGGTTTAGGGCAGTTGCTCGTTTAAAGCAAATCCTACCTACAAATTTCAAAACATAGACAGGAAATCTTCATTTCCCTTCTACGACTTGTATTTTGTTGAAGTTCACAACTCATCACAAAATGTTTTGTGTTAAACTACGTTAACTTCGTATTCACGTTAGCTTGACTTTATTGGATGCCCAAACTATGACTACCACTTAAAAATATATTTCCACCTTCATTTCTTTATGTACCACTCACTATTCTTGTAGCTAATGCTCACCAGCATAGTTGACCGCTGAAGAAACATATGAATACTCAAACCAAAGTCTGCGACACACACATTCTTACCTTACCGACATTTTTGAAGCAAAAACTAAGTAGCTTTTTGCACATTTTTTACCTAAATTTTGTGTTGTTCTTTAAAAGCAGTCTTATTCTGGTTACTTTGAGTCAAAACAAATATTTTGCATGACTTAAAAGCATTGCAAGAGGCGATCCATGGACAGAGTAAAGTCTACCATGATGATAGCACCTCTTATCTGTGTAAATATTATGTTTAGGTTTTACTGCCCCATGCCCATTTTATTAACAATAATTAAGAAATAACCACGTCTTAAAATAACTACAAGTGGATCAATCTCCATTTAAAAGGTGGGCATGAGTTACTTTAGGTCAACAGTAATGGATAACACTGAAATATCATATGTGTGGTAGCACCACCTTGTTATGAATCTCATTCTCATTCTTTCCTTTTGTCTACTCTTCATCAAGGGTTGTCAACACCGATGTTACGTCTCCATTGCCCCCTGTCTTCGCCATTTCTTTCTAATGCACTCACGTCCACTTATATTTTTTTCATTCTTCCCATTAATTTCAGGTTTGGCCTCACTTTTCCTTGTCTCTGGTAGCTCCATGCCCATTACTTTTCTTCCGTCATCCCTTTCACAAACACGCACATAACACCTTAGTCTAGCCTTTCTTAGTTTCATTTTAATATTTCATATTACTAACATGCCCCAAAATTCTTTCCAAAGGTAAACTAATGAAGCAAATAAAGATAATTTTCTTTGTGTAATGTTACTAATTCTGAATTTTCTGGCGTAATAAAGTAGCAATTTACGTTCCTCTGTTGAACCTAGTTGAACCAAAACGCAGTTAATTAAAGGTTTATATTCCAGGTAGTATTGTATTCATTTATTTCATTTGTAGTTGAATATGGAAAATGTACTAACATTGCACCGTTAAGGCCTTTGAAAGCAATTTCCTCTTAGAATGACTGACACTGGCCAGTTATTCTTTTCATCAACACGACACTGAACTTGGAGAGCAAACATAGGGATAAAACTTTAAAAAACCATTTCTATGAAAACTGATCGATTTGTAGAGTCGACAGAAAGAACTAAGACCATCCGAAAGAAATCGCCTTTAAGCTAATCTCTGTCGGAATCTACGAAAGAAATTGGTACATGCAGACCATCCGTTCAATGCAAATACAAATTGTTTCCCGCTCAATTGTGGTTAAGGGGAACAAACAGGTACGGGCAAAATTTTGATGCCAATTCAGTGTTAACCATTTTTGCCTCTCGTTTCCAACAGCAGTGATTCAGTAGACTCAGTAGAGGTCACCATCATTGTACGAATGATAACTAAAAGCGACCAAAATCATATGTTGTTTTAAATAAAAACCTATAAATGATAATGAAGTTGGGTGAAATGTTGATCGATCAAGCAAACATACTGTTCAAAATAAAGACAAATAATCAGTATCCCTTTGCTCTTAGCGTGTTTTATTTCTTGTTCTATGCATGTATTTCCAACAACATTTGGAAGTTTACATCCCCTCTACATTAATATGGCTAAAAAATAAACAAAAATTAATAAAGATAAGTATTAAATCAACTTGTTATTTATGAAATATTTCAACGGAGTATTGATTGTTAAAGAATCTCGATAAGGTTGTGAATTTAGTTTAGAGATTTCGTTTTTATCACCTTGTGTCAATCTGGTCGTTTTGTAAACATACATTACACAGATCTTCATGTTATAATGTTTTCGCTATTTTGACCGGTCACAATGTAACAGCCGATTATATAGTAGATTATGAATTATTGCTTAGTAAAATGTTACTTAAAAAAATGAACAAGAGACTTTAAAGGCTTCATCTCCTTTTTTTAACTGTTAAGATCCTGTTACTCGTAGATTAAAACAAAACACTTACAACATATTGTTCAATAGTCTTGTAAAAGAAAAACTGTATCAGACTTTTCATTTTATAACAAAGTATTCATTCAAATGTACGTTTCTCTTGGAATAGCGGCAACGTCGAATCAATACCGTGCAAATTACTGTTGGTCCCTGACTGACCGATGATGCTAAATTGATCCGTTGCACTACGCATCCATTTGAGT
>JAAAKM020006971.1:45337981-45351019 GCA_010016025.2 Alatinidae sp. Z8VKAUB7J3
TTCATATGGAAGTTGTATCATGGGATTGTCTGAGATTCCGGTGTATGCCCAATTTAACTTCAATCATAGTCATTCCCGTGACGCTTTACGGAAGGAATCCATAGAAAAGTGTGACACAGATTGGACGACGTAATGAGTACGGGTTTCTTACTGCAATAGACTTCCTGGTGGGATAAACGTCTCTCCAGCAGGTTCAAATCTACGGGTCTTAGATTATTATCTTCGCATAAGCCGTTCAATATTTCGACAGTAAGACTATCATAGGTCAGCCAAGCCTTCTCTGTACTCAGATTGATACACCCATTTTAATTTTACGCTTGTTTATAAAAGATTCTTTCAATACATTTTGTGATCAAATAATGGGTGATCGGCGAAATCAATAACTTGTCAGGGTGCGCAAGACCCTTCGCAGTGGTAACGGTTGAAAAAACGTTTCCTACATTGTTAACATTATTAGAGTGTTACAAAGACCGAAGGAAGAGGGAAGGCTGCGTAAGTTGGAGGGAATGGAATAAGACGTGTTCCACAAAATAAGATCATATTTTAGTCCTTGCGATCTATTTGTCGTTAAGCAACACTATTATTGAATAATTTTAACTCTCTCTCGTCTATAGCTAGACCTATTACTTCTACGACCTACTACTAAGCTTGAGTACGTCCCTCTCCTCTCTCCTATTGTGGCATCATTTACTAGAGACAAACTTGCCTAATGCATGATGTATAGTTTGAAGTAACTCTCATCACCGTGCAATACATTGGGCTTGCCCTAATCAGAGCGAAATTGGAAACACCATATTACCATCCATCTAAACTGATACTGCAAATAGTACAATTTACCTTGAGTACTCCTGCTGTACCCCCACGTCCATCTGGTTCAGGAGAACGGGCTCTAGTTGGCCATCTAATAGCCGTTAAGTACTCTATCTTAGTATGTTAAATTGAGTATTGAAATGGTAAAATTTAATTTGCTACATCGGTTGATGTTTTCCGCATATCCAATAAGACCCGGTTTCACAGAGTTTTATCGATACAATGAATATATAGTATTCATTTACAGATATTTCATAAAATAATACATACATAATAATGATGATAAATGAAATTCATGCTTACTATTATTAACACAGTAAAAGAAACACAAATAAATTAAGAAGAAGCTTAATATCTAGTAACAGCACAAACAGAAGAGAAGTAAGTGTTTGAAACTAACGGGAGGTGTAAAACTGCGCACAAACAACCATATGGACGCTTCGAATAATTTTTTTATATTTTAATCTGTTCTAAATTGCATATATTAAATATCTATCAATCTTACTTTCAATAGCTATATTTGTAACTTAAAGTTACTTTGAGTTATTAAGTCATTTAGTCGATCGAGCAAAGAAATTGATCAATAACAGAATTCCATACGACGAGCCTTCACATTTATTCAAAAGTTTGTCAGAGTTTTCTGATTTGAAAATTGGCAAGATTAAACCTGAAAGTTCAAAGTGCAAATGCTTGCAAGAACATATGTTGACAATGGTATTTCACGTTGATGCATTTTGTCTTGTAGTTGCTGGAGCTTAATCCTAACAACAGACAGATTTTTATTAAAGGTCATACACATTAAGCTTTCTTATCGACATTTCCTCATCGATGATATCATCTTCATGTAAACAAGTGACACAATGGCAAGACACCACCCTTTAAATATGTCTATATCTTAACAATTCTTAGGGGGGCAAATGTCGAATTTCGATTCTGCGCTTTCACCCAAAAATCTAGTTCTCGGCATCAGTGGTTGCTACACTGCATCTTGGGAAATTATTGCAAATAGTCAGTCGCAAAGATTTTAAACGTCCGCTACACTTGACCTAAACGATCACGGGATAGTTTACTGCTAAATGTAATAGGGACAAAAACTGCAGATAAAACGATGGTGAAGGGAAAAACGAGATAACTTTGCCTCGTAAAAGTTCTTGTGCGTAACGCGTATCAAGAAAGTCAACTGCACTGAAAAGGATACTCTTCCCCAGAAACCAGCGGTGCCTTTAGAGAGATCACTTGGGAATGTTGAATATATAAGAACAACAGAAATTTCAGCAAATCTACTGTGCAACGATCCTTTAACTTTTCTACAAATATAAAATTAGGAATGTCCCAGTCATTCTCTTCAATAGTATTTACTACTTTTAATGCGCTAAGCAATACAACCAGAGAAATAATTTTTATAATCCATTCAAATTGCATCATTTGGTTGTGTAAAACGTTTGAACATGAATCAATGGTTTGTCAAATTGCAGTATACGGAAGACAGACCGAAGACCGTTGTTTACGATCATTTTACCGGAGACTGTTACAAAGTCTTCCACTACAGAATGCAGCAGGTATACAATTGCAATGACCAGTCTTAATCATGCATGATCAGCTCCTTAATGCTATAATTGCACACCAATCCACTAAAAACTTACTTGAACTAAAGATTTCTTGTTAGCATGTGGCACACGCACACAGTGTCAAAAGAATGCCATTGGGTTTCGCGGAAGCAGTTCAAGGTAAAGTACATGCACTTGCAATTAATAATTGGCGGTTATTTCCTGCTTGTTGGGCAATTTATACTTTAAATTGCATTGTATCAGCTAAAAACCCACCAAAGTGGTGTTTGTACCCTCGCTTTTAGCCAAATTAACCCCCCAAACACACACACACATACAGGCCCCCAGTATCTTGCGGAAATAATTTGGCGTGATACGGACACATGAACAACAGTTTGGTTGGTATTTTGTGCAGTTTTATCAAATTACATTTTATTTGGGTCTTTGTTTGCTGAAACATCGTTATTTTGGTGTTTTAAATACATGTCTGAAAACTCACAGTGTGCTGTTTTAATTGAAGGAAATTTAACAGAATGGTTTGAAGTAACAGTTGGTGTAAGACAAGGGTGTATCCTGTCTCTGTCTTTGTTCAACATTTTCCTTGAGAGACCTTACAAGCTTAAAAAATTTTCAACTCCAGGAAAATATGAAAACAGATATTCATTACGTCTATGACACCACCTTGATTTCCATGATCTTTAAAAAATTAAAGTTGTCCACTGAAGAACTTGAAATGGCATGTTCAAAATGGAGATTAAAAACCAATGCTGGGAAGTGACATCATAAGGCATAGATAACATCAGAATAAATGGTCAGGTGATTGAAAAGGTAGAAAATTTCGTTCTCCTTGGGTCAGAAGGAGAATAGCTTTGGTGTCATCAGCTTTGCGCCGGTTGAAGAAAAATGTATGGGACAGGAGAGATATTCAAAATGCTACAAAGGTCAGACTTTATAGTTCATTAATTGTGCCCATCAAAGTTTATTCTTCAGAAACATGGATGCTCAAAAGTGATGCAAAGAAGATCTCGGTATCTGAAAATAACTGTCTCAGAGCTATGCTTGGAAAAACACGCCGGGACAAATGTAAAATCTCAGACATCAAAACTATAATCGGTTTTAAAAAGGATATTTTAAGTATAATACAGGAAAAGCGACTCAACTGGTTTGGACATGTCATTAGAAGAGGAGAAGACAGTGGGTTTTTTTCGAGCATACAAGGAACTGTTCGGTGGAAAGCGACCAAAAGGGAAACCTCTGAAGCGCTGGTCAAACCAAATCAAGAAGGAAATGCAAACCCCAATGTTAACAATAGAACAAAACGAAATGGATCGTCGTCTGTGGGAACAAATAGTGAACACAAAACGTGCAAAGATCTGACGAAGATTATGCATTTAAGGCAAGTAAGTCAAGTCTAATATCTAATGCCCTTACCGTCTTTACTCGTGTGGCAACGTTAGGTCACAAAAAGTTGTTCAACTGGAATACATATACATAAAAAGAGATAAAGATGCATAGGTAACTTGTTGAGTTCCTGAAAAGTTTCCTTCTGAGTTTACTGTGAAGTACAAAGAATGGCCTTGAGTTAACAGGATGAGTGCTTATAGTGACTATGGATTGCCTGGAGAAAATATTCAACAAACTTTCAGAGCCCGGCTGTTCATCAGGCTCTATGGTCGTACAATCGAAAAGACAGTATATCTAGAAAAGTTTATGGGCGTAATTCTCTAATAGATGTACTAAGGAGGGCAAAGAGAATTAGATATTCTTCCTCCAAAGCAATTGCAGTGTTACCACGTTGTGGGCTTTCTGATAGGCCCAATAAACTTAACCGCAGGGAAGAAAAGCTCATTCTTAGGGGTAAAATACACCCAAGAAATCTTGTAGACTTGCGTCAGTTATTATATACTAGTAATGTCAAAAATTCCAAGGAAACCCAATTGCTTTGACAGGAAGTGTCTTACCCCTCGGTACTTTCGATCTCGTAACATTCCCTAAACCTAGAACACTTTGAAAAGTAATCAGCTTCCAAGAAATATCGTGCTATTTTGCTGGTTATTTAATTGTATTAAAAGTAATCTTGAAGAAGGACAATGATCTGAATAAGTATCTTCCTTTTTTGTGGTGAGACATTTCTAGGCTTTTTATTTATACAAACTCTGTCTTGTCTGCAACGATAGAAATCGAGGTCTTGATTTTCTCTGCCCCCAACATTCTTTAGATCTTCTCCCAAATCTGTTCCCGCCCATCTCGTCTGGGAGCCTCGCAGCCATGCTTGAGTGGCCTGGATTACAAACACTGGAAGGAGCACATGTAAACATGGCGACGCTGACAGTGCGGCTTAACAACAATGATGTAGTTGTAGCAACAACTGATGGACCTGCCGATGTATTTTCGCAGAGCCCCTTCACGGTTACAAAGAAAAGGTAGGTCATTCCATAGCACACGTAACTGCGTCGCCAAAGCTATGGTTCGCTGTTTGTTTAACTTTCTTTGCGTGCCTTGGTTTCGCTTGGCACGAACTTCTAATCCGCCTGCAGTGAACTCCAATCTGTTTGAGTAAGAAAAACGGTGCTCCTAAGATGAAAAGGCGTTAAAATATCCACAATTTGATAGCTTAATTACTTTTCGGAACCACAGTTGCCATTGCGTTACAACTGACTGTATAAAAGCCAACCCGGAGTTCAGTAACTTGTAAGCCGAGTTCTCTCTGGATCTATGGCTAGTAGTCCTATGCGTAGAAAACGAGTACCAGCATGAAAGGCACAGAGAATGGAGACTACGTTTGGTTAGTTAGAAGCTAGTTTCAGCACATTTTCGAGTCACCGAAACGTTTTACATGTTATGGATACCTAACTAAAATTTTCATTCTCTTCCAGATTTGTCGATTAATGGAGAATAGGCTCCCAATCTGCAAAACTTTTAAAAGAGAGAGAGAGAGTATGTGATTATTCCCGACTGTAACTCCAAAAATCAATTTTTCGAAACGTATGTAAAAGTCGTCTGTGATATATCATTCGAAGAACCAGCCATCTGTTACTCAAATGGAGTAGGGCATCCTCATCCTAATTATTGAATTATGGATCAGCTGATAAAAACCAGTTTGTTTTTTGTAGTTGTAGTCACGATTATGCAGTTAGGAAACCCTTGGTTGTACAGTGCCAGACTTGAAGTAAGCAAAATTGATGCCATGACAATACTTAGTATCTGCACTTTACAAACTGTCGAACTTAATATATATTTATACTTTAAAACCAAAAAATAATGCAAACTTTGAGAGTACAGTAATAATCAAGCATTTGATAAGGTACACTTAATAAGGTACACTATACTGCATTGCTGTGCACACAATATGGTGTTGAGTTTGTCTAAGTATATAATAATTATAATTTTTGACTACTTGGTTGAGTGGAAGATTGTAATGCTCAAACATCATATTGTAATACTCCAGGCCATGGTAATATAAAGGTAGAACTCTTAAAATTTAATAGTGATAATCTACACCAGGGTTTCTCTACGTCAGACAGTAAATTACCCCCCTTAAGCTGCCAAAACTTTCAAATAACCCCTTGGGTCCAAGCAAATTAGGCATTAAACAAGTACACAGTGAACTAAACAGTCAGTAAAAGAGTCATAACGTACTAGGTTTTAAACAAAAATATGTGCAGCAAGGGAGTAAACAGTGACGATATTTATTTACCTTTTTCTTTGGTTTTGCCATTTTGACACAAGAATTTTAAGCAGTGAAACATGCTCTTAGCTGTTATACCCCCCTAGTACCCCTTGTCTCAATTTTACCCCCCCCCCTAAAATTATAGTCTCAATTATCCCCTAGGGGGGTTCCCAGATTCCCATTGAGACTCAATGATATACAGTACTCAGTTGCTAATACCGTCACTAGTAAAACTACTACACATGTAAAGTCTTATAGTTTTGGCCAAAGTTTGTAAGCTGTTATTGAAGTTGTGTTGCAATAGCATCTCTGATCAGTTGGATCAAGACAGAAGATGCCAGTAAGCAAGGTTATGCCATGGTATGGGATGTAACAACTGGATACAAAGGCTATATGATATTGAACAAATCTACACATGCCTCTTGTCA
This sequence comes from Alatinidae sp. Z8VKAUB7J3, assembly GCA_010016025.2. Taxonomy (NCBI): domain Eukaryota; kingdom Metazoa; phylum Cnidaria; class Cubozoa; order Carybdeida; family Alatinidae; species Alatinidae sp. Z8VKAUB7J3. The sequence continues at coordinate 45,344,437 of JAAAKM020006971.1, forward strand.
TTATGTTTGTTGCTTTTTCTAAAGCTTTTGACTGTATTGACTGGAACAGTGTGTGGACAATTTCAAAGATGTCACTGGGAAATAAATTGATCTTCACAGACACAACAGCTGGCAGATCCTTCATTCCCTTTAAAACTAATTTTTACATGCTATAAGGAAAGACAGTATCTCAAGTACTTTTCAAACTATGTCTTAACTAGGCAATTTGCCAACAGTTATTGATGTTGGGATGTCTTAGGTGAAGATGTCATACCTTGAAGACTTTGAGCTTGCTGAATATATTATTCTCTTTAAAAGTATATATATAATATCAAAGCCATACAGGTGCCTCTTGACTGGTTTGTTAGATGTGCTGGGGATTTTTATTTGTAACATGTTGCAAAGAAACTAAATATTGCTTAATAACCCTGAAAATAGTGTGTAACCATTGTTACAGGCCACCCACTACTACTGGTATTTGTTTCACAAATTTGCTACCTATGAGCTATGTTTTCACACACAAGGAACAAGGTTGGATTGAACATTTTACCAAGGTCTTTATTTGTTTTCATACTCTAAAGCATTTGTGATTTGGAGTTTTGGAATATTATAATTTAATTATTGTATAACAGGATATATCTATATACTGCTATAGTGCTTTAGGTATATAGTTGAACAGGTAAAGTGACTGCATTGCATTTATTTAAGTATTTCAACATTTCCATCCTCAAATTCTGGACCTAGATTCCTTTATAATTTTGCATTTTGACTGGTAGAACAACACAATTTGATGGCATAGCTTTTTTGGCAATTGATTCACACTTTCTTACAATTGCAATGTTCCTTCTATTTATTCAACACTTGTACAACAATTTGTCATCTTATTCATAATGCGAAAGTACAGTAGATGAATTGATGAAGCACCTTAGATATTATATACAAAGTTTAAATGTCAAAATTTATATGCTACCTGTGGCTGTACATGCTCAGAGTGGGTGTTTACCTTAATAATTGTACCGTAATAATTATTTATTTGCAGATGGGTTCCAGATCAAGAAGTCCACATATGCCATCTTTGTAACAATAAATTTACACAAATAAGAAGGAAGCATCACTGCCGTCACTGTGGCAAAGTATACTGTAGCAAGTGCTGTGATAACAAGGTAGGGGTTAAAAGATCTTGGTGTGGGTCTTAATTCATATCCGTTCTTCTATTTTCTCTTGCATTATTGCATCCAAACTTAAATTTTGTTATAGTGATTATGCAGTTTTGAAATCAGCTACCTAGGAGAATAGAGAACTCAAAAACCATATTTTTCACATATGTTTTTTCTTCTGTCAATATAATCTGTATAACAGTCAGTTGCTGTATGTTAATCCTCTTCCCCTCTTTCTTCTCCTTCTTGTCCAATCTTGTCCTTCATCCTGAAAGTTGTATCATACATAGATTTGGCAAGGGCAGGTGGCATGTACTGTAATTGGGCTAGAGTGGCTCACCGCTACAAATTATTTTGAAGTCTACTTTGTTTATATTCCATTTCAAGAATATCATGTATCTCAATGCCAGCATTTCTACGTATATATTTAAGAGTCTTTGTGGCATCATCCTTGTCAATCTCCTTTGCCTGTCTGTGTTTTGGACATTTTCTGACCATGAAGGACTTTAGCCTACATGCAGACGAAAAAAACTCTTTGCTATTTGAAGTGGGTTAGCGTCTGCAACACAGGTTAGTTACGCTAGTTCTGCATGAAATTTAAATACATCAATCATGTGTTGTAGAGGTCTCCATGATTCACGTATTTCCAGTCCTCTGATTGATTAATTTCACTGAATGATGGTTTGTGCTATTGGTTACAATTAATTCATGTCTATAGCATTGATATTTGGTATGATAAAGAACAGCTTTTGATTCTTAATAAAAATGTTTTACTCTCTACTACTCCTTTTTTATTTATTTTTGCAAAGAAAATATTGTTGTAGAAATAAGTATAATTGTGGAGTAACAAAGTGTTAATTTGTTTTAGTAAAATAATTTGGGAAGCTTAGTGTAGCTAATTAGATTGGTAATCTGTAGAATTGAATATTCATTGAGGTTTTAGGTTATTTGTAAAACTTGAAGCGCCAAGTGAAGTGTTTTTTCTGGTTATGTTATTCTCTCTTTTATTAGATGGTCGTCGATTACCAAGGCACTATCTTCATGGCAAAATCAGCCCTCTGTTTCTTAAAATAGTCCCCATCTTCAGTGGCTTGCCATCATCTTTTTAAATGCCATTTTGTTCTTTCAATAAGCTTATTTCTCCTACATGGACCTGAGGGCAGTTAGGTGACTGACTCGATAAATCACTCCATATTTCTCCCAAATCCAAGTGCAACGTTACTAATTGTTCTAGGACTTGCATGAAGATGTTGGTAACAAATTTGAGAAAATGAATTCTCCATGGTCATCCCAAGCAGTTTTATGAAGAGTTGTAATTTGGACAATGAAATAGGTGGTGCTTAAAGCAATATAATAATCTATTTATATACAATTCATGGTAACTCCTTAAAATTGTCCACAGATATATGATCCCTTTTTCACAAGAGTCTGATCTTCTATTCCCTTAGGTTTCATTGCCTCACTTGGGATATGAGGAACCTCAACGAATTTGTGATGATTGTTTGACAGTTAGTGAATACCTCAGCAAAGCCAGATCACTTCAGTTTGTAAGTACTCTCACATTGTTTTAGCAAAGATTTAAGGTATAACCCATGATTCACAAAATGACATGTGCTCTGTGAAGTGAGCTAGATGACCCCTAATGTTAACATAATCCATTTCTCAAGTTGCCACCTGAACTCCCAATCATCCACTGGTGGACATCAATATCCAGCTTGCTACCATTGGAAACCAACCTCTGTGCTTTGTGGCATGACCAAGGAAGGACAACTATCCTGTCCATCCATCTGTCCAAAGCCAATTGGAAGTTAAAAGTGCTATGGGGAAAAGAGGATTTGAAATGTTAGTTTTTAATAAACAGTAAAAAAAACCAGGAAAAATGCTAGCACTAAGACTATGATATATTTTAGGAAAGAGTATTTCAATTGTTATTGTGATGATATTGTGCACTTTCACATAAAATGTAAATATTTCCAAGGTACCTTTCATACTGTTTCAAGATAACTAAGTAAGAAAGAAAGAGAGAAAATATTAACAAACGAATAGCAGGTTCTTAAAAGTTCATACTTTTTAAATAAGATTTGTACGTCACCCAAACTTACATGGAGTAAGGTATTCATAATTTCATTTAAGTATATAATTGTCAGCACACTTTGGGTTTCCATTTTCATTTCAAATTTCAACAGTTTATTTATGGTATTTGCTAAAACACATTTTCCTTTTTATCTTGCCACTCTGAAAAGCCATTCAACAAGAATGGCACCTGGTGCTCTATCAAAATAGAGAACTTGTGCCGTACTTACACCTTTTTGATTAGCATGAGTGACAGACACTCCTATCATATTTTACAAATTCATTGCAGGAAGTTTTTGTCCTTCATGTCAGATGATTTGGTACTACCAGTTTGTAAGGTGGTAGTTGCAATCAGTGGTAAGATATTGTTTTTATAGACTTCATATTCTTGATTCAAGACTAATGAAGAAACTGATTTTAGGTGAAAAAGATCAGGAAACATCGCTTAATCTTATCCTGTAAGGGTTTCTTTATGAATATTAAATATGCAAAGGTGGGGAGGTTACAATTACAACGTCTGCCATTGTCTACTTTTTAAGAGCCTATAGAGGTATGAGTGTTGGTTATAGACAAGTGTAATTAGTTTTCTTAGGAACTCGGAAAGGTGAAAATTTGATGATGTAAGCATCTTCTTCAGTCAAAACTTTGAAAATTGGAGAAGTTGGATTTCTACTCTCCCTTTGTAATCTAGGGAGATATATTTGCTTATTTCATGAATACAGAAGTTGAAAACGTATAGCTATTTAACTTTTCATGTCATATTCAAGTAGTTGTGCTTTTTTGTATGGGATTGCTTTTGAAACATTTACACCAAAACTAGTATATTTTAAGGATTTTTTAAGTGATAAAAGCATTGATGTGTTATAAAAATCTTTTCCTGCCTTTATAGAAACAATTGAAATAGAGTTAACAATGTCAACTTTTCAATACAAATGCCCTGTATCGTTGAAAACTGCAAAATTCCCGTCCTTTCAAAATTCTAATTTTCCATATTATTCCTTCATTCTAAAAACTCCTCACGACTATAACTGGAATGCATGTAATTAGATGTAATTATTTACCTGGCACTGATAAAGGATTACAGCGAAATGAAAACATATCTTGCTGATGCTTTTGGAAGTCTGGGAATAAACGTTAAAATAATCATCATTGGAATTCATTTGGTGCAGAGGTTTTTGGTGAAAGAGATATTGTAACTGAACTACCACCGAAGATTGCAGAGGTAATCCGCAAAACAAGTATGATTCAAACACAATGAAAGGTGTTGTCATTTTTAGAGTTTTCATACGCAAGATAGTACTGCAGCAACATTTAAGAAGGTAACAATAAATAGGTTTGGCTTTCCTCTTATCAAGAGGAGGCTATAAGGCACTACTCCAGGTGTTAGATTAGGGTAATACTATGAAGGGTGACATCAGAATTTAAAGAAAGGGTGTCAGTGACTGGTAGGAATTAATGATGTGCCTTTAACAGAATTTTGATTTTAGATTAGAAATCGTAAACAGATCTGTTGGTGAGTGACTTGATTCAAAGCCATTGTGGTGGCGTAAGTTGGTTAACTACCCCAACCCCCCCCCCCCCCCCCCCCCCCCCCCCCCCCCCCCCCCCCCTCCCCCCCCTTTTTTTTTTTTCTTTTTTAGTTTTCTTTCTTCTTTCTTTCCTTCTTTTTCTTTCCGTCTGCGCCCCCCCCCCCCTTCCCCCCTCATAAGAAGGGTCTGAAGGTCAATGTTTGAAAGACAAAACTCATGCGCTCAAGTCATGATGCCCCAAAGACCAAGATCAAATCAACCAAATTTCCATGCGGTGTGTGCCGTGCTGGTGTTGGTGCAAACCCAATTCTACGTACAACCTGTCGAAAACGGGTGCACGAGCATTGTTCAGGCATTAAGGGAAGGTTAAAATCTGTTGAGGGCTTCATATGCAAGACATGAATTATGATGGTGGAACCTGCTAGTCACATGCCTGTTCACATCAACATTGACAATAATAAGTTTGAAACTGTTGGCGAGTTCTGCTATCTTGGTGACATTATTGGCCAGGCAGAAGGGTGCGCAGATACTGTTACCACTCGTATACGGTTGGCATGAAAGGCATTTCATGAACTTTTGCCAGTTGTTGTCTGCAGAACAGAGGAAATGTGTTTATCACTTGCATTTGCACTGTGCTTCTTTATGGCAGTGAAATGTGGCAATCCTGAAAAGTGGACCTTTACCGTTTAAAAAAGATGAGATCATGAAATGATTCGATGGATTTGTGGTGTGAAACTAATGCAGCTTCAAATTCCAAATATTGAGGATGTTTTGAGGTGCAACAGGTTGTGGTTGTTTGACTCACCGATATCGTCAGGATGATGCATCGTGGACAAAGAAGATCATGAATCTACAAGTAGAAGGACCCATGCCAAGGGGTCGTCCAAAGCTGAGATGGAGTGATGTCATCAAAGACAAGCTGCGAAAGAAGGCTATTAAACCAAGTCTGGTGACCAACCAAACCAGATGGAGAGAAGCCATCAGAACTACACAACGAGGGAAGCTCCGACCCACTGAATGTGGACAAAGGAGGTTAAACGACCAATAAGTGAGTACGATTTTATGAAGCATATCAATCATTGTTTCACAACCTGCTTAGATGACCTCTGTTGTGATTTGATCACTGCCTGAGGCATTTTTCTTCTTCTTCACCTTACAGATGGCTACTTGTACTTCATCCTTACTCACTTCAGGCTTCGACAGATCATTTTTACATAATTCACCCCCAATACTATTTATCACATTGTTGACATGAGGAAAGGTGGTGTTCTGACGGGCTTGAAAGTGCTCCTCGTGTAGATACAGAACTTCCTTCAGTTGGACAACTTTTTCTCCATTGTTGCACCACTGAGAGAGATTTCTTTGGTTTTTTCGGCAAGAAATCTCACCATATTACAAAGGTTATAAGAGCCATGGTTTCAGTATGGCTAATTTAGTTTTTTAAAAATTGGTTCCAAATGATTGTATTCTAGCATTTTTAACTACCCTTTCACATCTTTGTTGAGCTTTCTGTACCTTGCTTTCGTATCTTGTGGGTTATTCAGCATATCTCTTCTGGCAGCTCTTCTCTTTTCACAGAGTTCAATTGTCTGCACCACCATCCCTTCCATAGTCTTTCTTTAACAGTACCCATTAGTTTCCTTGGTGATCAGGTTGGTAGTCTCTTTAAAAGGTTTATAGAGTTCACCAATATCACCTGTAACATACTGCAAGGGTTCGAATCTACTCTGTTTTTTCAAATTCATACGCGATTTGGCAATTGTTGAGTTTCTCCACATCAAAACGACTTATGGCTGAATTTACTGTCACCTTTGTTTTGTTAAATGGCTATTTTCAACTAAAGTA
>JAAAKM020006971.1:45355420-45370003 GCA_010016025.2 Alatinidae sp. Z8VKAUB7J3
AGCCTGTATCATCCTTCTTGCCTCTTTGTCTGCCTGCACTGTTGATCCCAAGTACATGACTCATCTACTTTCTTTATTATCTGTACTAACCTACATCTTCAATTCATCTTCTCACTCCCCTAGCTTTCTTTCTACTCTTCCCTTTAGCTTACAATAGCCTCTCTTTTGTGTTTAACTTCATGCCTGTGTCCGCAATTGACAGCCTGCATGCGTCTAGCCTTTACTCCCCTTCCTCTCTTATCTCCCAACACACCATCATGAAGGCTGCAAGCAGCACATCCCAAGGTGCCTCTCTTTGCAGCTCCCTAGTTAAAAGTCAATAATGATGGCAAAAAGGAATGTGCTACGGGTTGATCCCTGGTGCAGTTCTACCATAACATCAAAGCCCTCTCTATCACCTGCTGCACATCTGACTCGTGCTCTGCTACCCTCAAACATGTCCTCGACGAGTCAAATGTACTTCCAGCCTGCTCCCTTCAGTTGTAAGCAATTCCATACATCTTGTCTTCTGACACAATTATCAGCCTTCTCCAGAACTATCAAAATGCATTGCAAGTTCTCCTGACCTTAACTATACTTTTCCATCAACTGGTGTACTGCAAAAATTGCATCTGTTGCACTCTTCCCTGGCATAAATGCAAACTGCTGCTCTGACACTGTTATGTTGTTTCTGAACCAGCGGTCTTTAATTCTTTCCTACATTTTCATGATGTGCGATGTGAGCTTTATTCCACAGTTGTTCTCACACTCTTACCTCCTGTGTTCTTGAAGATTAGAATCAGAATACTATCACTCCATGCATCAGGATCCTTTTTAAGACTGATGTTAGCCACTTGATTCCAGTACATCCCATTACTCACAATCCCTTTATTGGGATATCAACCAGTCCAACAGCCTTCTCTTTCTTCATGGCCACAACAATTTCTTCCTCATTTACCTCCTCTACCTCTTTCTCTGCTTGACTATCCTCACATTCTCAATAATACATCTACTTGGAAAAATGTGATTATCATGGCTTTATCCACAAGAATATCTAGGGATAAGACAAAGATTACCAGTAACATGTCTGTAAGGCAGCAGCTCCCATCTTACCCCATCTCCTACCCTAAGCTATCCTGTACACTCTACAAACCAAACTTACAAGGTTTCTGTACCATTTGTATCACTAACCAGTATTTAATGGAGTAAGGAAATTCACTTGGTAGGAGCTACAGCTTTTAAGTAATGTTGATGAAGATTAGCTTTCAAAGATGAACAATATCAAAGGCCAGAGTATCTATTGAAAGGTACTTTTTGATTTTAAAGCTTTTCCAGCAAATCCTCAACAAATTGGTATCCCTACTTTCACAGAGGGGGAATATCATAAGAAAATATATGTTACCTTGAGTGACGAATCACATGAAGTTAAAATCAGTGTTGGCATCTCGCAAAAACTATGACCTCATGATTACAATTAACTCAAGAACTCCAGACCCACTATTCTTTATGTATCCAAAGCAAAATATACTACAAAAACACAAATATGGTATCCAAACTACTATATAAAACATTCTATTGCTGTTGATATGTCATAATTGTAAAGATACTGCTGATGGTATATGCTTCCAATTAAGAGAAAAATAACATGACATATGTAAAACAATTTCTGTCTCAACTATATTTTAGGCAAATTTTTACTGACATCAAGTTATATTTGTCTTCATCCCCTCCCCCTTTTGAGTTTCATTAACCCTGATGTTTATCCCTAAAACTCAAGGCTTTGTCTTTTTGTTATTAGTTCCAGTGCCTTTTTCCAGTGTCTATTTTTTCACATGCCAGGGATATCAGGATTGCTGATCTATCATCTATCTATGTGTGGCAAATATTCAAGAGGAATGGGCCTTAAGAACATTTAGCAAGGTGCATGCAACTGTGAACTCTAAAGGGAATCCTCAGAGGAAGGGGGGGGGGGGGGTAGGTTTATCCATGGCTCCTTAACATTGTTAAAAAAGCTCTTCTCCTTACATATTATATTGGTACCCCAATATTTATGACTTTGTGTAAATCAATAGCTACTGTGTATAATAGTTGGGCCATTAAGACCTTTTTTAAATGGATGCAGGTTCCAACAGATTCATTTGTCTCAGTGGGATTTGATCCATTTGGATCCAGAACTGAGCATGAAATTAGCCAAAACAACAGTTCTTTCTATCATTATTTTAACTACACTATCGTAGAACGTTGACACCATAGACATTGCAATTCCATTACCACCTTCCTGGTTGAAATATGCTATGTACACATAATGCTAATGATGTTAACATCAGGACCAAAATAGGGTATGAGTGGAGACCACATCAAATTATCTACTAGTGGTAGTTTTCTTCACCTCATTCTTTACCTGTCTCTGCTTGGATCCTTTTCAAAATGTTTATATGAGACCTCCGTTGCATCAGATCCAAAGAATCTACTGTTAGGACATGTCAAGGACCATCAACCTCCACCTTGCTAGACCAGATCCCTACCGACTGAGCTAACTCGGCTCCATAAAGCCATAAATAGCCACGGGAAAATGCAGAGTACTGGCAAAAAACCCTCGAGTGAAAATAGTGTGTTTGTAACTAATACCCTTTGTAAATAATAAGATCAGTAATCATAATGTTATGGAGAGTAAAACTCCAAGAAAATTAAATGCAAACCATATTGATAAGTTGTAAACTGGAATCTTGTTCTTCCTTAAATGAATATAAGAAAATTAGCCCTTGGGACATACTTGAGGAAACACGATGCGTTCCGCTTCTTGACCTGCGAACGTCCGCTTACACCGATTCACATATTTGTTAGATCATAAAACTCTGAATTGATAGCCAGGCGTATTGTGAGGTACCTATTAGAGTCACCTTAATCAATAATAAAGTCGATAACGACCTTAAACTACTCCTCCTCGTGTAGCTAGCTTATAAAGGATTAATTAGGAAGGCGGGATGACTTTCATCAGCCTAAATCGTTTCGGAGATTATCCTACGTTGTTGACGTTGAATCTGGAATCAAATCATTCATTCTTAACTCTTGAGATTTGCAGCAAAGATTGTCAGCTTAATTTGAAATTATCCTTAATTGTCACTTTATCGATTAATGACAGGACGTTACTGAAAACAGATCATCAGTATTTTAGAGATTATTAGAATTTCAATAGCGATGTATAATCTTAAAAAATGCCACCCATTTTGCGTATTTAAGGTTAGCATTTAGTTACAGCATAAGAAGATTGCAAAGGATTCAAAAAGTGAAGAGAATAAAAAAATGCTGCTGGTCATGAGCATAACAATCATTGTGATAATGATGATGATAATCATGATGATGATGATGATGATAATAATAATAATAATGATAATAATGATGATAATTATAGTCATAATAATGATGATAATCATGATGATGATTATGATGACAATCATAATGAAAATCATGCTAATAATGATAATGATAATCATAGTGATAATGATAATGATAATGATGAACAATAGTAATGACGATGAAGATTAAAATGATGAATTAAGTGACAACCATGACTTTGATGATACTGACGACGATGATCATCGTGCAATAATAATGTTGATGATGATGATGACGATGATGCTAATGATGATAAGGATAATGCTGGTGATGATGAGTCTACTGATAGTGAAGATGAGGATGAACATGATGGCAATAGGGGATGATTATGGGAAGGATGATTATGATGATCAATATTGTAATGCTGCTAATGATGATTATGACAGCTAGGATGATGGTGACAGCGAGGATGACTATAGGATGATGATGATGATTAAGACCATGATACTGATGATAGTGATGATTGTGATGCCGTCGCTGATTATGACAATGACAATGATGATGATTATGACGAGATAAGTTTACACAACTTTACACTTCTTTTCCGGCTTCGTCTAACTTTAAATTGATCCAGCATGTTTTAGGAAGCGAAGTAGAATAGAAAAAAACTTTTAACATAACATTGAAAAAATAGAAAATGTTATAATGGAAACGAGGTAATGATTATATGTAATACTCTCCAGTTTTGATGTCTAACATATCAAATTCCAAAACGACCTAACAAATACAACTTATTTACTTTCCGAAGGCTGTACAATGTTTGGGAGATTAAAGTAGGTTTAGTCTCAATCCAAGGCTTTCAGTAACCGAGACACTTTCTGCTCCTGTAAGATTAAAATCCTGTAAATTTTGTGTAACTGTTTATCTGTATATCTTTTTACACAACCATATTGAATACTGTGTTTAGTAAAGAACTCATTTAAAGGTTTTTGATGAACACGGGTGACAGTATTCGTAGAGAGTGAAGTAGACAAGATTTAAGCGATGAATTTATAAGAAACGAGAAGACCAAAACACGTCGCAGACTACCACAATGTTATGAAATCACTAAGAATTACCATCATGTCAACCATCGAGCGAAAAAAAACCTCTATTGGCGTAAGCTCATGCATCAGTTGACGAAGACGTGTGTCATTCCATTCTATGGTAACGACACTGGCATAGTAATCAAGCAAACAATGCAACTGTTTTGAGAAAGTGTTTTGATTACTACTTATTTTTAGGTCCTTCATGCAAGACTTTAATAAAATGCACTGTACTTAGGTAACACTGATCACGGGTCAACATTTCGAAACGTGAATAACAACAAGTTAGTGACTACACAAGAGATGTAAACTTAACATTATCGGACAGTGATTATGCAAGACTCGCTATAGTAAATGTACACGCGACTAGAATGTACAGTTAGTTGTGGAGAGACGTTGGAAACATGAAATAACAATTTGGTAGTCTTAACATAATCATAGGATAATATCAAGACAAGTAAGCCTCGATATTGAATCACACAAGAATCATAAAAGAATCAAGAAGTATATTATGAATGTTTACTAGTAGTTTACATGTCTTTGACTTATCCACAGCTCGCGAAGAGGTATCCAGCGAACGCTAAAGTTAAGGGACTTAGCGATTTCTAGCAATACAACAAGTCTATAAGAGGAGCCATAGCCAGTAACAATTAAGAGAGCAGCCTTTAAATACTTTCTCTTACTATCTTTTAGGGACAGCCTTTTTTAACTGTCGTTAAACTCTGCTGCTTCTCAGTGATTGCTTCAAACTGGAGGCTATGCAGTACCTATCATTAAGCACGCTGGGTTTTAAACTTGTATCTAGGTTTGTGTCTTTCTCTACATCTAGGCTACTAAGAAGATGTTTTTTCCGTATCACTTCAAAAATACTGAGAATGACTGCCACACTGATGTTTATGATTACTATAATCTAGATAGTTGCTGCATAACATGGCTAATTGAATAAAACGATAACCTTGTTATCGTCCTGAATGTCCTGTATAATAATTTATTGTTACCAACGTAAGGACTGGGATAAAATAGGATTTGTTTTCTTAAAGCTTTAAACAGGACACTTGTCAGACCAAATTGTTTAGAGGGAACGAGTACGGCAAAATAAAGCAAGCTGGTGATACAGGACCAAATGACCCGCAAAGGTAGAAACGTTAAGTCAAACTGTCTTTTATCATTTAGTGACTTACAGAAAAGATCACAATATTACACGAAATAGCGAAATGATTGTGTACTTAAAAGCTTTTGTCGTCTGACACTGCTCAAAGTACTAAGGTCAGAGGGACCGAAACGAAGTGTGTGAAAGAGTATACCCAACTGTAATTTGAAGGAGCCAATCAGAATTTTGGCTCTTTCAAAAATAGAGTTGGGTATACTCTTTCACACATTCCATTTCGGTCATTCTGACGTTAGTACTTTGAGGAGTGTCAGACGAAAAAAGCTTTTAAGTACACAATCATCCCGTTTTGCACCACAAACAAACTATTTTATACAAGACAACTGGCAGACTCTTCTACAACGTTATTTCATGTAGTGAAAATGTTATTAACTAAATATTTTATGATGGAATGAGATGTGAAAAGAAAGAAGAACCAAACAAAATCACAGCAGTTTTGCAAAGACTATCATACAGTTCTATGGCAGTTTTGGTTCGTTTTTTGACTCATTGTGTACACGCGTTTCCGCTACTTTCCGCAATATCAAGCCTGCACGATCTTGCTTGTCTGGCATTCCTAGACGCTTAACATATGTTTAAGAAAGAAAAGTAAGTATAGAAAGCAGATTATTAAAGCATCTCTCATCTACAGACACATCCCCTGTATTTGAATGATGAAAAGGAACTTCTGTTTTAATTGTCTTTTACGGTTTTACTGTTCACAGAGTAAGGTGAGTAGAATTGCAAATTTGATAAAATTGCATTGATACCACTTAGTAAGATTTGATGCTTATATATAAATACTTAAAGACCTTTTCGCAATTTGATGGCAACTGTTTTCTCCTATTTCTAATTTTGTACAGATACACAAACGTTTAAAGATGAACTATAATGTAATATATATCATCACGTCCTCCACTGGTTTGCCTAATATGTTTCTAGTCATCAACTGATATATAAGTATAGTACTTACCTTCAAGAAATGATAACAATTAGGTTTGCATTTAATATAATCATCAAATTGTAAAATCAAGGTGTGTGCGCCAGGATACGTTCTGTGAATATTCTGTACTCATCAACGGCATCATGTTTAAAGTTTATACCTCTTCCATACATCTGCTTCTGGCGCGGCTGAAACGTATACTATATCAACATTTCTTAAAAATATATCTGTAATCACTATAACGTTTCTACTGCAAAGCTAAGCTCTTTACTCCCTTCACGTTTGGCACTCAAGGTATTTTGATGTCACAGTAAGGATTTCTACCATCGTTAAAAGAAATTCTATACTTCATTTGCTGACCAATATCTCCCTCGCACTTAAGACTAACGACTGTCCCTTCAATCAATACCAAGGAATTCGATATCTTAATTCAGACGTCTTGAAAATGCTGTTGCCAAGAGAAACACTACTTTCAGGCATCCTTTCCATTATCTATAAGGCATTAAGTGAAGTAACGGTATATATGGACAGACGCTGGATCATAGATTCCTGTCATGGTCATACCTTTAAGATAACATATGACTACCGAGTCTATACCAATGTTATCGTGCTAGGTTCATGTCCTCATGAAATAGGTTCACTGTATTTTATTCAATGTGTCACTTTCAGTAACAGTTTCACAGCTAGTTTTTCTGTCGTTAGTCCATTCACACTCGTGCGTATCTGCTATCAGTTCTGATATCACTTAAAGGTGTTCGTGCCTTGGGAAATTTGTAAGACCGAAGGTGTTGTGTTGGCTATCGGATAGCCTTTAGTAGGATAGTGAAGGAATTGTACTTGCGGAAAATGCCCTGTTTAACCCAATTGAACTTGCTTTTAAAGTCAAGGTGCAAAGAGTTCTTTAAACTAACAATATGAGTTGTGAATCATTATTCGTCTTCGGGAATGTGGATAGGCTTGTCCTCGAAATGTAATTAGTAGGGCATTCTTTGTTTTTTATTACAGAATGATTTGATTCAACGACATTCGTTCAGTTGGATAAACGTAAAGGGAGTTGTTACTACGCGAGAGGTTTTGTGTCTTACAAGGAAATGTTTCTCATTGTTGCAGCACATCAGATAGAGATGCGTAGGTCTACCAAAGTAATTAATTTCTTTGCCAATTATTATTTTGGATTCGAGTTGGATACAGGGAATCTTAGGCTATTATTAATGTTTAGCATTCTGTATTCAAAGTACGCTCAAACTGGCAGACGTGCTAGCAATCGCAAAAGGAAGTGAAAGAAGTAGAAGATTAACAAAAGGACAAAGAAAACAAGTGTTCTGGATGTAAATAAAACATCTTCAGTTTACTAAAGTATGCCTTTGTCATGATATTAATGTGCTTGGTGTTGGTAACATAATTACTCGCTACAAAGACTGTTACATGATCTTAATGTGTTTGATATTATAACATAACTACTATAAAATATAAGAGTATTAAATGGTTTCCAAACAGAGAGGTGAAAGTGTGTGAAGATCACATTTTCTCTTAGTTTCTGACTCCTAGATTGCTAACAAATGCCGTAATGGATGTGTATGTTTTTTAAATGTTAAGCTTTTATTGTTATTTTATGGTCTTAAACAAGCGTAAACTACGGCCGCTTGATTAAGAATATTAGGATCAGCGCCTCCGTCAAATAGTCCAAAGTTAGGTTCGTCTCCGTCAGCTTCTCTTTTCGAAGGACGAGGGATGCTGAACTTTCGATATTGTGCTTTGTACCCATTGGCACAATGCAACCGTCGTGTCTGTTCGCCTGAAAATAGACATAAAGTGACTAGTTAGGACTCGGAGCAATATCAAAGGAGGCATTTTTAGATAAAAAACAATAAGGGCATAGAATTGAATTGTGTGATATTTAAATTTTTCAAAGAAATGTTCGGCTGTATCTTCATAATTTTCATTTTTCTTCAACAGTACAATGAAGACATAATAATTACATAAATTCGAGACAATCAATCAATAAATAAATACAATAAAATAATACAAATACAATATATAAAGACAATAAATAAAGACAATAAATAAGGACAATAAATAGATACAATAAAGTAAAAAGTGTAACGAGTGCATAATGATAACAATAAGTAAGGAAAATACAACAAGTAAGTGTAATTTACTCTTAATAATTGAAACATGAAAACACGTTGATCCTTCACATTTATCAAGGGATTGTTCCATTTTACTAATAATGTTTCTCCCATTTGCAGGCTAGTCCTATCAAACGACCGTTGATTTTAAATATGACAGAACAATCCCTCGATAAATAGGAAGGATGTTAATTTTACTCGCTTACTAAAAAAGTCTTCCATTTACCCATTTTATTTGCTAGTATTTATTTCATTTTATAGTCTATTTATCATATAGCGCTTTTACCTTTTAGCTACTTGATATACATGTTTTTAACCACATAGTTTTTAATTGTAAACAATCGTTAAGTTATCCCACCCGTCACTTGACACCAGTACATGTTTATATTTCTTTATCCTTGAGCTATGTATTTCAATTCCTCTGTGGCCTTTATTGTTTCCTTTTTCTTGTTTATCAAGCTGCGCTGTAAAAGTTTAAGCATCACTTGATAATGGTAACTGTGAGTGCCGAAACGTCGTGGATTAATAAAGAGTGTGGTATTTTATAACTAAGTGGTTTCCTTTGCGGTCTTACAGTGGTAAATTAGTGACTGAAAAAGCTGCATTCAAACAACTCGAGAAAATAGCGGCACAGCTTATCAAAATAAAGTGCCACATCACACTCAACAAAGTTTTATTATATCTTATATATAATTTATCAATGAGCTACACCTACCAGTTTATCAGAAGTATATAATGTTCAAAGAGAAAAACTATATTTTTGACGTTTCGAGATAATTCATCCTTAGTAATCTGATATTAGCTTATCTTATTATTTTATCTTATATATATATACATACATAAGTACTCACCGGACATAGCAATTATATATATTTATCACGGAGTGGAGCATTACCACAATAGCTTGCTTTCTTTGCTCACTAATGGAGCTGAGGGGATTCGAAACCACGACCCATTGGTTTAAAAACCAACACCTTAACCATTGGTCAATCAAGGCGATAATTAAGGTGAGAAATTTTCACGTCAATTTTGCCATAGTTTTGCCTCCACTCATTGGGTAAGGGGAAATTCATTAATTATAATTTTTCATTGTGTTTTGGCTTTGCGCCTTCATCAGTGCCAGAGATATATAAGTACTCAACAGCCTTCATATATGTATATGAAGGCTCAAAGCCGAAACGCAACAAATATTAATGCATCAATTTCCCCATACCCACTGAGTGGAGGAGAATTCGCGAAAGATTGACACTAAAAACCTCCGCCATAGCTTATTGGGCCTGATGGTCCAATGGTTGAGGCGATGGTTTACTAATTATGAGGTCGTGGGTTCGAATCTGGTCAGCATCCTTAATGTGCAAGCTATTGTGGTAATGCTTCACTCGCTGAGGATTATATATTTAATATATATATATATACATATAATATCTGCCACGATATGATTGCATTTTGATTAAAAATGTTTTGTCAGCTCAAGTCAAATTTTGTTTAATCATTGTGAGTGTGATCAAAAATTAGTAAAAATGCAATTTCAAACGACTATTTGTGACCAAATAACTCATTCAAACAAAATGTCCAAGAAAAAAACATACATTTTCCTTTTTTATCAAGTACTTTCACAAATAGATATATTTCGATTTTCTACTTTTAAAATTTGCTCACTTTCAAGGTAAATTATGAAATTTTGCAGAAATTTCACTAAAGGGAAATATTAACTTGTAACCTTTGGCATACAAATGGGTCCGCATCTCAGAAACGATAATATGAAGTAGCACACTTTCTTTGCCACTTACACACTTAAGAAGAGTACTATAACTGTGTGCCAAACAGCAGCAACCGGAAGCTTAATTTTGCGTGGGTACATAGGGTGTGAAAGTAGGTCGAGCAGATGAGGGTTGAATAATGAAAATATCACATCTAACTGAATCAAAACTAATAACCGAAGTCTCTTCAATAATTGGTTCCTAGAGATGTCCCTTTACAAAGTTTTTAGTAAATAGCAATGCCTACTCTTACCTCCATCTCCGCATTTATATTGCATCACTATGTCTAATCCATCAGCTTCTGACTTCAGCCAATGAAACGGTGTATTAGGTTGACATTTCACGGTCGCAGACTGGAGATTCGCTGTGAATCAAATCGTGAGAAAGGGTCATTTCAACAAACGTATCAAAATCTTTATGACGTATATTGCCACCTAAATAAATTTCTTAAAATAATACAAACTTAAGACGGGATTCTTCTAGTAAATTTCAGTGTAGATGCATTCGTTCTATTTAGCCGTCTCTCTTTCTAATTCACCCTATCAAAATTTAGTGCTAACTCAAAAAAAGACATATCTTTAAATAAAAATGACTAAGTAGCGAGCATGCCCATAATCACCTTCTTTGTGTTGAAACGTAAATGCAAGCTAGGAAAGTTAGCAAGTTTAAATGTTTTGAAATTAGTGGCATGTTCCACCCATTCCTTATCAAATTTAGCAACAAAAAATCCAAATTCTCATCACCGTTATTCATTGAATAATATGTTGATATTTTTCCAAGCTGTGGCCTTTGACCCACAGTAACCACTAATCTATGATCTCCGACCTATGGTGTCATATTTGTGACATAAAAGTGGAGACGGACATGCTGAGTGACAAACGTTGGCAAGTTCTAGAGTTGCTATAAATCTTATCAATGATGTACAATAATTATATTAAAATGGGCAAAACGTCAGAAAGTTGGCGAGGCAAGAGGTATTCGGAACCATCGGCAAAGTCCAACCGCCGCGGTTGTCGAAATGCTTCCTCTTGTGTCATTACACTGGGGCGTGTCATTTCTTAAACGTCTTTTCATTGGTTGCTATTTTCACTGTTCGATTGAATGAAAAGATATGTAGTAAATCTGTTGCACAGGGCTAGAAATCTGAGGAAATCCTCGATTCGTTAAATATTTAAAGGAGTGCACTATTGTAACCATTTTTCCTCAGTCACCCCTCAGAGCACAAACAGTGGGAATGAATCTTAAGCGAACGGACGAAAATGTTAGACGCGTGGTGTTTGAGTATATAATCGTAGTGCGATAGTGTTGATTGTGAGTATATAATCGTAATGTTAAAAAAGGGTGTAGGTAGTCCAGTACTCTATTCAGAGCGATGAGGTATGGTGGAGAATCACATGTCCTAGGCCACGGCGTTGTGAGATAGGGTGGCTTCTTTTCTCTTCCAGTTCCTTTCCTCGCCGCCTTTTAACCTTCCCCAGCTAGTGCCAGGTACCCATTTTCCTGCTTGGTTCGTAGTAGGAGTTTGTACATAGAAGGCGTTCAAACCATCAACATTAAGCTTGCTAGACCAGCTCTCTATCGACTGAGCTAACTCGGCTCCTTAATCGTAATGTAATTATGTTGTTCTTTGAAAGAGCCAAAGAGAATTTGAAAGGCATGATTGGTAACGAATTGTTTCTTCCTCTTCAATTTATCGTGATGATTTGTTTTCTGAAGACTATCCATGTGGCGAACGTGACAAGGATTGCCAACATTAAAACTCTTTACTCATTGTGGACAAAAAGATAACTAGATTTTAGTTTTTATGGCACCGCTTGTAGAGCAGCAAGGAATTTAAGGATATGTCCAAGGTTTGAACGCACGTGGCAAAAATCTGTCGCATTTCGAAAATGTAATTCCATTGCCCCTTACAACTTCTACAATGGTCACTATATATAAGACTGGTCATACTTTAACAGCGCTGGCGTATGCATTGAAAAAGCTGGTATCTTCGAACATTATGCTTGATTTGCGATCAGTTTATTCCTTAACTAAGAACCAAATTGTTAAGCTCAGAAAGAATACTCTTAAGGTCTACCAAATGGCAAACCTTCTTGACGTAAGTCGAAAGGGATTAGCGTCAAACGAACTCTTTTCGCTTTAAAACATGCACGCTTGGCGGTTTCGTTTTACTTCTATTCTCAAGGGAATACTCGCACTGAACAGTTGTGAAAGAATATTTACAGGAATTGTGTGCGCAACAAACAAACCGTGAGCTAATTAAGAATGCTTTAGAAATACTATGGTGTTCTAAAACTATAGTGGCTAACAATATATGTTTCAATCGACTACAAAGAACTGAATAGCACTAATCCTGATCGGTCTCTTTGACAAGTTGCCTCTTCAAGAGCCCAAAGCAGACCAAAGAATAGCTTGCACCTGAGAAGCCTGCAGTAAAATATTACGACAGAACCAGAATTGTGTAACGTGGGTCCCAGCTACGGCAGTAACTACCACAGGGTCTTTCAGTTAACCGCTATCAATAATATTCGATACAAATATGCTATCCATCTGATAACAAAACAGCTCCGCTAGTGAAAGTGGTACCAACTCATACAGTTTGGGTAACCTCATTAGTTCTTCCAAGTCTATCGAATACCGTCTCCTGTGATACCTCTCTTTCAGAGCGAGGCAATATTACATCGCACGTCATCTCATAGAATAATAGGATCAGTCTGAGTACCGTTCTAGAATCATTTGGGGATCGTATATTATAGTGTATTGCAACAAGAATCTGGTACCAAAACTATCGGCGCACTCTATCAGAGAAGATTTGGCATCAGATAGGATTAAGGCTATTTAACACAGAAGATTATCTGGCACAGCGTAACTTGGAACGTAAGGTGGAGTCAAATTATTTTAATTTTAAGGTGTCAGGAGAGAGACAACGCATTTGGAAGGCGAAGAAAGGCGTTGGCTTTGTCTGTGTGCAAAACAACCTCGCTTAGAATCTTAGCAGCCGCTTTCTAATCACCAGATCTAGCGAGAGAAATTAATAACTTCATCGTGCTATTTAAATTACTGTCACAAAGAATAATATCCACAACAACATCAATAATTACATAGTCACACATACAAAGAGATGGTGGAAAAGAAATAAATACCCGCATTCGCCTGGTCTCCTTAGAAGCCGAAGTGAGTTTCATGTCGCTTTTCTCTCCTCTACTCCTGACTCACTCGTTATTGTGTCCACGACTTTTAGAAAGGATTTGGGAACAATACACAGCACCTTTGAATGCAACTGCTACCCCATTGCATTACAAAAATAGCAAACTTTCGACTGTTGACGCTTCTTAGTTACTACATCTATCCACATTCGAAAATATGGTTTGTGGTACAAAATTTGACTATTGCGTTGAGTAACAGATTCATTTCGCTGAATGTTTCCGCGTCATTCACTGATCACAGCAATCGTATAGGGTACAGTGAGAAAGCTTTTACAATGAATTTCTAGGAAGCGAGACGTGTTTTGGTCTTCTCGTTTTCTACAAATTCATCGCAAAAGCTTTCTTAGTTCACTCCATACGCCTGCTGTGATCAGTGTATGGCGAAAACGTTTAGCGAAATGAATCCATTATGAAACTACGGTTTTACGAAAATGGTGGCTCGCTCTGAGCAGCAAAAGTTTGGGGCCGGTAAGTTGACAATTCAGGTGATTGTAGGAATTCCGTATTTTTTCACTGGATAACTAAAGGCAAGACTGTCACTGCGCGTAAACAAGTCAACGGCTTCCTTTGTAGACATCTTGAACCTTGAGAGCTCACCAATAGCATTACACCATGGAACATATCCTGAACAAAACAGAGCGACGTGCAAGGACACACATCAATAAACCATGCCCTAGTGAGAATTCGCTTAGCTTTTGCAGGGTTCGAATCCCAGCGGTGACTTATTTTCTATTTCTCTGGCATCATTTCAAAACCTGCTAAAATTCAGCCACGACAGGTTAAGCAACAGCATAACCTTTG
Organism: Alatinidae sp. Z8VKAUB7J3; assembly: GCA_010016025.2. Lineage (NCBI taxonomy): Eukaryota > Metazoa > Cnidaria > Cubozoa > Carybdeida > Alatinidae > Alatinidae sp. Z8VKAUB7J3. Next base: position 45,369,807 of record JAAAKM020006971.1, read on the forward strand.
CACTCACATCGTATCTAAAGGCTGAGACTTCGATTATTCACCCGAATCACCTTAGGGGAGACAATACTTGAGTATGATTGGCCATTGCTGAGAATCTCATAATCAAAGGCCCCTGATAAGAAGTGGCCCTGATATTGAAACTACACCAGATAAACAGAAAAATCAAGAAACAGGCTAACTAATAAATAAAGAACAGG
>JAAAKM020006971.1:45371878-45395495 GCA_010016025.2 Alatinidae sp. Z8VKAUB7J3
TTGAGATCACGGGGACTAGCAAATATTCATAAATTATAATATGGAGCTGGAGCAAATACTCACAAACACTTGGATGGAGCTTAAACAAATATTACTATCATGCAGCTTGACGTACAGCCATGGAGAAACATCTCCTCTCAGAATGAGCAAAACCAACTGCGGTTGATCTAGAAAACAAACTCACAATAGAAGGCTCATAGGCGTAAACTTTAGCGTTAAAATTGACGTTCTCGGTTCTTTTATTATTAACTTAAATGGACTCTTAACCGCCTACATGAAGGCAGATAATTTTTGGAAGCACATTGAAGTTGAACCCATTTTCTTACACCACCCCCTCCAACTCCCACGTTGGAACGGTAACGCCCACGTTGAGAACCACTGTTCTCCAACAACGGCTCGCCACCTTTTACCTTTGATGAACCTACTTCTTTAAAGACTGACCTATCTGCGAACCTTTCGCTAACTTTCGCTAAGTATCATCAAGTATCTATACTGACAACTTAAAAAGTATCATCAAGTATCTATACTGGCAACTTCTGCTTCGTCTGCTAATATCAAGAGACTAGTAATTACCGAAATGAATTGCTTCTAGTACTATATTTGTCGGTTTTACTACCAAAATGTCATGATCCAAAATACAAGTCCTTACAGTACCTCCTTTCCTCAGTCAAGCGCTTAAAAGGTTATGGGCCTTTAAAAATATTGAAAACCCAAAAGAGATCTGTGGGCTCACACTACGGACCACCAAACTACAAGAATCTGGCATTCAGTAAACGTTTGATACTTAGCTTAAATTCATGCACCACCTAGAAAATGTATTATTATCAAATGAGGGGTACGAAGGCAAACTCACAATTAAAATGTTTAAATTAACTTTACAAGACACTGAATATAATATTACCATGACATTAGTGGTTTCCACTACCTAGAAATCACAATAACAAATGGAAAGACGACTTCCCTTCTGGAGGAAAGCTGTCATCCTTGAACCAAATACAAAAGTTTTATTCTCTACTTTTGCTACAAAAATGCTGTGTACTTTACGTTATTTCATTCGATTGTAGGTACGGCAGGAGCTCAACTGATGAGTGGTAGAAGTGTCATTGGTAACAGGAAACAGGAGGAAAAGGTGTCACCCCTGAACCAAATACAAAAGTTTTATTCTCTACTTTTGCTATAAAAGTGCTGTGTGCTTTACGTTATTTCCTTCGATTGTAGGTACGGCAGGAGCTCAACTGATACGTGGTAAAGTGTCATTGATAACAGGAAACAGGTTTGCAACTTGAAGATGAGAATTATATAAAAATATCGGCTATATACTTCGTGCTTACTAGTTACGAATGTGCCGCTTTTTATCAAAACTTTTCTTGAGACGTAAACCTGGTTTCTTGGTCTTTTATTGGGATCGCTTTGGTAGCGGGAAGAGGTCCTGGGTGGATAAGTAAAAGTACATGAACACCATGCAATGTAGTGTAGCCTAGTACTCTGGATAGTGCACAATAAACTATACTGCTCTATAAATTAGTACAGTGTACTAACAGCACATATAACAGCACATATAACATATAACAGCACAGTACAGCATTACAAAGCATAAAACAGGATAATAAAGATAAGTACAGTACAGTATAGCGCAGTATAGCATAGTATAGTATGGTATAGTATGGTATAGTATAGTATAGTATAGTATAGTATAGTATAATATTGCATAGTATACAGTAGTATAGTATTGTATAGTATAGTATAGTATTGTATAGTATAGTATAGTATAGTATAGTATAGTATAGTATAGTATAGTATAGTATAGTATAGTGCAGTATAGTAGAGTAGAGGAGAGTAGAGTAGAGTAGAGTATATGGTAGTATAGCATAGTAGAATATAGAGTAGCATAGCATAGTATAGTATAGTATAGTATAGTATAGTATAGTATAGTATAGTATAGGATAGTATAGGATAGGATAGGATAGGATAGGATAGTATAGCATAGTACAGTGTAGTATAGTAGAGTACAGTACAGTACAGTACAGTACAGTACAGTACAGTACAGTACAGTACAGTACAGTACAGTATAGTATATCAAAGTATGGCACTCCCAAGAATTTCAAAAGTTTCTTCTGAAGCATGGGGCAAGTAACAGAGCCCGTACCATAACAAACGGTCCGCGGTTAATATCTATTTTAGCATATCCAAACCACTCAGTTGAGTCACCTCCGGAGACCTAAGGATTGTTGTATTATATCCCTAAAAGACACCTGGGCATTAATCGTACAAAACAATTAACCTGAACATCTTTTACTACGAGGGCGTTCAATCTAAATATATACTTCAAAATTAAGATGCGATAAAAACCCTCCAGGATATCTTCTACAGAAAAATTAATAAAATCTATAGCAACTACCTGGGTAAAGTCTAAAAATATCCAAAATCCTAAAGAACTCCCTACGAACGTCTACATTTACCAAACGTATCCACCACCATGAAACCGTGTTATTGGCGTCTGCTGCCGAAAGTAGTCCTATAAATGCTAATATCAGGAATTAAATAGTAGGTTTGGTTCATCGCTGATCTTGATTAAGTACTGACGGTCGCTTAATAGCCATTGTTCAAGTTTCGACCTTGTAGATTCCTTTTAACGGCTCTTTTGACCAGTCTCTTTAACAAGTCAAGCAAGAAGATAAACACATAATTTCAAACATATGTGATGATATATTTTCAAGACTTTGGGGAGACAATCGACACTAATATCAGAACTGGGAATTCTACACAAAATACTTATAGCTTTGGTAATTTTGGACATAAAAGGACTGAAAACATCCGCCTCAAACTGCTTAAAAGTTACCAAAAATCATCCCTATCTAAATAGAAATTAATATATATTTGTGCCGACAGTGTTAAGAGTGAGTTTCTTTCGCACAAATTTCTACCTATGTGATGTATTTTGTCATCAGCTTTTCTCAAATTTTTAAATTCCGTACACCAGTCTCTTTCCCATTCCATCCAGGGGCGATTTTAGGGTATGGTGGACAGAGCGGTAGCCCAGGGCCCCGCGCTCAAGAGGGGCCCCGCTGCATATAAGAATTATTATAAAATCAATGCAATATGTTATTGTTCTGAATGAGAGGTATTCGAAGATCGTTCTGCTTGAGTAATAATCGAAGGTCTACCCATCCCTCGATTAATCGAATGATCGGTATTCGTTCGACAGCCCTACTTGGGACCAAAACATTATTAGGTAGCTCCCTTTCTCAAAGGCTTCATTGGAACTAACCAGTCAATTATTATCTTCTTCCTTGCTACAAACAACTATCAAATGAACAATTTCTGGACAAAAGAAAAAATTACTCTTGACAGATTGAAAAGAATGTTTTTATCTCCAACTTTCGATATGATAGAATTAAGATAAAAATCAAATATTCCCTCGTAAGATATTACAACGTAAAATTCCTCTATGATCCCGATATGTTTCTCAACTTTAACGCTCACTGAAACGTCAACAACAGTAAGTCAGAGGATAGCACGGGAAGGAGGGAGTACATTATGGTTCGTTTTAAGTATAAGGTTAGCGTTACGGGCTAGATATAATACCACCATCAACAAGCGATAACAATCTTTTTAGAGCCCTGGAGCCGCTTGTAGTTTGTTAAAGGTTAATAATGAGTAAATAGAATACGGGAAATTATCAAAGAAACAAGCAATAAATGAGTACAGTGTTTTGAAACGGTATAGTTTTATTATCAAAACATCGTTATAATTCCTGCACGAGTATCTAAATTTTATCATTCAAATAATTTTTAATATGGTATTTAGTGTAACACGCTTTTGAGATTGATTCGGACACGTATGATGAATGGACAATGGTTTACTACCACGTAATGCACTCTACAGAGTGGTGACTTGGTGCACAACGTCACGTGGGCGACATCTGTTTTTCTTTGCAATTCCTGTCCTCGATGACCTTAGTCACTGCAACATTCCGGAGAAGGATGAGTGGATAGTCAGGGGCAGTCTGTTGCAGTGATAACAGCAAGATCATGGTGATGTAAGGGAGGAGGAAGAGAAATGGAGGTGAAAAGGATAGCGCAAATGTGATCAGGATCAAAACTGGTTATTTATCAATTTTCTGATTTAGAAATACAGCGAAGAACAACTAAACGCAAAAGGAACATGCTTAAAAATGTGCACTCACTCATTAAATCATCAAATATTTCTGGTATGTATCGTGCAATTCCGCAATGCGTATTCTAAAATCACAGGGCAAATCTACAATTTGCGAAAATCATATGCTAGTTATAAGCTGTTGCTCTTTTCCAAATGTGACGTTGAATTGGCCGAAACGTTGAAATGACCCCCGTACCTAAGTAAACGTCGCTTTTCTCTACGTAATAAAGTGGTAAACACCGCACTTGGATTACCGTAATTATTCGACTTACCTCACCCCCTTCGAATAAGCGCATCCCTCGAATAAGTGCATCCCTTCCGATTAAAAATTTGTAATAAGCGTACCCCCTCGATTAAGCGCACCCCTGGTAATACTTCTTGATCATGATGATGGTAACTCAGATCAAAAACTAAATCATGATGATGTTGAATTCTAGTTTCTTATGGTTTTTGTTTCATTTGTTGGACACTGATCTTTTGACTAATTTTAACCACTTTTCAGGTCTTTTTGGCTTTAACTCCATATTCAAGATTATTAGTCGATAAGGCATTTACATGAAAATTGGATATCATGATCTTGGCAAAAATATATTTGATGATTTATCTTTAGTCTGAGTATTACTTCTATGACAAATCCTAAAAGTAAACTTAGAGCGAAATGTTTATGTTTTGGAGATGAATCAACCATTGAGGAACTTTTAACACAAAAGATTGCTTTATTGCTATTTGCTGATTCAAAGACAGTGATTTTTGTACGTTAGGAATGACTCCACTGCTCAAATTTTCTTATTTCCAAAACTGGAGTTCTTAAACTTAAGATAACACAATCTACCAGTGCGTTTTGTGCAAGCAACGTCTAGTTACTAAAGAAGAATTTAGGATCACTGATAGCGTTTTCTAATTACTTAAAGAACTCGATAATGTCACACTTTCAACTTACTTCGTCTACTAAACAATCTACGCCAGCACGTGACTGTGATCTATAAGTTTACACAGTAAGGCTCCCGGGTTTAAATGTTCCTAAAATGTAAGGAAACTATTACTTGGTTTATTAACTGCCTCAACTTCTTAAATTTAAAGATCATTTTTCTCGTCCGCGCATATGTTTTGCACTTAGAAAATCACCCCTTCGAATTCACCAAAGCTTTCTAAAAACATTTTTTCAATTATGCAAAAGTAAATTATCCGTAGCGGAGACAAGATCAAGGCAGACAATGTATTTAGAATTATACCGGCAGATATACAGTGATGAGAGGAAAGTGTGACATAATTAATACTAACATGCCACGGGTATTTATCTGTAGCACAAAAGTGGCAAGCATGCTCCCTCAAAAACCTTAACATCTAAATGGCCTGATTTCTTACATGCTGAGCAGCTTAATTTTCTCGAATAATTTTTTCGTTAAGGTCCTTTTTACTGACTCTAGCCCGTTAAGTCATTTCCCGTTCAGCGTGTACACAAAAAGCGAAATCAAACCCTTGATATGTTTCCAACATAAACGATTTTAAAGATTTTAAGCATAATCTGGTCACTCCGTAATACCAATACAAAAAGCTGTGCATTTCGTGTTGTAAGGTGGAACCGCCTAATTAAACAACAAAAACTTTGTCCAGGTGTTCAGGTCACTGATTCATCCAATTGATTACTAGATTAGTTCAAATATATCCGATACATTTAGTCTGATTACTGAGAGTTGTCTTATAAACACTGAAAATGCTATCAGTAAGTATGTATAAAATGATGTCAAGGAAACATGAAATAGATACGATAAACGTAATGTTTCAAGTAAGGGCTTACCTAAAAGGCAGTCAGAAGCCGAGCTCAGTTTTTGACATGTTATGCTGACTTCTCTGTTCTAACAAAAATAAGTTAAAGCTTTATACTGGTACCTTCGGAAACTACCGCTATTTGATAATACATAACAACCTCCAAGTATTTCTTGCTTAAATAAATTGAAAGAGTTTAGATGGTTTTTTAACATACACATTCTTTTATCTTACCAAAACAGTCTGGCAAATTATGTACAGATGGGAGTTCAAATCCAAATAGCAAAGCATAATATTTTCATTATGTACATAAATGTTTCCCTGCTTTTCAATTTGTTGTTTAGACCGCGACTAAAAACCAGAAACCAGTATACATCAATACATAATCGTTCTCCGTGAAAAGGATAAAAATATTGTTCCATTTTACATACGCGGATTTCCGTTTTCTTTTTCATGAGTGATTTATCATTATCGTTTACGTTATATGTGTTTATTGCCGTTTCGGTAATCCTACCATAGATTGCAAAATTGACAACAAGTATGTGCATGAACCGCATTGTACTGAAATGGTTATATTCATGCCATATCCCATTATCTCCTCATCTACAGATGAGAAGAAACCCTTATTCCAGCTTTAAATAAACAGCTTTGGTATTTTATTCAGGAAAATGGACATTGTCAAACTTTCTATAAGATTAAATCACAGTTTTAAGCTTTTAGTCCCCTACATCTTATGCTACAGTTACCATCTTTTACCATTGTCACACATCTTAACAAATCAGATCACGTATTCAGCTTGTACATTACTTGTACTCGTGGTAATTCTTTTTATTCTGGAAAATTAATATGAACTTAATTTAAGGAGTGTTGGGACTTACACTAGGACTCCAAGGCCAGGACTCTGGCTTACATTCACCCTATTCAAAGCGACAGGATCCAGAGGGCCGAGTCACGGTCATGCTGTAACAAGGTTGTGTAGGATATCGGCTGTACTCTATTTTACTGTACTGAGGTATCAGAGAGACAGACTTGAGCATCTTCTGATTGTTTGAGAAGTATTACCTTGAGGAGCAGAATGACCTTATTGGGCAAAAAAGCGATGACTTTTTGGAAAAAAACCTTACCCCCTCCCCCCCTTAACCTCTTGAGTGTCATACGCTTGGTGGTGGGTTCTACGTGTCTACACTTCTACAGGGTTGGGAGAATGAAGTCAAAGTCATTCAGAGCAACTCCAAGTTGTAAGGACAATGTAGGTTAAAGCAACTTTTAAAATGATTTTCGCAGAATGTGCGTTATGTAAGTGTAGTATACTGTACAGTAAATCTCGAGTAAAATGGATCCGGGCTCATTTCAGAGGTAAATTCATAAGTATTTAAATTTGTAGAGTTTTTATTAGAAAAAATTAGTAAGAAGTCCTGACTTTCTACATCACATCCTCACCTAGGTTGGAGAAATTTTGCAGCCATTTTGATTTAAATGTATTTTCTCTCATCTCAGACGGCGTAGCAGATCTGAATTCAAATTTATCTACTAGATGATCTAATCTTCATAGTAGCTTCTTCTGTGCTCATTTCCATTTTTTCCGAAAATCGGCTTAAAGCTTCTCTATAGCCTACTCTCTTGCAGTTTCTTACGTTTCGTTATTTTCTTGGAAGATTGTGCGCTCTCGTTTTTGTACTTGCATAATGAGCGATCGTACCCAAAGGTTCCACAGGACTACCAAGACTGTCTGACACAACTGTTGCCTATCGTACCATCGGTATGGTCAGCGGGACTGCACCGAGCATAAGATTTTTCGTTACGTTTTGACAAAACAGTCGACAAAAGCCCTGAGTCAATTTAAGACAACAGATTTCATGAAACACTGAGTTGATCCACTACATGTAAATTTTGTGAGAAAAGTACAAAGAACTTTGACATGTGGACCTTAACATGTTCCCTTTACTATAGCCGTTGTATCAAGTTAACTAATCATTATTAGCAATAATTCTAATAATCCTAAAAATTCTATATAATTGATTTTGATTTGACTGATTCGTATTTCTTCAGGTTACTCTTGGGCGCCTAATAGAAGGGAGGTTGGAATAAACGGGGTGTTGTAAAAATTCCAAAAATGTAATAGAAGTGGGACAATAAGTGTAAATGGCAGTCTCCTACATGCCTACCAAGATTTAAAAAATGTTGCCCTCATCCTCCTGCTCAATGACAGTGTTATTGCTTACATCCGCAATGTGCGTCTTTACACTTCTTCAAGCCTCGTAAAAGGCCACCTTCATCTTTTTAATGTATGGGTTTCATGTTTTAATAAAGATATTTTCTACTCGCCCGCCAAAGTACCTCCTTAAAAAATTGTCATGGGTGGGAGATTACTTAAAATTTAATAGGGGGGGGAGAGAATTAGAATGTCATGGGTGAAAATTTTAGAAAAATTAATTAGCGGGGGGGGGACGTCTATTAGGCACCCAAGAGTTTTTCATCTCAATTTGTTTTTTGTTCGTATTCGTCATTATGCATCACACGCCACCAAATCGTATCTTTGGGCAACTAGTATCTTAGCGGAGAACGTAGTCCGCGAATCGACCAGGAATCGTCCTAGGTTAACTATACTGTACTTTCAGTGGTTCAAGCAGTGCATTAAAGTGAACATGTTACATATGTCAAACTTGGAAATATAAAAAGCTCCCGACAATCTAGGTGTCCTTACCTTTAATAAATCGTTATCTTGATGTTCACACTAAGACAGTAAACACCAAATATGTTACTCGAATGCCACTGTTAAGTAAGATTTTCATTAAGACTTGACCTAACACAGTTTACGTAAATAGAATCGGATGGTCAAAATAGATACATCACAGGGTGACGGAAAGGGTTAACGAGTTTTTTCGCAGATTGAGGATATTTATATATGACCATATCGCAGTTATCAGCGACAGTGTAAAGTGAAAATGAAAGTAGTTCTGAAAGGGTCATCATCACCCAGTGAAAATTTAAAAATAACAAAAGTAATGAAGATTTATATAAACTTCTTCAATCCTAAGAGATTTGTACCTGTAGATGGCATTAAGTTAAAATGCTAAGCAAACCACGATGAAAAAATACATTTATAGTACTTCACAACTAGAAAAATATGAAAACTGCGTTTGATTAAGCGTAGTACTATAGAAAGCCTTATTTCCAAAGTCAAATGAATAAGCAGTGATTGCCATAAACATTCTATTAGCTGTCATGAAAATTTTGGCCAGCCACTGTTTGTGAGAATTGTCATACAAATGTGTGGAAACTACTAATTTGACCCATTTCCAGGTTTTAACAAATCACTTCCTATTATAACGTATTACTTCCTGTAACACATTAACAATTAACTGGATTATGCAAATTAAGAGTATTTGATATATTTTACGTCAGTATACTTTCTTCGAAGACGTCAAAGTTGATATTAAAATCTAAAAATTACATTTTTAAAATATTTAGTATGCAAATAATAACGTCATAACTTTAAGTCTAATGAATGTTTCAAGAATATTTTTTCTCAGAGAGATTTGTTGATAAATTTTAGGAAAGTCATAAAATTACAGCAATAGAACTTAAGTGGTTACGAACACTTTTCTTCGCTTCTGGGCCTCCAAATCACTTAGTTCCTAGATATCAAGATCCTTTTAGCTGGTTTCATGGGCAGATTTTATTACCTCATGGCCACTAAAGCCCTGGATGTGTACAACACGAAAAGAATTAGCATTTTGACAGATACACAATATCATTCTCTAACTTGTACACTTAGACTACGGGAAGAAGTAGATAAGCAAGGGTCAAGCAAACAACGACATTTTCACACTCCCCTTACTGTATATTCTATTTGCAATAATTTATGAGCAATTTTTGATAATTTCTAATTTGTTCACTGGCAATCAACAAGACAAAGATTGTGTCTGTCGTCCATAGCAATTAAGAGGTCATAATTATTATACAAAGGCAAAATAAAAAAAACACACATTCTCTTCCTCCAAAGAATCGATAATCAACATGGAGCTGTAAACTCAATTAATGCTAATAGCATTTTATAGGATTAGTTGAAATGGATCTTATTTTGCAAGCTGTTGGAATTTTTACTCCCTGCGTTTACGAAGTTCGGAAGTTCGTCCTACTAATACGTTATAAGGGCGATAAATCAACGTCCGCAATTTCAAGAAATTTAGGATGTACTGGATTTTGCTCCGGTGCAACTTTGCCCAAGATATTGGTTCGTGTTAGACAGCTTGCCAGAACCACACCACATATACTGAAGTCACTAAGGCAGATGGCCATGTTCATGATCATCCATAAATAATTAACACAGTTTGAATTTTCGCCTCGATATGTTGATATTTATAAGTATTCTTTTTTGTGGATGAATGTACATATTTGAATATCGTTTAGCAATTATTTCTTATGAAGGATCAAACCCTTCTTTGAAATTTGTGACGATGTGTTGTCTCTGTGTACAAGAGATTGGGTGATGCTAAATGTTGAGAAATTTGTCAATTGCCAGAACAATACATGAGAAGAGATCCCTTGTGAAATACAACAGCGTCGACGCTAAAAACGCTTCTTCGAAATAATAAAAGCATTTTACGTTTAAATCAAGCTTAGAATTTTCGCACTTTCATTCGATTAGCACGACCATGGTAGAACTAGTTAAGCAGACAAAGGATCTAAGATAGTCTTGAATAATAAATGAAGTACTCTAGAGCTATTTCTGACTGAATGCGTCTTGGCTAGTTCTACAAAGCCTGCTCTCTAGACGCAGAGGAGTACGTGACCAAAGGTTGCCAATAAATTTTACTTATCAATCGATATACATACTCCCTGCCATAGCAATTAGATTTGTTCTCACTGGCCTTATTCCGCTTAGTTATAACCTGCAATTTTCCCTTCAGGCGTTACAAATAATCTTCTTCAGATAATAATTGATATTTGTGATTCCCGTCTAAGGTGTAATATTGGTCCTTTAAGGTTTCTTTAGAGCATGAAGTGACTTTATGTTGCTAATAATAGCAATGATTCACTCATGTGTTATCCTTGATCAAGTGATTCCATACTCCTCTGTGCGATAAATTTTTTGCCGAGAGTTTCTTACTTCGCTCAGGATCAGCTCATATAGCGAAAACGTTGTATCTAATCCGACTGTTAATTAACCCTATCTAGCTAGTAGGCCCGCGACTGTGAATATTGTTTAATAACTTTTAAATGCCTTCTTCTAAGTTGCTGAAACTTTCTGACTTTTCCTAAATTCTATCTGGCAAAAATTTCGGCAAGAAAATTTGGGCGTCACAGGTTGTGGTCTGGTCACGTGACGCTGATAAAAAAGTTGACCATATATGGTGGAAAGTTTCAAAGGGCTATAACACGAGATGTTTTTCATGAATTTTACAAATACTTCGTAGAATGATCCAAAATTAAGTTGTTTATACATTTCAAACTCATTAATGCTACTTATAAGCTAATTAGCATTAATTAGGGGGCAATTATCGACTTTGATGACGTTATATTTCCACTCCTAACTTTTTAACACATTTGTATCTAAAAAGCATAGAGAACGGTCCGAAATATATAAATAGGGCTAAATGGCATTTAAGACAAGTATAGCCACATGTTATTGTTCAAAAGAATGCATATCGTGACACACAATTAACATATTCTGTTTAAAGTCGTTTAGCTGCGGTAGATTTTCAGAAATACTTGAAGTGAGATGAGTATTTTGAATTAAAGCTTGCAAACTATCAAATCTTGCAAACTTCAATGTAGTTTAAATTTTGTGCGTAAACGTCCTTTCCAAGGGACTTGATCTTTGCACACAATGTAGAGAAAGATTTCCAAAATCTACTCTAAATGCTCACCATTTTAAAAGGATTAGTTGTCTATATTTGTGAGTAACTTGTTTGCAATGTTACAGTACCTTCCAAAAAGACAACCGGCATCCGTTATCACGAACAATCGGTTATTTTTGTGCAGATCGCTATTACTTTGTATAATATCAAGTATCGGAGTGAGACAACAAACTTTATTGTTTCTTGTATCATTATTTTTCAGTTCAATCAATATCGTGGGAAAAAACCGTTTCGACAGCATAGGCATCGGATTGCTCCAATTTTTCATTTGTCCTTCGTGAGGAAGTCATTGAATCTAGCCCAATTTTTGCTTCTAGATTATTAGATATTAGTTTCATTTTTTATCAGCTTGCATTACGGTTCTTAAAGACAAGTGGAAGTGAAGAAAGATTCCAGTTGAAATCTGCTCCAACAGTCTCTACCAATAAACCGGTTTCGTTTCACCCTCATCAAAATGGCTTGTGCAAAGAACGAGTTATTGAAACATTCAAGCACCATTTATGATAACTCGCAAACAAATAAAAGAGAACGAAGCAAAAATTTTTCGACCACTAATGGGGCAAACGTAAAGACCTACCAATAATTGGAAGGTGCTAAAATTGCAGAGAAAACACAAACTCCTTTTGTCGGCAAAGTAAAGGATCCCTTTTTGCTTCGATCCCTTTCTTTGTTTGCGAGTTATCATAAATGATTCTTGAATGTTTAAACAAATCGTTCTCTGCACAAGCCATTTTGATGAGGGTGAAACGAAACCAGTAAATGGCATTTCACTAATGATTGCGTTATTGAATATTATCTACAAATTTTATAGTACCAGGAAACCTTTTTTATGAATCCAAATAATTCGCATGAGAGTTATATCCGTTTTCCCTCAAACAAATTTGCTTAGTCATGCCGAGTCACTAGCATCTTCTTTTACTGGCGTCCAGTCAAGTGTAAAAATAGCTAAATTGTTTAGATTTAAATTTTTAAAATTTTTGCCAGTATTGCCAGTATTGCCAATACTCATATCATTTCCCTTATTCCCCCCATTATCATTTGCCAGGAAAAGACTTACGTTTCCCACAGTATTAGCAAGAGTCACCGTTTGTCAAATATTTTTGTATTGCCTGTCATAATGAGTTCTACAACCTTACCATTGTGAAATGGTAGCTTAAGCATAGCGATTTCCCAGCAGTGACGAATCTATCCGCAATTATTCCCTCATGTACTGAAAATGCATGAGAGAAGATATTCTTCTGTTGTTGCAACTGTATTCGTAATGTTCTCATCTCATTCTTTCTGGCATCGTTTTTAAGTACTACTACGGTATTTGACTCAACTCAACTAGGATAATGTTTCTAAAAGCTATGCTATGCTAGCGCTGTTACTGTCTCTTCATAGACCAATCACAATGGACTCTTCTGTCCATGAATAAAGAGAAGTGCCCACTTTTCCATTTTTATTGAAATATATTTTACGTCTTTTCACATTCGCTTCCATGATTTGGATATTTTTTACGTGTATAAAACCTTTGTGGCAAGTAGATAATGGAGTAGAGACTAAGAAAGGATGTTAGTAATGCCGCTTTTGCTTGGATAACTGCCACATTCTCGAAGATAGTTATTGATAGACTGATATGACCTATTACGTACGGGGGCCACTATAGGAAACTAGAGACTGGGTTAAGCTTTTTCAGACATGTCTGTCCGATAACAGTGAGACATTATGGTTGTGGTACACTACTTATGTAGCTTGAGTGGCACCTGCACAAGTAAAGCCATTATACTGCCAAGAAAATCGATAAAAATATGAATTATTGACTGTACCTTGATATGAGCAACGTATCGCAAAGAGCAGTAATATCCAGTATTTTTTCAAAGCATATATTTTTTCAAATTAAACGCGGGCCAGATTGGATACCCTCGCGGGCTCATGGTTACCCATGCTTGGTCTGGAGTAAAGATAGTGACACCTTTTAAAGCACGCTTATTAACTGGTACTGTCAGACTCTGCATTATAACCTGTCTTTCTGTTGTCTTGTTTAACTTGAAAGACCTCCGATTTCTACAAAGCCCCTCCCGCTTGGGATAAGATTCAGTTGAACGCACATTTTTAATAACATAATAGAAGCAGAGTTGAATCATTTTCTAAACTTTCAAAACTTCAAAATCTTTTTTTAACCTAGCATGATTGGCCTTACTTAGTCTTTTTTTATCATTTTTTCTTTAAAAAATATTTTGTAATTATTATTAATATTGTGACAGCTTATTGTAGACTGACACATAAATCTGATACCTTCATATATCTTGTTTGTGTACCATCGTCCCTGCCAAGTACCGGAGAAGATATATAACTTTGACGTATATTAGCATTAACCATCCACCTTTATTAATCCTACACTCAGCAACTTAAAGACGCTAAGGATTGTAAGAAATATTGGCATAAACGACCACACTAGCTGATATAAAATTGAAACTTGAGTATGCAAGATTCAGGGTAATCATGGGTGGGGATGGGGGTAGGTGGTTGTGATCTAATGCTTTTAACATGACGTAATTTGATGCATAGACAAATAGCCTGTTGACTAGCAATAGTTTAAAAAGCCATTAGCTGAGCAAAGATAAAACAAAATTACCTATCGAATTATTTTTATGACGTTTTGAAGGTAGCTATGCAGCAATAAATTTAATCTATAACAACATTTATGCGTGAATAAATGAGGATCTAAAATAGGATGAATTTAATGAATGAGTATCTAAAATAACTACTTGGGTCGCCTTAGTTCTAGCATGTGTACTTGATGCATTTTTGCTGGGTGCATGATGAGCGGGTATTCATAAATTGACTCGTTAGTGTCTTTAAGCGTTGTCTTAACCACTTATTGTATTTCAAGAAAACCGGAGCGACTTCTGTGAGTAAAATCTATATTTGCATAATTTTTCAGCTCCAATTTGTTTACATTCCTGGCGAGTCTCCTTCCGCTATGGGAATCGATCATATTCGCTTAACTACAGAAACCTGTTCTATTACTCCCTCAAATGCACAACCTAAAAGTTTGTACGGTAAGCAACAACCTTTTTTGGTATAAACGTTTCTTAAGTTTATTTTTACTACTGTATATTTTTTTTCGCAATCGTTATATGTCAGCTAGTCATGATAAAACGGAATGGTCTCAGAACGACATTGTTTGCGTAAATCTGAACCCTGCAGATTTCTTTGTTGTTCGTTGCACTGCGTGGTAGTATAGCAATCTTCTAGTCTAAAGGTAAAAAATTGTATTGACTGAACCCCCCTCCCACCTGAGGTGTGTCAGTATTTTTATTCTTTATAACAATATGCATACTATCCATCTGCATAACTCTCGTCAGCAGTCCCCTTACAACGTGGTTAGTGATTGCACCAGAGGGGTGCCGGGTACTTTAAACCTTCCCCTTTTCCCTTAAGCTAGGTTCTTTCCCTGACGAAGAGAGTCAAGCAAAACTGAAACAAGAAAGAAAAGAGGAAAGAGAGCCCCATACCAGGAACTTTCGAAAAGATGCAAAGTCTTTTGTGGGGATTTAATAAAATTAATGAAGGGAACTTTTTTATCTCTCAGACCCCATTTGTTATCTGATTGCGCCTTCCTTTATATAATTTTCTTTGTATTCCATGTTGTTTTTATGCCCTGTTTTACGCTTTAGGAGCATCACTTGATCTGCTGGTCCTAAAGACCTTGAATCTTCCGGAGCCCAGACTTTTTGCGTCCTTTAGTGATACCTACTATGTTACAAACGGGAACTTACATACCAGTGGCTTTTATAGCTCAGGAGATTCCAATTCCTTCAACTTGCCCTATTATGCAAAGAGCTTCGTATCTTCTGGATCTTTTCATGAAGTGCCGTACACTGTAATAAGTCCTGACAACGGACTCTTTTCCTCATTTAAGCAAAGTTTTTCCTGCCTGTTTAATTACAAACCACATCTGAAAACAGGAGAGAGGGCGATCATGGTTTTTTCAGCCGCAGTCAAAAGATTATTATTCCTATCCGAAGGCTTGGATTTTAAAGTAAAGTAAGTATTGTGTTTGAAAAAAATTGCGTTCTTCATTGTTACCATTTAAGATGTCATTATCTTTAACACAAACGTTACACACTCTGGGAAAAAATTATAACACTTATTGGTTTTCAACTACTGAAAGGTGCACAGATAATCGGTATTCGCAAACCCCAAACCCCTTAAAAGTTGAGTGGATCTAGAATATTAAAACTTTTAACTCTGATTCGTATATTCCACTTCCAAACGCCTCCATTACCGTTAAGGTAGCAATTTTGACTTTGACGATATCGATATCAGAACCTAACAGGGTTGGCATGTTACTTGAACTTCTTTTGTCCTTGAATCTAAACCTACCCAATTTGGTTCAGTTAAACTGGAAAACTAGAGATTCATCATTCTAACAAGATCGTGAACTTTACGTTTGACTTAGGGGACATTAGTTGCGATAGTTTATTAAAAAGTAGAAAGTAACTAGACATACGCTTGTGCGTGTTGTAGTATGGCTGGATGTAAAGGCCATTAGTTTCAAGCGTCCTGTTGTCTTATTTTTATGCAATTTTAATGACTTTTAATGAGTTTATTGTTGGTCCGTGGTCGTGTTTGGGAGAAGTTGCAAAAATACCTTATTAGTATAGATGCTCCGAAAAATGTCAGTATGTAACCTTATTATGTCCCTGTAGCTAGCTAATAGTGAAAGTCCACACCCGATGAAGGCACTGTTTTCATTTTCAGAGCTGCGTGGCAATGTACGATCCCCATCAGTGACATTTTTGTTTCTCTAGTGCATTTTTCAAAAGCTGTCGACTTTAATTTTTCAACCGTACTAGTTCTGATATGATGAACTGAATGTTCTTAAATTATTTAGCCATTGAAATTTTCAAATTTGTTACTTTAGCTGCTTAAACCTGCCTTCGGACAAAACATCGTGATGTCTGTGTCGCAAAATCTCCTTATGACAAATGGACCAATGTGCGCCAGGGCAAACTAGTTGTTTGAAATTATGAATATGTGAATTAGGTGTCAACAAAGCATAATGAAAAATCATTTCATTGTTCATGTAAACATTTTCGTCATTTTACTGACATCTTTACTGACTGAAATAAAAAAGGAAATTATTAACAATGATAGTCAATCAGCATTGTTCACGCAATTCACAGGGGTATAAAAGTTAACGTTGGCGATCAGGGGAATGACTGACCGAATTTTCGAAGTCCTGCTTTTGTACTCACCCTTCGTATTCAACATTCGCCCCAAGTGGTTGATACACAGGACCTCTAATGTCATCACATACCTCTCCCCTCTCGATGACGACGCCAATATTTAAACTTCATCACAGTTTATTGTTACCTTACATTGGTGTAGATGTTTGCCAATTGTTTGCGCCAGACGTAGATGCTCTTTGAAGCGGGGCAGTAGGTGTCGACAAGTCTGACCTATATAGTACGCGCTGCAACGAGGACAAGTAATGCGGTATACAATCTTACTTCATAGAAACTTGTCAGTTGCCCGTTTTAGCAAAGGTGGCACTGTTTTTAGTTTCCGTAATGTCATGAGAACAATACATGGTACATTGCACCTTTGCAGGGGTCTAGCATAATCTTCGGTGCATTTTGCCCGATACTGCAAGAAACCAATTTTTTTTGGTATCCATTTTTTGGGTGATTCTTTTTTCGGTCGATTGTGCGCTCATAAAAGTCTGGTGGGTACTGATTCTTTTCTAGTACCTTTTTTGCTTTTTCCAGGCTTTCATGAAAATGCTCTCATGTACTATCTCTATGGTATGCACAAAGCCCGACTCCAGCGACCATTTGTACCTTTTCGTTGCTGGGATGAAAGTTCATAATCAATCCGGAAATGGGTTTCATAAATGGGTGCAAGTTGTTAATTGTTTCTTCATGTCACGCAGTACATCGTCCATGTAACTTCACTCATGATTTGAGGATTGTACTTTGACAGTCATTCGTTGGCCTAATGGGGTGCAGGGGAGCTTTCTATCGCTACACCCTCTTTCTGTATGTAGTAATCATTATGAGTTACCATTAGAACATTGCATGACGATATCAGTTTTGAACGTCTGCCTATCCACTGGCAGGTCATGTTGGCCATTGAAAAGCAGATTGGTACAGATATCGGTTGCTTCCTTCACCGGAACGTTCGTGTATAGGGAGCTGACATCAAAACTGACCAGCTCCTCATTGTCCTCCAGATAAACGCTGCCCAATATGTCCGATATTGTTTTTGTTGAGCTATTTGTCGTGTATTTTGGCACAACATCCAGCCATGCAGCTACTTGAAGGCAAATTTTACGGTACACAGATCCTGGCATCGATAAAACTGGTCGCAGAGGAACTGTACCCTTATGCACTTTTGCCATTCCATACAAACGCGCTGGTTGACTGCCTTTTGGTTTCAGCTTCTCATATAGATATTTGTCAATTCTTCTATCATCTCTCAACTTCTTTAGTACAATAACGACTTCTTCCTCTTCTTTAAAGACTGGGTGCTTTTCATTCTTGCTACCTTTAATATTTTTTACAAATTGTTGTACGCTGATAATAGCATCCAACTCTCGCTCATAAGCTTCCTTTTTCATGGTACAATTACCATTTCCTTTATCAAAAGGCATGGACAACAGGTTGTTATCTTTAGGAAACGTCTCTCTGAGTGGAATGTTTCGTAAATATTTCATTTGCTTGCCTTTCGTAATGTAGTTCAAGGTTTTGATATTAATGTTCGTTATGGTTTCGTCACTCAACTTCTCTTTGCAATACTTCAAAAGTTCGTCTAACTCCGGAAGAATGTCATTTGGGTTGACCCTATCGAGGACCACGTTGTTAGGCCCTAGAGAGAGTGTCTCCATAACATACCCTGGTAGTGACCACACAGTTCATGGAGGATAAGGGTGTGCTGAACATTAAAGAGTGGTCGTTCTTGTTCTGATAATGCTAAAAGTTTCTTATCATGTGTTTCATGCTGACATTTTCGTGTCCCAGGTAGTACTTTTCGTGTGTACAATGTAACAGATGGAAGGCATTTCTGTGGTGCATTACGTTTAAAAACAGTTCGCCTCTCACTTAAACGTTCTATCTATACTTCCAAGTTTCACCTTACTCGAATACGTTTCTTGTTGAGAAGTCGCTTTTGAAATTCATGCACAGACATGTCATCAAAGAGGCCATTGTTGGGAATACGAAACTTCAGAAAACGTTAAACCACTTTAGATCGTTTGCAATTGTTCAGAAAATCAATACGCAGGTTGTTATTTACCTATTTGATCAAAGCCTTTTGATATCCCAGAAAATGTTTCTAACAGCAACTGCGTCTAAGTTCAGGTGCCTACAGGCGATACGGCAAAAACATTGCTGCGAAAATTTCCAACACCACACTTTTTTATTAATAAAAACGCCTTATGGTATATTCATTTTACAACATTTAAACAAAACTTGAAACAAATTTTAACTAACATTCTTTGTCTTAGGTCACCATAAAGAAAGTAACATCATTGAGCCACTAAGACGAAAATTTACTTTTTCTGTTGACAATACTCTTTTCTGTTTGTTTGATATCCATTGCATCTTTGAAGACCCTCGAAACCATTCTTGCTCTTTATATTTCACAGGTTGGCTAACATGTCTGTTTTTGTCAGCTAGCCATTTTTAAGAAGCCCCGCGAGGTGTAAAAGTCGGCAGTACCATCCATCTTTTGAGCGATATAGAGGTAGTCCTTCAAAGTGATTGCCGAAAATGATGATCTGTCAGCAGTCTTTAGCTTGCTTTAAGAACTAATGAGCCTCTCACCATCGGACGAATTAGGCTTTGCAGCCTGTAAGCGAGAAAGAGCAATTTTGATAGTCCCAAACTGTGCGTTATCACTGATGCACAAAGTGTGTAAAACATGATCCGGAGTTCCTGCAGCCATTATTTACAACATGCTTACCACATATTTTATTGCTTGTCAAATTATCTTGCCAGTAACAACCTACAACAAGCAATTGACACTGACAGCTTGGACGGAGTATCCACTGATTGTTATAGGTTGTGATTGACAGTATCGAACACTGGCTGTACGATATAAAAGCGAAACATGTACTCTTCAACACCACGGTATTATATTTTCAATACCACCCTTTTGATTTCCTACACCACACTGTGTGGAAAAACGGCCTTAAATTAGGCCCTGACAAATACTATGTGAATTAAGTGCCAACAAAGCATAATGACATCATAAATATTGATTTCTTTTGTTCTTGCTTGTTCAAATGCCAAAGGAACTATCCATTGATGCATATGTGTCATGGATCTGCAATATAATTCGTTTATTAGTTTTATAGTAAAAACAAGTATACTGGCATGTCGCCGTCTTGCAAGGCTAGGTTGTGAACCTTCAAAGGATCTGGGATCGATCTTAATGCTGGTTGTGTTTTCTTCCAGAAGGCTGCATATCATATGTGTGGAAGGTAGGATATGTAATTGATGTGTTTGTGGTGATGTAAGGAGTGGGCAGCTATTTTGTTGTCATTTCTCGAGTCGTAACTTTTATATGGAAATTATATGATTAAATTAAAGATAAAATGGGAAAAGAAATCAAGTAAAAAACAACAGTATGCCGCGTGTCAGAAACCTCTTTGGGTAAGGTGATATATTGAGGTATATTCGACCATTGCTGATTAAAAAGGAGGGTTTTAACCCCATATTTAAAGTTAATACATTTGAAAAGGTTGCCCTTACGAAACATTGCACATCGTGTGATTCGCAACGGTGTATTTCCAACATTACAAGAGCTCGCGAGCTTCTTAAGGTTAAACTAATTAAAAAATTAAGGAGCTGTAAAATAGTTTGCAATGCTTTCCAAATTCATTTCATGCAATTAAGATGTATTGTTACTTTGGACTTTGGGGAAAGGGTTTCAATGAGTTAAGATTTGCAAAATTTCAGATATCAATCACCAAAAATTAAATTAAAGTCGATAACGTGAAGTAATATGAAGTGAACATGTAAGTGATGAATCTCTATGACTTTATGAAGAGAGATTGAAAAGTATGAATAGGGCTTTCTAAAGGATTTGACGGTTGTTCACTAAAACTGGCGGTAAAGTAGCCTATATAAAAGGGGTAAAGTTTTCCTCAGAGCAACAAATGGTGGCGATAAATCGATAAAACTTGACAAAAAAACCGTCTGCTTTCCTCTAAAACCAATGTACTATTCACAAGAGATGAAAGCTTTTGCACTAAAACCTCAAAGGCTAACATTGGAAAGAGTCATATTTAGGGTAAGTGTCCTTTCGGGCCACCTCTTAAAAGCCCCACATCTCACTTTCATGTGCTTTCTATGGCTCTGATTCGAAACCAGGCATAATGAACCAGTAACTTTATAGCTCAAGTTCTGCACATCTACACAATATAAGGGAAAAAAAGTCATTTAGTGATACAGTTGCAATATTTTTCTTCACATCAGAACCACTTTAAACTGGTTAATTGAGACCAGGCCATATTACAGTTTAGTGACATATCAAAATTAAACTTCCAACTTCGGAACATTAGGGAAAAGAATGCAATTTCCATGGCAAGCGGATGCCTTACGACGGCATTTGGACTCCCTTATCTGTTCAGCTCTTGCCGCTACACAAAAATTAAACTTTCTTTCAAAAGATCCCACCACGCGAGGTAACTTAGACACTATCCTGACAAAAACCATGTTCCTTAGATTTTACAACGACTCATCTTATTTTCCCCACTTACCTGTACTACCAAAGGTTTTTATTATTCTGTTCATGCGTACTTACTCAGCTGTACCAAAAGCTTCCATGATGTTAGCCGACTTAGTTAAAAAGTCTAATTAGGTTTTGTTCTGTTTAAGGTTTAAAAGTAAACTTCTTGCCTTTTCGACGAACAAACCTAAGTAGGCCTACCTTAAAAGTTATTGTACAAAACACGAACTAGAAATCAATCCAGACACCCAACCTTACCCATTCATGGTAAAGACATTACTTTGACTACTATTACTTGTCTGCCAACGTTTAGCATATCAGTTTGATTTCAACAAACTAAAAAGTAACTTGAGGTTCTAACACAACAGCACTTTGTCTTAAATGAAAATCGAAGTGTATGAGGATGAAGTAAATTCAACATGTTTCCACCTTGCACATCTTAAAATAGGTGCAGTAATAATTTTCAAAGCAAGAATATAATTGAGTACTAAAGTGTGACGTCACGATTTAATGAATATTAGAAAGTTGATAATATTTTGAATTGATACCTTTCTTCTTGTTGACATAGAAACCTGTCACAATTTGAGAACCATTCCTTGAGCAATCGCTGAGATACGCACTTTC
Source organism: Alatinidae sp. Z8VKAUB7J3 (assembly GCA_010016025.2). Classification (NCBI taxonomy): domain Eukaryota; kingdom Metazoa; phylum Cnidaria; class Cubozoa; order Carybdeida; family Alatinidae; species Alatinidae sp. Z8VKAUB7J3. The sequence goes on from JAAAKM020006971.1 coordinate 45,394,015, forward strand.
AAACTTTAATTCATGCCTATCAAAACCTTGTTAAATGAACCCAGTTCAAAATTTTATGAACTGACCAAAATTAACAGTGTTTCCTTAAGGCCTTTTCCAGATTCAAACAGCCAATTCTCAAAGTTGATACGAGATTTAAGAGCGATATTTTGTAAGCGGGTATCTTGTGGCAGGGTTATCACTGTGATCTACTTAGAATTGCGATTCCTCAAAAAAAAGCTTTTTCTTGTCTTTTCATTAGGCCTTTTCAGTGAAGCACTCTCCCTTACCCAGTTTCAGGCGCTCGATTACTAATTGGGGTACATGTATTGGTAAGATTTCATGGATTAAGGGATATTAAAGTTTTACGGGGTAGAGATGTCTTTAAACTACAATGATTTGGAAGGAAAGAGAGAGAGAGGGGGGGAGGGGGGGCAAAGAAAATACAGTAGCTGGAGGTCTTACACAAGGAATACCACTGGAGGAAGCGAAACGGTGGTCTCGGAAACATCTTTATACATGTCAGTTAAACTGTTTCATGTTGTTAGAGAAGAGTCGTCTTAGCACAAGTCGTAGCCAAAAGTGTCAGTTTTGTAGCCCGAATCCCGAGATGGCGTTTATCAATATACAATGAGTATTAACTTCTTTTTACGAACTCGGACGATTGTGCTCTGAGAAGGGTTTAAAGAAAAGCTTTTAAAGTACACCAGTATTATTGCAATTTCATGGAACATTTATGTTTGAATTATAGACAAGCATTTATATTCCTTAAAAGTTTGATGTACGCGATGTTACTTTTTAAGCTGAAAATAAAACCACCCAATCTGTTCTGTAACTGTAGATATTACCAAGTGCGAATTTAATTCGACAAGCAGGATGATCAAAATAATTTAATAATATATGTGTTAATGAGACATACCGCCCTCTCTCCCCACAGAATTTACAATGAAAATATCGACATCATTCCTTTTGTTCGTGTTGGTAACTGACTAAAACGTATTTCAAAGTAACAGGAAGTGTCATGGAAACTTACTCCATCCTGAAACGCGTCACCTTGGTCAACAGCCCCAGTTTTACAATATTAGTTAAAAGATGACTATTGGTACGATAAAACTGTAATCTACCGAAACTGGTATAAATAATCTATATCTATAAAATACGAATGACACATGTCATATACCACATGAATATTTTGTGAAACACAATAGCTACTCAAGTCTGTCCTCTTTGCTTTAAGGCTCAACAGGTATTTTTGTATTGCCAACTACATCACGCTTCTTCACACTATTTGTTTGTTTGATTTCTAGTCATGAAACTAACAACCCATTTATTCTTCTCCATTTTAAATATGCTGGTTTTTAAATCCACCGAGTTATGTGTAGGTCAGGACCCGACAAAAATTATTTATAATTTGAGATTGAAGTTGATCAACCTGCTACTTCTGCGCTCACTTGCGTAATGAAGACTTCACACTCAAACCTGGCACTTCAATTATACACAAT
>JAAAKM020006971.1:45395595-45458336 GCA_010016025.2 Alatinidae sp. Z8VKAUB7J3
AAACGTTAACCAAACGAAATCGCTATAAATAATCATCAATAATATTTATAAAATACGATTGATACATGCCCAAACAACATGAATATTTGAGTCGTGACAGCCAGAATGAAAAGACAGGTTTAGTTCTTGCAAAGTGAAGATTTTGTTGTTTACCTATTTTTGGTGTCAACAGCATCCACAGATCTGTTTCTAACCTCCCTACTCCCTTTCTAATTTTCTTTTCTTCGTATGTACCTTACGTTTGTATGTTCGATACACTTACAGAAAGAAGGCAATTGTGGCGAGTTGTATTTTACTCACCTTCAAATCTGTGCACCGCCCAACGTCGCGAATACAAATGCCGCGCAAACGCAAATACTATCAACACGCGTATATGTTCTTCCTGTTTTTCGTAAGTGCAAATCATACTACGTGCGGAACTGACTGCTGTTCCGATATGTAAAGAAAATGCCGGTAACGTTAATAAAAAAGAAGTTGAAAATTTTGAGCCTCGGAAAGTCACTTATTTATAAAACTATAAGGTGAGCTGTGTATTAAAATGAAACTTCACAAACTAATCCTAGAAATCACAATTCATTACAGTAGTGAGAACGTGTATCCTACGTATGCACGAAACTTCAAAACCAGAAGAACTGATGAATTTAATAGTAGTAATAGCAACTTCCCCAACTTCCCCAACAACGGGGTGGTCACAAACCACGGCTCCTTGTACTGTTCACGCTGGGGCGACTTTGTGATCTCTTTTGTTTGTTTGTGGGTCCGTATTTCATTTTATGAAAATTTTTATCAAATGCCGAAAAGGAATTCCATACTGTTGCGGTTGTCACATTTTTCTCGTTGCCGCTGTTACTCTACTTCAGTATTATCAAACTTTGAAAACGTTGGTCCATTGCTGTCTTCCGATTTCAACGTTTAAGTGCACTAGTTTACGTAGATACGACGTTTGGCAGTACTATCAAACCGAGACGGCACGTGCAATCTTTAAGGGGCAATGACTCTTTCTAAATCCTCACTAATCAACTCTAGATTTAATTCAAGTTGTAAGGAACTTGCTTTTCGAGTGCCTTTACTAATAGACCACAATCCCTTGCACTGATGCCAGCAACGTCAGCAGAACTATTTCTAGTCATCCCTCGGGCAGCTAGGCTCTGGTTACAATATTAATTAAACCTATCTGCTTTCTTTAGTGCCAAAATATAACCAGGAATCGGATATCGCTACCAAACAGTGATATAGCTATTGTATCCGCAATCATACAAATGTTACTGGCAGATAAATGGTTTATTGACTATTGGAGTTTTCAACTCTGTAAAAATGGTTTTCTGGAGCGGCGTCGGAGCGAAGAGATAACCAAAGTTTCGGGTTTTTTTCAAATCACTTCAAAACTTTTTTGACCAACTACATACACCTATATTGTGTTTTACCATTTTCTTGAAATATTTTAATTCGTAGTATATACATCGTAAACCAATCCTGTATATCAAGATCCATATGACCAGGTCACTCGAAAAAGTCTGGGCGAACCTAAAAGTTAAAATCAGGAAGGTTTTCCGGAACAATGCCAAGAGGGGTTTCTCAAATGTAGTTACAATTAACCTTTTCTCGCACCCATGCACAAATTACTCCATATTATCAAGTGCTTGAGAGCTCCCTTTTGTGAACTGCAATACACAATATAAACTCACAAATGGGCAAAGGTTCTTAAGGTATTTGATTTAAGGCTTCAATGCAACCCACATTTCTACAAGTTTGCAAGCAACGTTTCGCACTTAATTCTAGAAGCTATTCGTACGCCCATTAAACCACTGGAAACATATTTTAAGATGACTTTAAAGGAGGAAGACTCCCTAATCGGGGAGCTTATCTAGAGCTATCCGTTTTCCAGAGCTAAGCTACTAGTTTATGTTCATTGATATAATAAAAGACGGGGAATGAGAGAGAAAAGCTCGTGTTCATAACTAGTTCACCCATATATATATATATTTAAGTACGGCAATTTCTATTTGGCCAAGTTGTAAAAATTTTGTAACTCCTGAACAAATTGAGCTCTAAGAATTCCTTAACATTTCATTTGTTGTAGGAAGTGGTGTCTTTGATAAAGTATGATAAAAAGAGTTTCTAAAAGACTTAAAAAAAAATTTCTTATGCACAAGAACTTCTCTTTGCTATCATACGTCTTAGTAATTGACATTTTATTGGAAGCTTCATCTCTGAGACATAGTCTTTTGTTTTATATTTACATCGGTATATTTTTTTAAAAGCTTGTAATAAGCCAACCGCACCCAATAAACAGCCCCCATAATAAGCTCGCCTCTAGAAATTGAAACAATCTATATGCGCACCGTGTGCCATTAACAGAACCCTTTTAAGTGCAACAAACATATTTTACATCTACCAGTCGCGGCTTGGCAAGGGGCAGGGGGTCACGGCCCCCCAAAACAGCCGTGATAAGGGGGGCGCCGAAAACAAAAGCACTTGGAAAAAATCTGCAATACACGAAAACAAAAATACCCTGAAAGTTATAAAATAGGAAGGAACTCGTAATTCAGTCAAATGGAAGTCACAACTTTTGAAAATCAAAAAAATACTCGTCATAGTGTGTCTCCTCCTGGCATTTTTAAACGAATCTAATAAAAACCAATAGGGTCCCTAGGACGCTACACAGGATCTTGTCCCTGCTGCAGAATACGCCCCACGCCGCTACTGACGTCTACATATAACTAAAGAGAAGCATATATCTCTTTTACTATCAGAGTATCTTACAGCCAAACAACCGGGGAAATATATAAAGTCAAACAACTTGCTACAGAAGTGTAGGCCTGCATTTCGTTAAGAAAAAGGACTTCTTGAGAACTTGCAGTAAAAGAAAATAACGTGAGAAAGCGTACCAGATTTTGTGCGAGTCCTTTACCCCTTATGTGTAAGCACTTTTGCTTCAGAAAAGGCAGTCGCTATGTTTTACACATTAATAGTGATGAAATGCTCGCATTTGATCATCAATGTCCGGGAGAAAGGAAATTAATTTTTTAAGCAAAAACGAGAGGATCAGACTCTGGAGTTGCTGATATAAAGGGTTTTAGTAAGAAGGACCTAAGAGTTGCTTTTAGCCATTATCGAAATGCTGGGGCACGACTCCCTGCCACCATGCCTCTCTCACCTTCTTACACAATTGTTTATAATCCTTAACATTGTACAAAATGCAAACAAATTACTGTTTTTTGGCCAACATTTCTTAAAACGAGTTTTAGGGAAAAAACTATTATAGGAAAACAGGGAAATTGAATGCCCACCGCAACATCATACAGGTGCTTTACTGTTTTTTTGACCTTTATTCTCGTTTTTTCACGAACTACATTGCTGCTGAAATTACTGTAGCAATATAGATATGGTAAACGAAATTGCTGCGCCTCGACAGGGTTGGTATTTCACGCGTGGTAAACAACTCGGGTATTTGCGGTATGTTTACTACAACCTGAGGAACCCTCTGACCTTGGAAACATTTAAAATATCTAATGGTGGTTGTGGCAGTTTTCCTGTTCTAATGTGCTGTGCTCGAATGTAGTAAAAACTGAAAACTTTCATTCGATGTATAAACCAGCACAGAGCACAAACTACATGGGCAAAGAGGCAGAACTTCTTACGTTTCAATCGTGAAATCTGAAACATTCCCCTGTTCTTGAAAATTACAAGAGTAATCTGATAACGTTTAACATGCCTTTCCAAAGTCGACTGACTGACTGCTAATGCGAAGTCAGGTCAATCGCAATAAGTGTCAATACAACACAAACGTTTATATCCAAGATCTGCTCATTGGCATTTCTGAAAATAAGTCATCACTGTTGAAGATTGCAGCTGAATACGAAATCGCTAGACAGCGTGCCCATACAACTTGGTTAGTTCTGTTAACAACCAAGGCAAATTTTGTCATTGATGTTTACAATGAAAACGCGGGCATTGCCACAGCGACCGCCCTGTGTACGCGAATATATTAGCAAATATATTAGCAAATAACTATATTACGATAGTAAAAAAGAGCAACAGAACAATTCACACATCTTACCTTTAGTGGATATGCCAGCAGTTTAGTGGATATGCCAGCTCTGCATTTATATTTTGGTGCAAAGGTCTTCTTACTATTGCCTCTCTGCTCGACGTGCTCAAACGTGATCCTTTGTTGACCAAATGTATTTGATGTGTGTCCAACGAGCTAAATATTAACTTCAAACGATTTATGTCAACAAGCTTCTCCCTGCTGGTGTCCACTCGTGCTTCGGTGCATTTGAAACAGTCACTGATACGTCAGTTCAAGGGTACCTGCTTTGAGTGCAAATATTGAAATTAGAAAATCTAGGTGTGACGTCAATACTCTTTTCACACCTTTTTTACACCTCATGACGCACCGTTGCAACCAGAATTCTACCCACGTTCTTCGAACAACACTGTTATTGCTAATATTTGCAGTTTTAAGAGCCCACAGTGGGATCAAGGGATAGTTATTTAATGCTCATCTTCCTTTCGCAAATAGAAAGCGAACAATTAAAAGGAAATGCGAGGGAGAAATCACTTCAATGAAATCTTGCACGATTTCAAAAATTGTTTGATTGCATTTTGTACAGAAATCTTCAAGAAATCCTATCGACTTAATGAAAATGTCGTACGTTCTTGCGCTAAGTGACCTAATTGTCGTCAGAAACTTAATTAGTTTCACTCTCAGGTAATAAAATCGCCCTTTGTCAATTTCTCCTCTCGCAAAAAGTATTCAAGTTATTGTAAATAAACAAACTGACCCCGACTCCCTTTTCCGCCAGTTTCGAAAACAAATTTCCGCTAACATTGCTAATTTATAAATGTCAAATAAATCTAGACTAGCGTTTATACTGATGATACTCACTAGCGTTTACTGAAAAGATAACAAACTAAAAGTATTTGGAGCATTTGTCACAACATAACGTGAGCCTACTGGTTGTAGTCCAATTTTTTGTGTCTACGAATAACATTGAATTCGTTTATTAAGGAACATTGTGTCAGCCTTCTTACATCCCAGTTTTTTTATCTGTTATGCTTAGCACATTCTAAGCACTATTCCTTGGTAATAAAACAGTTCATGAAAGGTGTCGTTGTTGGTGCTTGAGTATCGTAGATGGGGAGGTATCCTGTACCAAGTCAGTGGTAAAAATGGCCTTTGAGTAAACTTTGAGTTTGGGTTTTTTAGGGGTTTTTTTATCTCTAAAATTTTGCCTTAAATTAATCTCTGTTACAGAAGAATGCTGTAATACCTACCTTTGCAAAGTGATTGAAAGTAATAGAAGTGGCATTTGTTTCTCATTTATGTTAACTTAAATGGCCAATGTGAACCTGAAAATAGTCGTCTGGATTAGCTCTTTGTTTTATCTTTTAAAACACTCACATTCACAAAAAATAATTTGAATAATATTCTTTTAACCAAAATTAACTATATGGTGACAGGTGTAATGGGAGTAAAAGTTACTTTAAAAAGCCACTAGAGAAATAAAAATTAGAAATGGACAGATGCGATCAGACGGGAGTTCTGTCGTGACCAAATCTCATTGTGCAGAGATGCTGGACTTCAAATGCGTCATGCTAGGTGTCCATGTTCACCGATTGATTATTAAGAACTACTCTGGCGACTAAAGAAATACAGTATTTTAACATTGGGGGACAAACTTTTTGTAATCTTTGTTGACGAAGATGACATTGTTAAGTTGCCAATCTCCTCAAAGCTTTTGATTTTTTCTACACATCAATGCACCATTCTAAATATGTTGAACGTCCGATACTGAGTAGTTTATCTATTTGTTACTGAACAGTTTTCAAACACCGGTTAGCAGAAAAATTCAAAAAATTCCAATTATTTCTTTTGATATTATTTTTAACGATTTTGTCAACAATGATTCTTTGCACTATATCCATTAAAATTTTAAGTGTTTTTAGAAAATGTTTCTTCTTTTCTAGAAAGTAGGTACTTTTAGACAATTATTTATCTACCAAAAATCATTTCAAGCAGCAGAATCTGCCACTTTGACATTATTTTGATTCCCGAATAATTTTTTCCGAAGTTAAATTTTATGTTAAATCGTGTTAGAAATGTCAAAAAAAATTTCATAGGCACTATAAAGACAATAATGGATTCTAAAGAGAAAAGAAGCGGCTTTAAATACATAGACGATGGCAAGCTTCTATAGTCAGTTTCCATAAGACAAAGCCTTTTCAATCCTTATTCGCTGCACCTTAGATGAGTACAGTTAACGAATCTGGCATAAATTTAGAAAGAAATTCCATCTAATTATTTATGACATTAATCTTTGATTAGAAAGAAGGATTTTCATTAAGTAATGGAAGCTGCTCTTTTCAAAATATCTACCCTTTTTATATCTTAGTAAAATACGTGTATGAAGCATAAATACAAAAGTAAAAAAAATTGTTTAATGACCTGGTATTTTACACATTTTGGGTGCAGTAAACCACTGATGACGTCATAACTCACCTCCTGCTTCGAAGTTGTTTACAAAATTTGCACAATAACGTGCTTATAAGATATACCCCTTACGTATACAAATACGTGTCAAAGTATCAAAGCCATATCTCCTCCAACTTTTGAGACAAAATACGAGGGCATATATTTACAGATGCAGGATAAACATTGTAGGGTTAAAATGTCGATGCGGCAATAATTTAGACAAAAACAATGGACTATAATAATTTCTCAACACAAAAAAATAAGGGAGGACCTGTGAAATAAGTTTCGGCAAACAAACAAGTTGGCGTCTGGTTCTCGTTGCATAGTATCTATAGACTCTCATATTTTCAGCGCCAGTTAGTTTCTTCTTTAACTCTACCTTAGGTGTGCTTTTTGGCTCTTCTCATACAGGGGGGGTTGAGGAGGGCTAGTAGCCCCGCGGCACTTTGACACACTATAGCTTTATATCGTCTAATGCTATTACAAAGATGTTTGGCACGTTTATAATTTAGCTCATTTCCAACATATTTTTTTTAAATATCTAAATTTCGTGTGACGTCATCTATGGCTATGAAATATTGCGCAATATTCACAAATTTCAAAAATTTTTGTAAAAAGGCCTTCAAACATATTTTTTAAACGGCATTTTGGTTTTTTAAAGTCTTTTAGTATGTATGAGCTTTGAAACTAGCAAAATGGTTTCTTACTTATAATCCACCGGTTTTTATTTATTTTGAGCTTTATGACTAAAACAAATATCCTCCAAATATCAAAAATATAACTCGTAATTCACTGTTGATACAAAATGCATCTAAAGATGTTATTTTCTTACAATTATGTTGCATGTATTGTTATATAAGGTTCTTTAGCAAACTTCACCTTATTGTACAACATATTTTCTCATTTTTTGCAAAATTGCAACAATTTTTAAGTTATCAAATTTGAGAATACGAAATCATCGGTACAAATTCAGGAAAGAAAACCTAAGTTTAAGGACATAAAAATCAAGTTCTTCAAAGAAAAGTAACAAAACGGAAAGTTAAAAAACTCTACTATAGGTCAACGTAAACGTAAACGTAAACAAAGCTAAGATAACATGGATGAGAGTAGCACAGAACAGAAAAATATGGAAGGGCTTGTGGAGGCCATCTGCTTGCAGTGGCAGGAACGGCTGAAATGATGATGATGATGATGACTATAGGTCAACAAAACGCCAATATCGCAAAAGTTTTTAAAAATTTCAAAAACTTTTTTTCATCATAATACTGCTCAGTAAATTTAAGGAAAAGTTACAAAAGGAGATGAGGCGTTTGCAATACACGTCGTTACGCTTTATTATTAACCTAGGATACGGGCAAAAAATGGTGAGTTTTGATCTTTTGCCACGAATATTAGGTATTGAAAAAAAACGTTACTGAACAGTTAAACTTTTATTTGCCATATTTCCATATACGACAGGTATTACTTTAGAATAAGACTTACAACTAACCTTACTTAACAACGTTGTACGTCAAAGAAATACTTCGTTAGTTTGGGGTCTCAACAGCAGTTGCACTTTACAAAAGGGCCCCAGTAGTAGACTTTAACCATGTTTAATTTTCTACCTAGTTGCCGAATGGAAATTCTTCCTTTGCAATATGTTGATTAAAAAATGACTCACTATCCATACTAACCACAAAAGCGTACTTGTAATTGTCACAGATTTCAACAAGACCTGGTAACATTTGCTATCCATGAACAGGGTAAGATTTGCTACTCATGAACAAGGTCCATAAGAAACCCAACCACAGAGACCCTTTCAAAATTTGAAGACGATATGTTTCTTGTATAACAATTGTGAAGATGAGAGGGCAGCTGCAGATTTTCGACAGATATTGGGATTTTAAATGTATAGCCATAACTGCCTCTTGCTGATTGAAAAGCGGCACTTTTACAGTTGATACTTTTAAGGAGCTTTTAGCATAGAGATTTTCTGTTTCCTATTCTCAATATCTCATTAACTATCAGGAAACTGTGCTGATCAAGACAACAGATGCAGTTATTGGCGAGGTTTATGCAATTCAAATGATTATGTCAAGAGCAATTGTTTGAAAACATGTGGACGTTGTCCCGGTAAGTAGAACTTTGTTATTGTCTCGCAAGCTCTTTTTAGAAGACCCCTTAGTGGTACTAAGCAGAAAACCCTCGGTAAAAATGTTCTGAGAGGAATGAAAGAAGGAAATTTGGGAAGAGAAGGGAAGACATTCGATAGTTGCCCTATGTGTTGTCCTATTGCCGAATCTGTTTGGGGATCTGTTAACAAGCAAGATTTGCTGGCCGTCATAAGTAGACGCAGTAAAGTTTCAAAAATTTCGCCGAATCGTGAAAACAAATCCGCACATAAATTGTAGAGGGGTTTTGAAACGTTTATATGAGTAGGGCAACTTCACAAACTACTGTTATCAAAAAAACTGAATGTGTTTAATACATCCATCAGACATTCAACGTTTTGCAAAAATATGTTACATTCCTTATCGGAAATAGATACTTTTAAAAAATAATTTTTAATAATTATTATAGATCTAGGGAACATGATTTCATGCAACTTTTACCGTAGTTACCTTCACATAAATTCGTGTTACTTGTATTAACAAATTTTCTTGGGCATACTTTACAACAATAAGTGTTTCAAAAATGATAGTAGAATGAGAGATATGGGCCATAATTACGGTCTCCTGTTAGTTGCTATTTAAACAAGTAAACATGGAGAGTAAGGCTGGTAATGTAGATTTGCTAATACAAATGTACCTGATACTACACATATTTTGTATTAAAGACTATTGGATTCTGCAGTTCTAGGAAATATAGTATTATCACATTCCATTGCTACTTTGCTTATACATTTAGGTACAGGAACGGGCACAGGAACCGGTGGTGGAAGTGGGAAATGTGGAGTTACCTCAGTCCCATCCTCCCGTGTCATTGCTGGTGAAAATGCACCCCATGGTGCTTGGCCTTGGCAGGTGTTAATGAATTACAATAGAAGGCCAAGTTGTGGTGGTACTTTGATTAATACCCTGTGGGTTCTCACGGCTGCACATTGTGTAAGTGGAAGAGAAGGCAATCCAACGTATTTCTCAGTGACGTAAGTTCTATCACATTTCATGTTTGTAAGTATAAAGTAGAGGGCATTTTAAACTTAGTTTGCTTACCCGGGAGCGACTCCATCAAATCAAAGGTGCGGCAGGGCTGAGAGATAAATACGTTTGATTTTTATATTTAATTTGATGCTCAAAGAAGATATCGTATCTTCTGAGAAATTTTGACGTAACATGCAACTCTTCTCTTTGCCATGGAATAATGAAACGTGGAGGGGATGGAGCATTCAGTCCCTGCCGTTATTTCATCTCCAAATTATGCCATGGGCTTGTTGGTTCATTGGCTGTTTCGTAGTATAATTTGCTACCAACAAAGGTGAAACAATGAAAGCGGACAATTGTCTCTACAGACACTTGTTATTCGGTTGAGGTACTCCCTATTGCCAATTGGAGCCTTTATAGAGTTATTTTAGATAGGTTTTGAAAAGCATATCTATATATTATAAATCCCTTATATTTCAGGGATTCTCCGGCGTGAATTCCTGTATTCACACTATCAGAGGCTATTTGGACGTCGCTAAAGTTTTCTCTTAGAGGATGCAGATATTCCTGTATATTTATAATAGTGTTTCTAATAATGAGGGTACATTAAATACGTAACTAAGATTAGCGGACACCGGGTTTTTAATTCAATGATTTTGATCGAGTCCCTCTGTAACCTCTGTAGCAGAACAAAATCAATAAAAAATGTAGTCACCTTCCAAATATCCAAATTACTGTTTTTTTTAGGTTACCAAAACATTACTCCATAAGTCCGGTTAAATAGTATAAATGCAGGTCTCGTAAAGAATTTCTCACATTGGAAAGCTTTTATATGACTGTAGTCTTATGATCGTCGATTTTAATTCTTCCTAAACAGATCTAAAGACCAAAACCGACCTATGGTTCAGGCTAACTTGGTGTTAAATCTATTTTTTGATAGTTCCCAAATGAAGTGACGCAGTCTCTTATGTATAGACCTACATGTCAAAAGATGAGTCTGCTAATTTCTGTTCCCCATTAAGGGGGGATACTACCTTTTTTACTATAAAGGTACCTATTTGGACAATGTAGTTTTTCAATGTAACTTCACGTTCAATCCCAACTGTTATATTACACAATTTCCACACATTTTGGCCTGTTACAGGCATTGGAGATCACGAGTCTCCACGCTAATCTGCCATAACATGCATGGAGAAGTTCCCTATAATTTAAGTTGTCGTTGGCAGCGTACGTGTTAAGAGACTGCAAATATGTTCTTCTCTGTCTCCCTCGCACTCTCTTACTTTCAATTTTCCGCTTTAGAAGCCGCGTTTATCAAAACCACTCTTTCCAGTTGGTGATATCGCATTATGTGACCAAGGAATTGTAGTTGTCTTTTCCGAATTATTTTGATGAGTGTTCTCTTTTTTGTTATGCAAGAACCTCCTCATTTAATTTGTGTTCGGTCAATGAAATTCTGACCAGTCTTCTAAGGGACCACATCTCTTTCCGCTCCAGTTTCTTTTCTTCGCTGATGATACAATACTCACATTTATACACAGGTTTTCAGAACTCTTATTCTAATGTACAATTGTAAGTTTCTCTTGTTAAGAATGGATCGGCGTTTCGAGAAACAGTATTCAGCAAGTGCCATTCTTTTCATGATCTCACCTTTTTATTTACTGTCGGAGGTGATTGTGAATCCCAGATATCGAAAACTTTGGACCTGTTTTATTGGTATCCCTTTGATGATGATTTAATACATTGGCGGCTCTTTCTTAGATACTGTCTTGCGGTCTTAATATTGAGGTCCAAACCCACCTCTTCATTTTTTTGTACAACTGTGTTAAGGATGTTTTGAAAGTTTTTCTTCTGAGTCCGTAAACAGAATGGTGTCGTCAGCATATCACAGGTTGTTGATGTTCTGACCACCTATTTTCATTTCTTCTACGTCATCAATGTTCCTCAGTATGTATTCGCTGTAGAGATCGGAGAGGTCTAGTGAACCAACGCATTCTTGTCTAACCGATCGGCGAATGGAAATGCAAAAATCACTACATTCGTTTTCAATTCTGATGATGGCTTCTTGTTCCCAGTAAGGGTTGTCAAAAATTCTTAATCTTTCCCTTTTATGTTAAAAGACTGAAGGATGATAAACAGCTATTCGTGTTGAGCCCTGTCAAATGCCTTTTACTAATCAATAAAGCATAGGAACAAATCTTTCTTTGCTTCAATGGATCTTTCCATAATTGAAGTCGGATTCAAAATTAAATTCCTCGTCCCTTTGTTCTCGACGAAGCCAAACTGAGCATAAGACATTTCGGGCATGAGAGCAAGCATGAAGATTTTGAGAAAAACTTTCACGAGTTGGTTTATAAGGCTGATGGTGCGGTGCAAAGAGCATTCTATTGCTCTTGGTTCCTTTGGCAAGGCGATAAAGATTGATTTGAGGTCTGGTGGGATTTCTCCTTTGCCGAAGATGACCCCTCTAGTTTCACGTTGAGCAGCACAGCACGTTTGAAGTTTGAAGATTTAGCGATGATTCTTTATTAAATGATAGGAGATGTTGGATGCTCATTATGCTCAAAGAATTATGATATGCTCCAATCCATCCACCGACCACTTCCAATTAGAAAGAGATATTGACAAATTAGAGCCCAATGGGGAAACCCAATGCCATACCATCTAATCATTCAGCAACATTTGTGTCAATTAAATACTAAACAAAGTGAACGCAATAAAATAATTGTATAGTAATATCTTTATTGAACCATGATATTGATCCATTTCATAAAAGGCTTGGGGATAACAACAGACAAATCAAAGAACAGTTACAAGTAACACACAAAGTGAGCAGAGTGATAAGTCACGGAAGCTACAACAGACAATCTCTAGATAGCGACATTGCACTTTTGAAACTACAAAGACCTGTTCAATTAAACAAATATGCGATGCCAGCATGCCTACCAAGTGCTGGTAGACATGTTCCAGTGGGCACTGAATGCTACATAACAGGTAAGACGGCTTACTTCATTTAGTATGAGATGAAAATTCCTCCTCACCCACCCAATACAATAGTGAAAAGACGAAAAGGATTCTATCTTGACAGTTTCTCTTATTGTAAACTTAATTTTTATACAAGTTTTGATAACTCTTTAAAGAGATCATTCTTAAGAGCTATAGGCAAATTCCGTCCTTGCCATCATAGAAAATATTAACATCCATCTTGATTGATATGTCTTTATCCAGCTTTGTTATTCGTCTTTTCTTCACAGCTACAAATATCACCATGCATCGCTTTTATCATAGTGCTCATGAGTAGGCCTTTGAAAGTAAGATGGAGTCTTGTAGCCCCTCCTCCTTAGTATTTCAAGAATAGTTAAATTTTGGCTGTGAAACATTGTAAAAAGTTATAGGGTCTATGGATATTCCTTCTATTTCCAAATCACGGTCATGCCACACTGTGTTGGCGTCATTATCGAGGCAACTCTTCCAAAAGCTAGATTTTTTTTTGGTAGCCCGTGTTTCAAAATATTTGATACCAATGAGACTTACTACTACCTGATGAGTATGACCACATATATACATATGTCTCCTAAGTGGGGCATAGCCACAGTAGGTTGCTTTTTGTATCAGTGGAACTAAAGGGATTCGAACCTACGGCCAATGGATTTGAAAACCCAAACCTTCAACCATTAAAACATGAAGTCCAATAATGACGGTGACAAATATTAAAGCCAATCTTTTTGTGATTTCTCCTACACTCAGATGAAGGAAGCGCTATACTGTAATAATACTTCACTTATAACAAATGTTTAATAATTGCTATGTGTCTACCGAGTACCTATATATACATATATGTTTCGCCAGAAATTGCCAAGTCCCTTAACTTAGGCGCTCGCTGGACTTCTCTTAGTGAGCTGTGGAATAAGTCGACATGATGAAGGCAATACAAGGAGAAATACTGAGAGGGGTTAAGTAGGCATGATGTAAGCAATATAAGGATAAATAGTGCGATGGGTTATGGCATGATGTAAGCAATATAAGGAGAAAATACTGAGAGGGGTTAAGTGGGCATGATGTAGGCAAACAAGGAGAAATACTTTGAGGGGTTACGTGGGCATAATGTAGGCAATACAAGGAGAAATACTGAGAGGGTTTAAGTAGGCATGATGTAGGCAATACAAGGAGAAATACTGAGAGGGTTTAAGTAGGCATGATGAAGGTAATACAAGAAATACTGAGAGGGGTTAAGTAGGCATGATGTAAGCAATATAAGGAGAAAATACTGAGAGGGGTTATGTGGGCATGATGTAGGCAAACAAGGAGAAATACTTTGAGGGGTTAAGTGAGCATGATGTAGGCAAACAAGGAGAAATACTGAAAGGGGTTAAGTAGGCATGATGTAGGCAATACAAGGAGAAATACTGAGAGGGGTTAAGTAGGCATGATGAAGGCAATACAAGGAGAAATACTGAGAGGGGTTAAGTAGGCATGATGTAAGCAATATAAGGAGAAATACTGCGAGGGGTTAAGTGGGCATGATGTAGGTAATACTAAGAGTTCAAGATTAGAGTGAAAGCACATGGTGGAATGCAGTGAAATAACAAAAGTGAGAGTGCAGTGTCCTTATCAACAATAATCTTGCAGAAAGGCTTTGAGTAGAAGTAGGTGTTCATCAATGATTAACATTACTCCAGTCCTGTTCAAAATTTTCTTGGAGTTCTTCAGGGATAAGAATATGCCAACATGCTACACCATTAACACTGGACAATCTAGCCAAAGATTGAAAGCAATGAAATGTTTGGTGGAGCAAAATGTCCAAGAATCTCACAGGGTTTATGCAATCAAGTCAAGTAAGTTATGACAAGAAATTACAAAATTTGATTGGTTGTTGCATCTGTTAACAATAGAGAACCAAATGCAGGTAAATCAGATATTGAAAGTAGCAGAAGATTGTAAGAAAGAAAAAAAAGACCAAGGTCTTTTAAAGAATCCAGTATGACTAGAGAACAAAGAGGGCAACTACACAACAAAACAAGCAGGTTAGAACAGGGTTTGTCAACCTTGTACAGTAAATTGCCCTCATTGAGCTAACAAAATTTTCAACTACCCCCCAGGTCCCAAGGAATTCAGCATTGTTACACAACATCAATAGTAAACAAGTACATCATGAAATAAGCAGTCGATCACAGAGTAGTAAGTTATTTACTAGATTTTAAACAAAAATATGCAAAACAATGGAGTAAAAAGGGCAATATAGATCTACTCCTTTCTTTTGTTTAGCCATTTTGACATAAGAACAAGAATGAAACATGATATTAGCTGTTGGCCCCACCTAGTACCCCTTGTCTCAATTTTACCCCCTTTAAAATCCCAAATACCCAATAAAGGGGTTACTAACCCCCCATCAAGAATCACTAGCTTAGAATACAGTTTCTTAAAGTGGCTGCACCTTTTTGTATTTAATTGTCACTAGCAGCATTTATTATAAATACAAGACAAAATACAACAACTTCTAATTTTTTGATGCCATTTAGTTGTATTTGATTGAGACTAGGTAGCTTTAGCTTTAGTAAGGTGTTGCATACACACTTTCTTGCATTTTCAGTATTTTCTGATCTTTCTACAGGATATCCCGACCCATGGTGCTCCCATCACTTCAAATGTGTGATTCCAAGAATGCAAGGTAGCCATTGGGCATCTAGGTTTTTAACTATGTTGTCAATCAAGCAAAATTTCTAAAGAGCTCGAGTGCACATATAGACAAGTGGATTGCCATTAACAACAAAGTACCACAATTCCAGAAATTTTAAAGCAAGAAACATGAAAAATGAAGTCTCAAATTTAAGCTGGCATATTCTAAAGAAAATTTAATACATGGACACAACTGGTTTTCTTTGGTATTGATGCAACATTAGTTATATAGAATATATATTTTTTCGGTCTTTCGTATGTTCTATTTCAGTTTATATTAAACTGAGTATACAAGATTACTTCTGAAATAAGTTATTACTTTATGTTCAAGGTGTGTTATGACATATCTTAAATTTTGGGGGTATGGAGCATGAAAGGATTGGAACCCCCTATCATAATTGTTCAGATCTTTATCAACTTGATAGGTGTGCAGCTTTGTCTCACTCTCTTTAAATGTACATACGTTAGAAAATATAGCAATCAGCCTTTCCATCCTTGTTGCATGCAACTATGTATGTGTCATTGGGGGGGAGGGAGGACAGGTAACTGACTTTCTTATTTTATTTTCTAGTTCGATGTTATGCAAGTGGCAATTGGGTTAAGAAGCCTCTCATGCAAACCAAGCAAATGTGACTTTCTGGAAATACTAAGCATTATAAATTGATGCCTGAGTTGATTACTTAATCAGTTAGGTGTTAAGGTGTGTACGTACATGATCAGTGTAAGGTATATATGGGAAGAAATATTAACAAAAGCACAGTTTTAGCTAATTTTATCAGTCACGAAAAAACACTTGCACTTGTGAAACATATATATGAATGTTACCTTCATATCTTCTGACTTTTTCTTTCAATGGTTCTATTTCAGCTTCCAAGTAATTTGCTCGAACTTGAGATTCCTCAGCATTCTTCTTAAGTTGTTCCTAAAATGCAAAGTTTACTTAGACAGTAAAACTCAAAAAGAAAGAATGATTAGGCGGAAGTTCCATAATTGAAACTTAAAACTGATAGGCAAAAATTAATCAATGTTGATGTCTTGTGATCAAGCAAAATAATCATGGGATGGAGTGACTGGAGTTAAGTGACACCCAATTGAAAACAGTTCCACTTGTTTGATGATGATGATGATGATGATGATGATGATATGGGTTAGACTTTAAACAACCAAGGATTGATTACGTGCAAAAGAAATAAATATGCGAACCAATAACTATATTTAAGAACCACGAAAGGGGGGAAGATGGGAGTGGGGGGAGAAAGTGGAGGGCAGAAGATGTAAGCAAGACAGATGAGGAAGTTGTGGTTAGTTTGAGGGGAAGGAAAGTGGAATAATATAAGGCTAGGGTAGAGGGAGAGTAGGTCTTAGGAACTGAAAAATGAAGATGAGGTTGAGGAAGCATGCCAAAGGATTGAGTTGTAAGGAAGAAGAGTGGGAGAATAGGTAGGAAAATTAGGGAGGTAAGGGTCACATGAAGACATCAACAACTTTAGCAATTACAAAAAGGAGAGGGAGCTGTTTGGACATCACCTAAACAAGCAAGAAGTGAAAAATATAAAAAGAATGGAAGGAAAGAAGGGAGAAAGATTCAAGTAATGTGGCATAGACAAGCTCATGAAATTAAGACTAGAAAGAGGGAGAAGAGGAACATGTAGTAAGCTGGACAGTATGGCAAAGAGCAGGAGAAAAGAAACAAAGAGGGAAGACAGTCACTAACAAGAATAAGCGAATGAGGGAATAGGCATAGGGAGTAAACAAGGAAAGGAAAATATAATTTAAGGAGATGGAAGTTGCACAGGGAGAGAGAAAAAAGTGGAAAAGGAAATAAATTTGTTATTGTCCTCTATCACTAGACATTGAGTGATAAATAACTCCTCACTTATGTTCATGGTCTTATAAACTTTTAAAGGGGAGTTATACAAGGGTGCACACGGGTAACGTATTTGGTACACTCTACATATGCATGGCTCTAAAATGATACATATAAAGCCATCAAATACTATTTTCATATCTTCTTTTCCAAAGTGGATATTAGAAAAGAACTTGCTAATTAATGTCAACAAATCATCAGGAGACTCTCGTATGCTTTGTATAGCATACCGGTATTAACTTGAGATCAAATCAGTGCATGCAATGATTATGCTACTGTACGGATGGCAGCATGGTCTGACCATACAAGAAGTGACACAATACGAAGTGCCATTAGCTTTCTGCAATGGAAGACCTTGAATTCATAAGTTCTGGTACAATAATGACCACAATTTTTTGATGCTGATACCTTGCTAACATGACAAACCCTGATTATAGAGTACAATGACAATGTTTCAAAGTTTGATAGTCAATAAAAGTATAATTCACCAGTTCAGCAAGTTTCTTCCTGGCACTTTCAGCACTTTTTTGACGACGGTCTCTTACAGCATCAACTGCCACACCCCAACGTCTTGATATAGGAGAGACTTTCCCAGCCATTGCACTTCCAACAGATGACACTGAGTCTGTTCTCTGGTATCCAGCAGGCGGACCTTCATTGCTACGCATTCCCTGTAATGCACTTTGTCTACTGTCCTCTGCAAATGACCCTTCATAATATAATAGGGGAATGTATATACAGTATATAAGTGAAGCAACATTTAAGAAATGGTCATTCATGTGCAGATATAGAATACATACATTTATAAATAAATGAAGCACATAAAAATTAACTAAAGCCAAAACCAACATCTAATGAAACAAGGACTTCTGATTCATAATCTGATCAGCAGGTTACAATATTTTCAATCGGTTACACACTCTGTGACTGAATGAAAGATGCATTGTCACCCGTTAAATCACAAGAACATCTTGAATAAAATCTAACGTTGTAGTAGTGCCATCAAATTTAAATAAAATAATATCCTACCTGTAGAATTTGGAAAATCTTCCTCTTCCATTGATCAGATGTTTACTTGCTTAAAATTACTGGTATGATCATAACTATATATAACTAAATCAAATTGCCTTCCTTGATATATACTCTATACTCACTCTGTACGGCTACATGTATAAGAACCTCTGTAAGTAAGGGGGCATTGCCATCTTCTGGTTTTCACATCTTCATTTGAAAGAGGCCACACAACTAAGTTCATATATGAGTTCCATTGCAACTCTTTAACTTTCTGACGTTGAAGTTATTCTGCCAGAACTTTGGTCAACTAGTAATAGTTGGAAACACTCGGTCCAGCAAAAAATCTTAACGAGTGTCGTAAAATTCAAAACAGGTCTTGTGATACATATTGATCCATGTTTTGTTAGCAATCAATAATCTGATTAATGTGCACGTAGAGAAATATTTAAAGGTACACACAGCTGTACCTCAATACAGTTTCCTTGTTATATATTTTTTCCACCCAAGGAAGCACCATTAAAGCTTTTATGGATGCACTGATACCAACCAAACTGTGTTATTCCATCACCAAAGTTATCATATATGATTGTTCATCAAGCTACTCACTTCATCGACAGTGCGTATATTCTGAAACGTTTATCGTGAATGAAGAATTATCACTTCAGAAAAGGCCCTTGGCAAATGTAAAAACAAATAACTCATTAAGTTTTTCTGCTCGAGGATAATAAATCGCCCTATATTAAAGTTGGTAAAGTTGCTAAGAATTTGATTAAGTTAGCATCTATTTTCCAGAGGTCCTTGTTGGGATCGTGACTATATAATAACATTCCTCAAAACAATTTCATTGTTTGTAAACATGAATAAACAAGCAGTAAACAATCATGAGGACAGGATCTTGGAATATGTCTTGATATTCCAACTGTTTTGTTTATCACAGTACTTCACACTGGTAAACTATTTGACTTGACTTGTTTGCAAAATAAATCCCTGTACACAATTATATGAACGTTAAGTTGCCAAGGTCGTGTGTAAACGTTCTTATAGTTTTAATGCCATGGACGATTGGAGGAAGAAGTTCAGTTCACAAAATCTAACTCTGGAAAACGGGAGAGATTATTCTATCACGTGGGGATATTAATCGAACTTCAAAAGCAACCCATAAAGGATAAACGTTTTCGTTCAACGTGAACAAGCAGATTTCAAAAACCATGACAACCGACATCAACTAAAACCATAAGTACAACAACAATGGGATTAGTATATGGGAATCCAAATACATAAGCCCGATCTTGAAGGTCATATGAACATTACAAGAGATGAACTATATTGATCGGGTTATTTGGGTGAAATACAGAAATGTTTAGTAAAGAAAATCATAGTAATTACCTTCCCGGCTGTGATCATAAAACGCGCTATCAACAGAACTTCTCCCATCAGGAGCAGACGATGGTCGTGATGGCAATCCTTTCAAAAGTGATCGAAAGCTATTCAAATTTTTGCCAGATTTAAAGTCTTTTAATCGTTGTTGAAGGTCATATCCTTTTTGAAGCTGTTCTTGTGTTGCTAGCGATGATTTTTCAACTGCAGGTAACATTCTGGATTTTGGTGTAGGATGACCACCGACCTCTGAAACTCGATCATCCTTCTTCTCACGCACAACTCCACTGGAATAGTGCGGCGGTAAATTTGAAAAATCCATCTGTCTGGTTCTTGTTATCCCTTCTGTTCTTGCATTATAGTCATGTTCTGTCTTTTTATCGTGAAAGCAAGGAGTGTGTTGGCGTTTACTCTGTAATTGAGCGGTTTCAATGTTCCTGCCATCAAGTGGTCTGTCTTTGTGACACAGAGTCTTTGTTTGCTTCTCTTTGTTGCACAAATCCTTTGTTTGCCTTTTCGTGTCCTCCTTTTTATTCTCACTTTGTTCCCACAGAAAGGTATTCTCATCATAATTGTTTGCCGTTTTCAAGGCAGCTTTGTGGTTATCTCTTGACTCCTGAGAGGGCATCAGTTTCAATTGATATGCGGGCAAGTAGTTTAAGGAGCTATTAAACCCAGGACGTCTTAAAAATTTGCTAGGTTTCTCCTCAGATCTGTCTGACGAAACAATTTTCATGACAGGATTTTCCCTCTGTGAAGGCAAATTATTCCGCTCTGCATTCTCAACATGATCTTTGGGGTAAGTACGGTTTGCAACTGATGACGGTGGTTTGAAAGCAGACCTGAAACTCGAACAGTCGTTACCCCCGTCATCGTACCACTCAGAATGTACTTTTCCAGTCACGGTGCGCCAGCTGGGTGGCGCTTGTTCTGACAGATGGGCAAATTTTCTGTACTCATTAGGATGTGCCATCTCCAAAACATGAACGTTTTATATGAACATATCAACTATTTAGTTCTTTACAGATCGATATGATAGGAAAATCATCATCTAATTAAATCTCAGCAGACCTGGCGTCATTTGATAGTAGAAGAACCATAATAAAGAATCGGCCAAGTGGTAAATTCCAACCTCAGCACCTATATAGAGATGAAAACACCATTTGATCATTGGTAACAGTCACAGTAAATGATAACAATGTAAATTTGATGTAGGCCTACTGCACTGAATCTGTAACTTTGGACTTCGGTTACATAAACTGGTCCAGCCTCCACTGTAACCAGCCGTCGATTTTAAAAAACATAACCAGTTCCCTAATAAGAGGGCAGCCTATCCCAGAGAGCGAAATTGAGCGCTAAGTAGTTGCTACATTCCTCTTACGAATGGAGATACTTTCAGCATAAGGTAAACAATTTCTTGTATATTAACATAAACCATGCTTATTTCGGTAAAATTATTCGAAAACCCTACCCCTCATTTTTGTTATTTGTATGAGTGTTCAATTGTCAAGCAGACTTACTCCACCCCCTCCCTTTATTGGAATGGTTACAGCACACTTCAGTTATTTAGCAGATTTGGGAGAGGGTACGGTTTACACTTCTCTTCTTAAAGGCATAATGTTTTAAAGAATTGTCTTGGTAATAATTGCCCCACCTTGGCGAATATCATCAAGCTTTTGCTTATAGCATTGTTTCACCACTTTTCAGCATTCGATCACAGGCTTGCAAATTCATTTGAAAACATTCGTAATTCGAATGTCGTTCGAATTTCGATTAACATAAGGCATGCTATGTTGCGGAAGGATGAGTATTGAATTCAAAACTCGGATTCTGTTTCGAAGTAAGCATCATGTAAGATGTAAAGAATTAGAAAACATTTCGCGTCTTTAATTTTACCAAGACTGTCCGTTATCAGGGAGTAGATGTTATTGTAGAGATTCCTGGCGAAATGAAACGATATCAGATTTGAAAAGTTAGAAAATATTTAGCATTTACGAATATTATGGGGAAAAAATAAAATTCTGAGGAGTATTGAAAACCGGAAAATTTTACAATATCTTTTTAAATGAAAATAAGTTTATTGAATCTATCAGCAAGTCCTGCCATAGATCAGTTGTCTGGTTCCGTTAGTCAGGAAACACTCCGTGTTCATCGTTAGCGATTTTTCCATAATGGAGAATACAAAATATCTGATCTTTCAAAAACTTAATGTTCAGAACTTAAGAATCACCTATCGTGGGTTTAAACATTAAATCAAAGCGTAGATTATTAGTGATAATCGTAATGCTCTTTAAACATCTCTTATGTTCACGTTGAATTAAATTCATACTCGTGTTACCGTAGCCTATAATGTAAACAATACAATACAAATGGTGTTTACTAACTGTTTTCAAAGGGATACGAATTCAGGAGGAAACTGTACAGACACGAGCCATGGATTTAGATGCAGATGTGGATGCAGGTGTAAATGCAAGTAGGCCTATAAATGTATGTATAGGTGCAGATTAAAAAATCCACAAATAGGGCCAACAGATATGGAACAAGGGGACATGGTCCCTACTTCCCCTAATTAATGCTTCTGCTGCTAATTTTATATATTTAGGATAAATAGAATAAATATTTTCATGTATTCGATTTCTATAATCCCACTCATTTGCAGACAGGCCACGAGTAATAACTAGGTTTTAAGCACGGATGGGGGCATGATTATCGTATGTATATTTTTGAGAATTTTGAGGCATGCAATGCATGCTTTGCATTCACTGACGGCACGTCCCTGTTACATATTCTACAGATCAGACTTAACTTCTGTTTTTGGTTCACTTTAATAAGTATATTTTCATTTACAATGTTTGTCTTAAGTACATGGTCACCAACAGTGCACCTTTTCGTATCCCTGTCTTTCAGGTTGTGAGACATAATCGATCGTTAGAACAAATAGTTTTCCCAGTTCCTCAGATATGTGAATATCTAACGGAAGCCAGCAAATGGAATGTGTATTATACAGCAGAAAGAGATGATCAAAACAGCAAGGTGAGTATTTTTGGCAATTAATGGTATTATGGTCAGTGCATGCAGCCATCAGGGGCATTTTTACCCTGCTTGTCAGCGTGCATTTTGCCAACACAGCCCCTCGTAAGACATTGCTTTCTTTAGTTTCTGTGCTAATCCAGTAGTATTCGGACTACATTTGGCTTAATTGTCGTCGTCATGGCCTTAACTGTCCTTTTTTTGTATATAAAGCGAGAGAAATGTTTTTCAAAGTCAAAACGTGACTGGAATGCAGTGGTTTTATTACCGTTGCCCTTTACCGTAACTGTTGTGTTCATTTCAATACAAAGCATTGTGATGTACGTATCTCTATAGCGTTTTATTTGTGATTGGCATGTTCAAAGCTTTACATCTGACATTACCACATAGCTCGGGTTTGCTGTTGATAATTTTGTATTATCCACTCAACTGGGGAGTATAGACATACAGTGTGCTTAGGTAGCCATCAAAACCACATCGGAAATTGGTATGGTGAAAACAGGGGAGATGTTATCTTGTCCACGGATGTTACGGAAGTCATCGTCACCATTATCATCATCATAATCGTCGTCATCATCATGATCGTCATCATCACCATCGTCATCATCATCATCATCATCATCATCATCATCATCATCACCATCAATCTCATATCATCATCGTTATCATCACCACCATCATTTTGAGAAGGCCTGGCCCGCACAGTAACAACGAGGGCCTGGAGTAACAACGAGGGCCTGGATACCGTGTATAGGAAGCATGTCTTTCAGTGTTGTCAGACTTTTTCCTCGATGTGCATCCTGTTCTTTACTAAATTCGCCACTTTTCACTTAAAGCATAGCTTGGTTCGACTTTACCTTCGAGGCTTTATGCAATTCAATTACTAAATAGTGAAACTAAGTAGAACTTAGTCCCTCAAAATAATTCGCTTGGAAACAAAAAAAGCAACTGAAGAGACAATGGGTTGAAGTAAGCTGCGTCACCTTGTCCTACACCAAGTCCTACTTTGGTTTTACTTTATAAAACAACCAATCAAAATTATCAATTACTAGTTACCACACTATCAACTTAATAAACAGCATAAAAGCTTTCAGAAGAAGTAAGAAGCTCTAAAAAGAAAAAGTGGCCAAAAAGAGAGAAAGTGGATTGTAGCAGCTGGTTGCAACACGTACGATCAACTTGATATGCGGTTGCCTTCCACTGTGAACGGCAAGGTGCAATGGCGTACGTCCATGTCGATCGCGCGAATTAATGAAGCCACCTCTCTGCCTTGTAAACTCAAGAAGGGTCTTGAGCCCTGGAACATCATTGTCTTTGCTTTCGCGTTCCATCACCATAAAATGGAGGCATGTGAAAAGGCCTGAAATATATAACAAGAAATGCATTTAATAAGTCTTATGCTTACAGATTCGTAAAATAGCAAAAACTAGGAAAGATTAGTTGGTAGCTCGAAAAAATGGCGAAGCCAATACACTGTGTTACAATGATTGGATTTAAGCAGATTATAAAATGGGAGGGGACGTTACCAAAAGTGCACAACTCCTCACATGGCCTCAAACCTTAAGCAGAGCTGAAAACTATATTTTTATTATATCACACTATGCACTAGTCAATTAAAAGTAGTTTAAAGTCTTTAAGCTTAGTTTAAAGTATAAAGTCTTGAAATATAGCAAAAGGAGTATTCTGGTAGCAATTGATACTCAAGATGAAAATCGCATAAGAATAAGGAATACAAAAATCCAGGATATAATACGTAATTTGAGAGACATCTGGATCATATAGTATCTAGGCTATTGATGCTATCCTGCATAATCTGCGGAGAAATTTTAAGAAAAGATATGGTGGCAACGTTTTTTAGGAGGATTGAAATTACAAAGTGATAAAATATGGGTCTAATGCGAATAATTTAAGTATAGTGAGTATATGAGTATTTATACATAAAGAAAACGTCTCCTTGAGTAGCACTTATTACCTAGTAAGCCACAAGTTGAATGATATCGAATAAAGACTACATAACGAGTCAAATTTTGTAAATTTTAACATAATCATTGAGTAGCGACAAGAGTTTCCAAAACTGTTATAATTAGGAAAGTGTTATATGCTCAGTTGGTAGAGCACACGCAGCGATAGCTTGGGCCACGGGTTCCATCCTCGGTGTGACATATTTGCTATTTCTCTAATGTTCTTATCAAAATTCTCATACTTGGAAATTCTCAATCAGTAAACATTACACTTCGTTTGCACTAACATTTAAGAGCCAGTAGAAAAGAATATTAAAAGTACTAACTACTAGAAAAAACTAACGAACCTGTCATGTGATAGTCTTTGAACTGCTTTGCATTTTCAGTGTCAGCTGTCATCCCATACGTACCTTTGCCTGAATGCGAAGCCTGTTGGACCAAAAGATAAGCAAGATCCTTTTTAAAAAAAAGTACAAGGATGAGTGGGAAAAGCAGAATGGAAGGGTCATGTTTCATTTCCTATAAAACTTCACTTTCCACATAAGTTCCTGAACTTTTCCGGGATTCACTTTCCTTACCACTGATTCCCGCCGCGCCATGGTAATCCCATTCTGAAGAATTTAAGAATTATTTCGCAAACTAAGTTACATGCTCGTAAAATAATAGAGTGAGGCCTTTTAAAAGACAGCGGGGTAACATCAAATAAGTTATGGGAAACGTCCAAAACGGGCAAAAGAAGCAGCTGTATCAATGGTAGCGAAAAAACTAAAACTTGTTATGTACGGAACCTAAAAGATCGAAAGCAGGGTACACCAAATTTAAGAGCCTTAATAATGGAAAGATAATAGAAAAACCAAAAGATGAATCTGTATTCTTACATATTTATCAGTATTTTTCGCTTGAACTTGAGCAAAGATATCGACGTTCAATTCCTCAATGAGGGCCTACAACGAAATAAAGAAAAATGCAAGTGCAATGCATAAACTAACACTAGCCAAACATCCCTACAACAACCTATTCTCTATGCATTTTGTGAGGAGGGGCTGTGTTCATACCTTTATTGGCTTTACCTTGTTAGGCTTACAAGCCGTAAGCGTATGACAACGTGCACCTCCTCGTCCTCAATAACGTCCTGAAAATCATCACTACAACAAAACAGGTAGTTCACTCTGTCCCCCTGTCGTATGGCCTCAAGAAAATATTATGACTTACTCATATGTGCGTCTTATAGATCTACGTGGAGCACAATGGATGGCACTTGTACAGGCAATGGTATAAATCTCCACATGAAATCACGGATCGACCGATCTTTGCATACTATTGTACTTGATAAAGAGCACCTACGATATAGTAAACGAATGTTAAATAAAATACGTACTGAATTGCACCGAGAATTTCCTCCTTACCATCATACTTATGTGTTCACGCCTACACGAGGATACCGAAACATTTTACAGAGTCGACTACAGGTACAAAGGGAGGAATTATACTATATTTTTCTCATAATAGTGGACGTTTCACTTGTTTATCAAAACGAATCCGGTCACTACAAATGTTGTCTGTCTATCAATGTCAGAAAGCAACGCTAGGGTATGGCGCGAGAGGGTAATATCAAAGAAAGGGTTCAACGCTAACGAAGGCCAAAGAACACATGATAAGAAATTTGAGTAAATATTTGGATATTTCATAAAAATGTTCTCAGACGCTATACCATTGAATACAGGCCATGCATCTTGCAAGAAACAGTTGTGGGTACCAGCTCCCACAACTATGTCGGCTCTATGTATGCACGTGCACATCTAATGATCCAATATCAAAGCATATATTATTTTGGTTTTAATAAATCTAGATACGTTACATCGGGCATAAGAGATTGTTTTGGAACAAAAATGATCTTACCTTAATAAACTTCAAAGGGAATGCGGCCTTGACGGAAAGAAAACACCAAATTAACGAAAATTAATATACTGCGGAGATAAAAGTCAAAATATTCATCGAGACAGGGTAACGGATAACACAATTAACAAAAGTTGATAAAACATGGTATAATTTACATCTCAATTACAGCAATGACGGTGTTTCTAAACGTAGCAAGCCGGATAAGTTCGATTTCGTCAAACTGCCTAAATTACTACTGAGTGACAGATATGAAAATTCCAAGAAGCAGCGACACCATTTTTGTACTAAGTAGGTTTTCTCGTTTGGCACTTCTCAGAGCACACAATATCATAAAAGGTCAGAAAGGAAGAACTTTTTCCCCAGCTGTGTTTTTGACAAAAGCCAATCGGAATTTGTTGTGCTCAAGCGGTGTTCTGCTTTTCAACTAACTCCCATTCGCTCAAGTTATATAGACTAACAGCAAAGGCCATCATGTAAGGATAATTGTTACAATATAGTCATAGGCCTGATACTTTTCCTGAGACGACATGTACCCAATAAAATAATGCATAAAAATGACTGCTAATTACATTGTGATACGAAATAGCAGTTTACAAACTCCAACGTAGCCTGCGACAAAATATTCTCAAGGGTGTTCTTGCCCTCTGCTCTCAGGTACCTGCTTTTTTAAACGATTACGCGCAGAAGAGATAAGAGAAGGTACCTGAAATACGTATATGCCTGCAATTGATTGCTACTTATAACTTTAAAAAGGGATTATTACTCGCTTCTTCTGGTTGTGTGTATTGTAACGATAAGAAAGCGAACATCAACTCATAAAACACATCCTTATTTTTAAGTACACCAAATCTCAACATTGGTATGGTTACAAATGGAAAAATTTGTTCTCTGTAAGTTGATCTACACAATTGACTTCAATTTTTAAGTTACCGCTTTCTGCATAAGAAGTCAATCAGCTCCAGAACTGTCGAAGGTTTCCAAGGTAAGTGAAACTCTATAATTTCATAAAGAGGTGAAATTTAGCACAAGGGCGACGCAAGATCTATAATAATTTTTGGGTTTCCACTTACCTAAACACAAGGTGTCAATGCTAACCTTATGTATGCCGTACATTAGATACAATAAAATTTAAGAATAACATGCAGTAGATGGTAGACTTTATCACGTCCTTATAACCTGTCTTTTGGCGAGCTACGTTTCGAGAGAAACTTCTACTATATTCAGGCCCCTGGAATTAATTTATGCCGCTGTGAAGCAGACACAATACAAGCTAAAACAAGCCTCGCCCTTCAAGCATCCAAAGCCCCTCCCGATAAACTCACTAAAAGCAAAAGTAGTACCGTAAGGGCCCTAAAAAAAGACATCTCAATTTCGATTCTCTCCGCAGACAAAGGACGTGCCACAGCTTCCAAAAATACAGACGCAAAACATGATAAACTCTACCACCTATGGCAAAGACTGAGTCGAAAAGTTTTAGAATATTTAAAATAAAATGGAACTACTAAAAAATTGCGCGCTTGAGCGAACTTCACCTACCTCTTTCTCCGATAAATTAGCATTGGCCTCACATGCAATCAGGAAGGGGGTATAACCGTCGTTATCCACTGCATCTTTTTGGTTCCATGATTTCAAGTCGAACTAGAGATTAGGATTCAAAGCGATAAGGGTGATAAACTCGTTGGGATTGAACCTTCGGTACCTCGAATCTGAAGATGTGTAATTAACTGCACTAAACTAGCAGAGTTACTATATGTGCAATTGATTGATTTACCAGGAGGAAATCGTAATTTTGTTATAAGCGTTTCAAAGACCGCTTGCTGGTTATTTGGGAATACCGGCCGTTACTGGGAATCTTCTCTTAACTCCATCGATCGTCAACATTCGCTCTCACTCTCTTTAACACTCTCGCCCTTTTCCTGAATCTGATTTTACATTCTGAACTTTTGCTTTATTTGAGTTTACTCTCCTTATCAAAGAAAGCCTTATCTTTCCAAACGTAGACCGAATTTGAACGCAAATTGGCTATCTACATCTTTCACTTTTCTAATTTCTTCTAAGAGGCTCATTAATTTTTTTGGGTTAATATACAGATTGTTTAGTTAGGCCATTAGGTCCTTAAATATCGTCAATTTCAAGTTTGTTATACCCCGCGGATGCTGTGATGAATCGCCATGAATGTTCAAGAATCTTTCATATATGAAAATGTTGGTATTCCCTGCGCACTTTGTAAGCAAAAAGGCTTTAAATTGCTTTGTATGAGAACAGCCTAACGCTTACACTCTCAATTCCGTAACGAAGTCAGGGATG
Source organism: Alatinidae sp. Z8VKAUB7J3 (assembly GCA_010016025.2). Taxonomy (NCBI): domain Eukaryota; kingdom Metazoa; phylum Cnidaria; class Cubozoa; order Carybdeida; family Alatinidae; species Alatinidae sp. Z8VKAUB7J3. The sequence goes on from JAAAKM020006971.1 coordinate 45,424,324, forward strand.
TATGGTCCTTTATGAGAAGGGTTAAGATAGTGCTTTCGTCTATTGAGCGCGGGATGGGGACTTAATAAGACACGGGCCCTTAAGTTATCGACTCAGAAATACAAAAATACCCCACACACTACGGCCATAAGGCTTTTAGCACTGTATTTTGATGGTGATATTCACCCATCAATGCATAAGCCCCTGTGTATACGCCCAGCAAAAAGGCCGTTTGCAACCTTTAAGCCCATGGGCTTATATATTGGGGGTTACGGTTTCTTACAGTAGTAATATCCTACCTAGATATGTCTTAACGGCTGTTGTGACACCTCATACGCGGTCTACAAAAAATAGACTGTCTGGGCGGTACTGAAAGAGAAAGAATGAATATTTTCCCAATACATGATTGCTGACACCCCAACCTTGGTAAACGCGAATTGAAAGCACATTAAAAATCAATATCAAACTACTCTGTAAAGGCATTGTGTGATGACGCGTCAAGTTTGGGATAATTGAGTTGTGTAGCGGGATAGATTCACAATAATTTATCCAATCAGTATTCTCGAGTAATATGGATACTAATTAGCAGTAAAGTGAAGTCAAAAACAAAATTTAGATTGTATGTGATCTGAAAGGTATAATCTAAAAGTTATCGATGTATGGTCGGTGCAAATCATAGATTACCTTTTTATTAAATTCATGCAGATAACAAGACAAGTCTGCTTGATTGCATGTAGAAGCCATAACATGCAACAAATTCTGATTCAAGTTGTTTCTTTTCCCCAACAATGGACTTGCACCGTTCTTTATCAGCAACTCAACCTGATAGAAACTGCACTATAGGACACAAGAGTGAAAAAGTATTATACTTTATTTAAGCATGTACAGCGCAACATCGACATAATATTTACCAAAAATAATCTCAAATAATAGCTTAAAGCAATTTCCCAGCTTTCGTTCTCTCTTTAGACCCAAACGTCTCTCACTAACCCTTCCCTCTGACAAACAAACTATTCTTTCGCTACTAAAAAACTTCATCTGCATTCGGACTTTTAATGGAAGACCGAATTGTAAAATAAAAGCTCTTTGCGTTTAGTCACAAATAGCCACCAAGGTAACCAAAGCTCGGGCGTGGAGATGCGCTTTAATCGTTTATTCATAAACATGTTTCATATTTCATAATAGCAATGCTTGGAATTATGTACTTATCATCAACTGGCTTGAAGTAAGTCTAGTTTGTTTCGGATTCTGAATAACAGCTCACTACTTGGAGATACAGTACCAGGGCATAGAGAGGGAAGTAAGGCCATCTATGACTTGAATCGTTAGTAAACGTGGGGTCAACGTTAGTGGGGATGATGTTCAGCAGGAAAGTGAAAATTGTGATGCCCTCTTTTCTCGCTATCATACTACTTCCTTGTTCAGGAGTTCATCTTTCGGTAACGATTAATGTAACAGTGCGATGCATATGTAACTATGCGATTCAATAAAAAAATGGTAAATTTATCTGTAATTATTTCAGGATCTGGTACATGCAGCTGCTATTGATGGTATGGCTGATAATAGTTATAATGAACGACCACGATAACCTCGATTACAACGATGATAACGACGTTGATAATGATTACAATGATGACCATGGTTATGACGACGAATGGCAGCGGCAGCGCCGACGACGACGATGACGACAACAATGCCGCTGCTAATGATGATGATAAAGATGAGATGTTAATGATGACGATGACGACGATGAAGACGATAATGAGGATGATGATGATGATGATGATGATGATGATGATAATGATGATGATAATGATTATGATGATATTGATGATGATGATATTGGTGATGATAAAGATAAAGCATATGATGATGATTCATTCAATATTTAGGAATCCGGAACCAAACGACTGGGTGTGGTACACGTTTAATTACGAAGTGAGTCAAATTAGTCGATAATTGAATTTAATTTTTAATTCGAACTTGAGAATTGGGATTGAATTATGTTAAGGATTGATTATGTTCTCGATTTGACTATTTCGTTATAGATTTATAATGGTGCGAACTAAGAAGTTTGGTCTTTCTTTGGTTAAAAAGTTGCCTGCCTTCTCCGCCCATTCTCTTTAAGTGCTTTCCTCAGGAAACTGGATAATTGGGACGTTAATGGAAACGTCTTTGTGTAATTGATGGGAATGAGTTATTTTAATAAAATTAGATTCATAAGAACCACAATTTGATTGCATTAGATATTTAATGGAGAAGTTATAATAGTTTTGTTTATTAAAATCTATTTCTACTTCACTTTCCCTGGAGGCATTCTCCACATAATAAGTCATGGTTATCTTACGTGTGAGAGACGATGGAATAGTTCACATGTAAAGTGATCGTAAGGACGCAATATCAAAAAGTTTAATTTGTTGCTGGCCCTTTCACTCACGGGAAATGGAGGCTCCGTGTTAAAGAGTCCGATATCTTATTACCTCGCCAGGTCAAATACCAACGATTATTGCTATTTTCACGTTTTCAGCATAAGGGAACGCCAGTCATAAAGTGCTTCAGCTGATCAACATCCTTTATGTTTATATCCCTAAACAACACGTGAATACACACCTCAACTTTTTACTTTTTATCCTCACTTTTATTGATTGTAGGAGGACAGTATGGTTAAACACATTCTCGGTGTGCGACGTAGATTATCAAGACTACTACTAGTACGTCTGCTACTACTACCACCTTCACTACTATTACTACTACAACAACTACTACTACTACTACTACTGCTACTACTGCTGCTGCTGCTGCTGCTGCTACCACTATTAAAACTACTATTGATAGCACTGCTACTACTACTATTACTACTACTACTACTGCTACTACTACTACTCCCGCCTTCAGTACTATTACTACGACTACTACTGCTACAACTACTACTACTACTCCCACCTTCACTACTATTACTATTACTACTATTACTACTGCTACTGCTACTGCTACCACTACTAAAACTACTATTGATAGCACTGCTACTACTACTACTACTACTACTACTACTACTACTACTACTACTACTACTACTACGACGACGACCACGGCGACTACTGCTGCTACTAGTATCATTACTACTCCTACTATTACTACGACTACTACTATTGCGACTACTAGTACTTCTGCTACAACTACAACTACTACTACTGCTACTATTTCTACTATTACTACTGCTGCTGCTACCACTACTAAAACTACTATTGATAGTACTACTACTACTACTACTACTACTACTACTATTACTACTACTACTACTACTACTACTACTACTACTACTCCCATCTTCACTACTATTACTACGGCTACTACTGCTGCTACTACTATCATTACTACTACTGCTACTACTACTACTACTACTACTACTACGACTACTACTACTATTGCGACTACTACTACTTCTGCTACAACTACTAAAACTACCTTTACAACAACAACTATTACTACTACTACTAGTACCACTACTACTACTGCTACTACTTCTACTACTACTACTATTGCGACTACTAGTACTTCTGCTACAACTACTAACACTACCTTTACCACTGCCACTACTTCTACTACTTCTACTACTACTACTACTACTACTACTACTACTACTACTACTACCACTGCTACTACTGCTATTACTATTACTGCAACGCCTACTACTATTTTCCTTGCTCATTTTCTTCCACTTCTTCTCCTTCTTCCTTTCAGATCACTGTTCCCGCAATGTTACAGGTTTGGCCGCTTGGGTCCTCTTTCCCCAAATTTTTCTGTCTAGTACATTGTCCTCTTGAACACCCAAGTGGTCCGTGACTTACTTTTATGTTGTCTTTGAATCTATTCTCTTGCTTTCCTATAGGTCTTTTTCCTGGTGCTCTTGTTTCCATTGTCTTTCTCAAGTGGTTCCTTCATCCTTCCTCCCCTTGGTGTTCATACCATCCAAATGATGTCTCTCTTACTTTTGCGATGATGTCTGGACTACTGTTCACTATACCAGTTCAAAGTCTAGTGCCGACGAATAGATGAGGTATGATAATATCTCCTTGCAGCACACCAGCAACGATTATTAATGAACATTGTCATTCCAGGTTTTGTATCAATGTAAGCTTAAACATTTTTTATAATTCTTTCTTGTAAGAAGAGTATTTAGAAAAACAACTGCATACGTTTTAAGAGTTTAAAAGTCAACACTGTAAGAATCATAAGACGGGCTAGAGAAAGGAGACGCGGTTTGCCATATTGCAATTTTGCTCATAATGCCCTGGGAGTTATTAACTCGCCAAGAAAGATAGTAGAAATGCGTAGTGGACCTTCCCCAACGAAAGCGATATGTCAAATGCTGTAAGTGGATCTTACAGTAGTTGCCACTTCACAAACATGTATTATTATTTGCGTTTTAAGTCTAAGTTGAGAACATAGCTCAGAAATGTTGACAAGATACGGTAATCTTTTTTAACAAAATACATAAGAAAACCATTTGAAAGGACACTGTAATTATCTATCTCGTACACACCAAAAACAAATATATTGTTTAAACCATCCAAATATTTAAACAAAGCAGCAGAACTTTTTAATAAGCCAAAATGTGGGGATCAAACTTTTTTAACGTTAAGAAATTTTGAATGAAGCAGCATGTGAATTAGTCGGCGTTTACTGTACCTCTGTTTGTACGTTTGGATCTGCTTAATTGTGTCTGTAAGCATTTTCTTAGAGTGATTATTAGAAACTGCGACAAAGTCTAGCTTTTAATCTAGCTATTGCTTACTTTCGTTGCTGTACGCAGTGCCAGATTAAGGTTCTGCTCGCCCCAAGGCACATTTTGATGGGTGACCTGAAAAGACAAGCAAACGTGCAGATAACTCATTGTCAGGCAGCATAGAGTACGGAAAGATTTCAGGGGCATAACGAGTACCTGAAGAAAAGTGCCACTTATTTCCATAAAAATAAATGAAAATAATTTTTTACTTAAAGATTGTATTTTACTTTTAATTTGACATTTGTATCCTGGATATTTGATTACTCTAGAGAATCCTTCCTTATTTGTTAATCCAGCGCAGTTTCTACGGCATCACCCCTTAACCCTTTTCAAACTAATGACCGTTGTAAAGTAACAGAGACATGCCAGAAAGTTAGAATAGCTCGGGGTTTTTAGGCGTGTCGCTACTTGCACAGCCTTGATGATTCACGCCCGTTTGGTGGCTGTGAGTATAAACAGTAGGTCAAAATAGCAGTGCTGTAAACTCAATTGGACCTTTAATTAAGCATTCAAATATGTAAATGGGTAAATATTTCAGAGTTCGGCATTAAAAAATTGTTACACCCTATCTTAAAGATAAAGCTCTATGATTGTCGAAACAAAATGCACATTGCGTAATTTTAGAGTGTGTTACGTTAAATAGTAGGCTTTTAGGGAGGCCGAACAGCAGTGCTTTCAGATAATTTGGTAACTGCTCCTCATTACCTATAAAGTTCAAAACAACGGAGTTACAATGGTTTTCATTTCAATCACCAAGACTTCCTTATAGGAACCGACACAATTATATTTGCGATTTGCAAGTCTTAAAAACTTTAATAGACGTTTTTAAAGGATAAAGCATATTTAGACCTTTAAAAAAAGAGATACATTAAAGATAAATATACTTTACACATAAAAGCATCATTGATTAGGAATCGAGTCCTATACCTCCGGCCTGAAAACATCATTTGCGAGTTTCAGTACCTCAAATATAAGCAATATAACATGTTTTTGGTCCCATTTTAACCTCGAAGGCATCAAAACCAAGACATAAGCGGTCTGGGTTTAATTAATTGTTAGGGTAGTGGGCCTCATGACTAAAGAAGTATAAGTGGCTGTTACATCAAGGTTGCACCTGTGGAACAGACGGTAACTTCCTATTTACTGATGCATGAGGAAGTCTGAAATTTCTTTGTAGCAAACCTTAACGAGTGAAGCTTGAGATGTTTAAAATGTGCGAGATATACCGCACAATATTATACGACCGTATCTTTGAAAGTACGTTCTGTTAGGCCTTTGAAAGCTCTCAGGCTCACCAAACACTGTTAGTGTGCAGATACGTTTCAGATATAAGATATAAAGGCAGCTATAATTAATATAGGCAAAGCATGAATGTGCTCCCTGTCCAAGACTTGGACTTCCAACCAACATTTAGGCGCTGCTGACTAAGAGATTTCAAGTGGTTCGATTCCTACCTTTGCGAAGACCCAGATTTCTGTCCATTTTTGACAACCAGATTGTTGTCTAATACTACTAATATTCCTTCATGTTTAGTTTGCAAATCCTTAACAGTTTGATGCGTTGTCAATTCACAACATGCTGACGGTGTTTTTCTGACATACCATGTCACAGAAGCCAGTTTTACACAGATGGATTAATTCTGTAAGGACTTTTGTCGACTATACCAAATTCTCGTTTATCATTAGTCACGACTCCTGCAATGACGGGATCTCTTGACCCCTAACTATGCATCAGTAAAATTATGCATAAATGCAGTGTTTGTAATTCTGTAAGCATGATTAGAATACTCTAGAGACTGGATGTGATGTACCTACTACTGAGGACCATCTCTGTCACTCCAGTTCTGAACAGCCAGGCTCACTATGACAATTTATCGTGTGGAGCCACCTCCTTCTCTAGGGGCATTTTGGTGCATATCAATGCTTAGATTAAGTTTCATGCACACTGTCGGTTGATCAACATGGTGTGGAAACTTGACCTCTGTTTATTTCCATCATTATCGCCGTAGGGGCGCATTTAAAGATACTTTTTACACTGCGTAGATTGGTGAGTTGGTAGATGAAATAGAAAGGGGGTAGGTGTGGGGTGGCTTGGGGTGGTTGTGCCACAATGGTTAGCACATAGGAAGCTTTTTAAAGTTGACGTCGCATAGTTTTAGTTGAGAAACACTGTAGTGATTTCATTTAACTTCGTGTAATACAGTGAATTAATGCATTCCTGAGTCCTTTATTCTCTATCTTCATATCCTTAACTGTATCCTCGTTTTTATGATCCTTACCTCGTTATCTCACACTTGCGAACTGAAATGTCACTTCCTCCTGATATTCATCCCGTTCTTCGCTTAATCCTTCTCCCTTTCTTTTGTATTGTATCTAAGTAGGCCCACAGCACGTTTTATACTGGACTATCATATTTCTGAACTGTTAAAAAACTTTTAATGGTGGATACTGGTTAATTCAATACCTCACATTTATATCCAATAATGCACAAAGCTGCACGTGTGCAAAGCTGCAACACTAACAGGGAACTGAGCGCCGTTGAAAGTTAAGGCAGCAATTTATGAGCAATGACACTGGATAATTGTCTAATTTTTGGTTTTTACGTGACTCCCACGCGATGGAGGACGAGGGGCGGAGGGGGTTTTGGGGGAGGGGGGAGGGGGAGGGTGGGGGGGGGGGGGGGGGGGGGGGGGGGGGGGGGGGGGGTGCTTAGGAATGCAAATAGAAAACTCTTAAATATCACTATCGATAAACTTGATCTAAATTCAATCTCATATACCTGCAGCTTTAAATTTCATTAAAATTCTGTGATAGCGTTACTTACTTTTAGAGTGAACTCAACAACCCTGAAAGTGTCTAATTATTCACTGCATACTTTGAAAGTTTTCCCTGGTAAGTAGTTTTAACACATCATATACCTACTTGGTGCTATTGTTTCTAAACTCTTTTTAAATTTCTTTACATTTTGTATCCTGCTTCTCCTATTGCTGTCAGTACTTCCCTCTTTACCTCTCTATATTTGTTTTCTGAGTCATAGTCCTTGTGTCTCACAGCTTTCAGCTTCCTTCGTTTATCACATCCGCCTGTAATTTTCTTTGCCCAGAGCATCAAGAGCAGCCTCATTTACTACAACCGTAAATATATCTCCCATTTTAAGGAGGGTGGAAAATTTTCCACCAATTTTTGCTCGGAAAGCAATCCCGTGTTATACGTATCAGCTACCAATTATAGGTCCGGTGCAAAGAAACTTTTGCAGCTGACCTTTTAAAATGGTGCCGAGATTTGTTTTCAAGCTCGTTTTGCAACCAGGCGGGATATAACTTTCGCAGAGAAATTCTTCTCCAATTCGGTCCCAGTCCTCTTGTTTAAGTGGGGATCGTCATCCTTTTCGCGCCCCTTCGTCAATCTTTGTTGGCCTATTTGGAGCAAAAGATTTTCCCTCTTCAAATATCCTTTGAAATCCGCATACGATAAGTACCTTTTTGATTAATTTATTGTTCTGTAAGTCTGTCAACGTAAACTAGAATGGATTCCACAAATATTGAGACTCCTATTGCTCCTATTGAGGATAACGATGGACGTGACAATGTTAGCCAACGTATGTTACAGGGACTCAATCGAATTGAGACTGCCTTTTCAAAACTAAGAGACGGCATAGAGGCTATGACAAACGTTGTGTTAAGGAAACAGAATAACGTACAACCAGCAGACCAAATATCCCTCTATTCCCCTGTGGACGATGACGAATTAATGTTAGATTGCGCCACAGGCAACAGGTCTGCTGGGAAGCGATCCGACGTACTGAATCTTTTTAATGATAATCTGTCAAAGGAGAATTCAAGAGCTTGCAATAACTTAGAACTTGATGATCCTCCTCTGGATGTCAGTAGTGATATCCTTTGCCAGATAGATGAGGAGAGAGAAGGGCCCCAGGTAATGGGAGAACCAATCTCCGGTCGGTTGGCCGACATGATCACGAAGTATTGGCGCCATGAGTTAGGCAAGGTACCCCGTATTTAAAGCCTCCAGGAAAGGCTTAAAATCCCTAGGCTATGAAGGTGCCTAAGCTGAATGAAGCAATTTCTAAAAACAAAAACATTCATCCTGATCACAAACGAGCTGATAAAACACTAAGTGATGTGCAACATCACATAACCACTGCTGCCGCCGCTATAACCCTTATTGCCAAGCGCATTTTAGTTACTAAAAAGACAAACTCGGTTACGCCCAGCAGAGAGCAGAGAGTAGCCCTTGCCCTTGATGGCCTTACACTGCTTGGGAAGGCAAATAACCAACTAAACATCGAGAGACAAGAGAGGCTTAAATCAGCCTTTGATAGTGACATCAAAAGCATAAGCGACCAAGGTCACGGAAAATCTGATCTCCTGTCAGGGGAAAACTTAACTGAAAGCATTAAACAAGTGAGGGAGGCCTTTAGGTTCTCTAACACGATCACCGACGCAAATCAGATATACGAAAACCGACAAACGTCGAGTAAAAGTCAGAGCTACTCAAGCGGTCACAAGAGTTCTTTAAACTTCCAGGGCCGCCAGAAAAACTTCACGGGGAATCGTCTTCAACCTTACAAGAAAAACCAGAAATACAACAGAAATTAACTGCATGCGTATACAATGTAAGTAACTTTTGAGTCCTTTTTGCCCCTGCTAAAGGAGCATTTACGTCGTCAAACCCACAATTTCAAAAGGGCGGCGAATTTTTAATTATCTGATTAATTGGCAGAATTAACTAGCGACCCCGAAGTGCTAGAAACCGTCCGAGGACTGACATTTACTTCAAATAGCTTACCTCCCAAGGCAAATGCAAAATATGTTGCAATGACACAAAAAGAATTAGCCATTGCCAGGCCTCAGATATCATTGCTCCTAGACAAAGGTGTTATTACACAGGCAATGCCTCACGAGGACTATTTTACCTCACCTATTTTCTTGAGAAGTAAGCCTGATGTCTCTCGACGACTTACCCTCAAGTGAAAAAGCCTCAGTAAGTCAGTCGAGTATGTTCACTTCAAGATGGAAACGTTAAGGTCCATTTTAACCATGGTAACCCCAAATTACTCCATGACAACTTTGAACTTAAAAGATGCCTACTATTCAGTCAAAATTTTACTTGATTATACCAAATATTTGAAATTCTGCTTTGATGGATCACTATTTTAATTCATTTCTCTCCCAAGTGGCCTTTCCCCAGGCCCACGAAAATTTACTTAAACTCTCGGACTGGTCCCTCCTAGAGAAGAATTCCAATTAATCTTCACACTGGTAAGTTCTTGCTTAATTTTAAAATTCTCTGTCAAATTTTTTGCTTGTGCATGCGCATTCTAAGGGTCTTATTTCACAAAAACACAATTAGCTGTTAAACGTATTAGCGGAATTAGCCACGTAATTTACAAAATCAAAATGGACGATACGATCAATATTAACAGACTCTTCATGGAACATTGAGAGCTATTTGCATTGACATAATGTTTTTGTGGAATATATAGCCGCTACTCATGGGCGCACGGCCAAAGGGGCTGAGGGGGGCTGCAGGTCCCCCAGTTTGTTAAAATGTTATATTATGTCGGGCAAAAAGACCCTTAACGGCTATCTACCGTAAAAAACTTCATAGCCTCTCGCGGATTATGGAAAGCATCTGTCATCAATGAGAACAGATACTACATTCATTCCTTGCCAAGAGGCCGAGAAGCGAGCACCTACTAGCCCCCTCCCTTTAAGGTACGGTTAAAATTCTATTTACTTCAGTTAAGCGTTTGCTAGCATTTAATTCCAGGCCGTGACTTGTGGCTCAAGCGGGGCCTTACGTTTTAAGATTATTTCAGAGTTGCCTTACTTTCCCGCGTTTGTTTTTTACTGTTCTACCTTTAGAGTGGTCTGCTCATCCCATCACCCTCCTGTGGAAAGCTCTACTTCATACTACTATACTTTCTTAGCGCAAGAACATAATCAGCCACCTTCTATTGCAAGGCAGGAAGGCTCATCTTAATTAATTGGCTTTATTTTGTCATTGGAGTTTATATGGGGAGAACTGACTAATATATGACTTTCCCAGGGGACAATGATAAGCGACAAGAGAAGTTTTCCATTGCCACAAACTAGCTACGTCATTGTTTTGAAGGTGTAAACCCGTACCTACAACATAACTTAGATTGTTCCCAATCTTCCTTCGGCGGAATAAATTGGACATTAGCGCACGTAACCTAAGTTGCATCTCGCTCAAATGCAGTTAAGTTACACTCAGAAAGTTAGTGCAGCAAATCAGTTCGTACACTTAATGAAATGTCTTCATTGAATTTTTCTACTTCAAACACAACTGACAACTACAAATTGATAGTACTCAACTAAAGATTTACCATCACAACGACAGCTTCTAACAGGACTACCATTTAACTAAAATGCAATCACAGTACAAATACTTCTCTTACGTCTTCATAAACATCGAAATTGTTACATTTACAAGCTAAACGAAACGAAACGAAACTTCAATAATCCCCAGCGTATTGAGGTAACGAATAAATTTTGCCACGATCCTGTTTCAAATAGTAAATGTTACTCATCGATAGACATAAGTACAAAAGAGGAACAAAATGCCTCACAAGAATACTGGCGACATATGTTGTTGCTGCTGTTGAACAAGCTCTCCAAAATACGCAGTAACAGTTTTTACTTTATTGTTCAGAATATTTTTTTCTAGCTCCACTTGTCCACCTATTCTGCTTAGTTTTACTACTTGCTCAATGTCCACGTTCCTTGGCAAGAAGTAGCAGATGTTCTCAGATACTTGACGGCCAGCTCCAAACACTGTTTTCCCATCTGGAGCCATCATTGTATCCATATCATAGACTGGTTTGTTAAGATACGTTGGGCCACCCCATGGGGGGCTAAGGAAAACAACGTCAGCCTTCAAATGTTTACAAATTTGAAAGAAGTCGCCAACGATAAACTGAATGCGATCCGCTACTCCGTAAATTGCGGCATTGTGCCTTGCAAAACTGATTTTCAACGGGTCAATATCGATGGCAATTACTCGTTCACATGTGAATGCAAATTGAATGCTATTGCCTCCAACACCGCAAAAGGCATCGACTATAAGATCACACCTGCAGCGCTCAGCTAAATGCTGTGCTATTCTCTCTGGTGTTACCGAATACCAACTCTCTAAGTCCAACTTAACACCTTCATCAAACCGAGAGAATAATCTATACCTTTGGAGCCAATATTTTTTAGGCGCTGCCTTGCCAGTACACTCTTTTGTATGATCTAAACTCGACATTGGCCAACCAGCAGCTCCCTCAAGTGCATCTTTTGCATTGGAAAGAGTCTTTTTCTCGCCTCCAGAAACAACTGTATTACATTGCTTCTTATTCTTACTTTTCTTCAATGGGTTCTGTTCCTTACTATTTCTGTTCCCTTTTAGGCTTGTAACAAAATGTTTAATTCGATCAAGAATTGACGTTGATGGTTCGATGCAAGAGGAGTCACTTTTGAGTTCTACATGAGCATCACACTTTTGTTCAGCAGTTACTTCCTTCAAACTAAAACTCTTACATGTGGGGCCACCAGTTTGTTTAATTACTACATCCTCCTGCCTCTCCTTCTCCATGATTTGGCCTTCACGAGTCTCGAGGATTGGTGGCTCTTCAGCAACTACAGTCCCTGCTTTTGTGTCACAACACTTTACTTTCTTTCGGGCAGGTTGTTTCCCATGGTATGAAACCCGAACATTTGAGTACCATGGAGTAGATTCAGGTCCACCAACCATAAAACCCGTTCTTTGTGAAAAGTCAAAGAGTTTTGAATGTTGTGAAACAGTAAATGGATCACTTCCGTGTGAAACACGGTCTGTGTTTTCCAAAAAGACATCTGAGTTCTCACATGATGGATCGGCGTTACACTGTTTACTCTCAGTTCCTCTATCACTTGTGAATGACTCACCTTGCGATTCTCTCACCAGATCCAAGAAATGCATAGTACTCACGCTTGTAAAGCGATTCTTAGGTTTATTCTTTCGCCGTTTCCTCTTTCTTGAAGACGAGCGTCCACTTTCACTTAAGTCAAGAGGATCTTGCCGATCACAGTCTGGTATGCCGAGAACGTCTGCCTCATTGCAATTAAGAGAAGAACCAAAAGAACACTCGTCTATTGGTAATATACTCTCCCGTGAATTTTGAGCATCAACTGAATCAATGAGATTATTTTCGAGAGTGGCTGATGATACGTCACCTACAGCATGTACACCGCTCTCACAGTTAGTACTAGTAATCGATGCCGACTCGTCCGGATCCATTTCGTGGAGCCTTTTCACTTTTAAGAATCCTGAAGGTAACTTCCTCTTTTCTTCATCATCGTCTTCTCTGTTACTCTGCTGGCTCAATGAAGATAATACGCCACTGTTACTTAGCTGCGAATTATTCGTCGAGGTTGAAGGCTCTTGCTCCTCCTTCTTATGTTCTTCTGTCTTTGAATTGTCTTCTGCAGTGTTTGTGCAACCTATCTGAAGACCAGACAGTTGTGACTCTATGTCTTTATTTATATTACGTCCTTTGTCGAGGTAACTGGAACCATTTTGTACATATGCATCACCACTGATTCCTGCAAATGTAGTGCATATCTCGACCTGATCTGCCATGGATTTCTCCGTATCGCTTCCACACGGGTTACATGAATAGGTCGCAGATTGCGGTTGGTATGTCTGTTCTTTGGTTGGTTTAACTGTGTCACCTGCATCCGCGTTCTGAATTTTGTAGTTTTGAAAATAACCTTGCCGAAATTGTTCAAGTAATATAAAATAGCTTTCCTCACAATGCGAATCCCATGCAGATAACCAGAATGGGTCGTCCCATAGTGGCTGCTCCGTTGATGTATTAAGTAAGTAATTACTGTTCGCTTGTAAAATGTTACTGTTAACAGTAGTATATTCGCCATAACACTCACTTTCTGAGATGCTTGAATAGTTATTACCCTCACCATCTAGGGTTGATACGTCTTTTGAAGGAGAAAGCAGAGTTGCCTCCTGAGGTAAATATTGAACCTCCCGTGTTTCTATATCTGAATCAATGTTGTCTCTAGAGTAATAATGTTTATACTTCTCAGTCCACAGATCCCACACAAGCACACGCCCACTGGCTGCCCAAAACGAATCCCAGCCATCAGGAATGTCCCACTCTTTGAAATCATTACTAAGGTTTGAAGCACAAGGGTCTTCATATTTGTTCCCGTATTCATTTCCATAACCGTCACTGCAATAAAACGCTTCTCCTACCGACGTATTACCGATCGATTCATTGCCAGTTACACTTTCGTTTCTGCATTTTGCTGAACTACTTATCTTTTCAAAATCTAAAGCATCCGTTTGCTGAGAATAACTTGTACAAGAATTCTGTCCCACAAAAGAAACAAGGTTTAAATGGGTCTCTACTGGGGAAGTTGTACCTGCTTGATTACACTCTCCATTAGCTGGCAGGCATCTATTATTAGCAGACCCTGATATAACACTACCATCACTATCTCCTGAATCTGCAGCTCCATGACCACGGTTGGTGCACCTAGGATTGGTTATGCTGCCTGTGATCTTTTCTGGCTTGTCATAATTTGATCCCAGCGGCTCGAACCCACTCCTCTCTGAAAATCTCTAAAAGAGAGAACAATAATCATCATCATACAAACTTTAACTACGCAGTTCAAATCCTTAAAGTTTCACTGGATTACGACTACTGAAATTCAGTCACCAATATGGTGCTCGTTAGAATCCCTAATTCTCAGTGAGCTTTGAAGATAATGACGCGAAGGTATTGTGATATTCGTTATAGCACAGAAATAACCGTTCCTGCGACTCGGCAAAGTGAATACAGTTATTGAATCCGACAGATTTTTTTCGGGAGGGGAGAAGGGGGCTAAACTATTATCAATGACAAACATTCGGCACATCTGTGGTAGCACAAGACTACAGTCAGAATCTTTAACTTGTAACACCAATAGAAACTGTAATACCGTCAGATCAATACCATTTAATGAACCTTGTCTCCTGACATTTTATTTCTCAATCAAAAGAAAAGACACTAGAGAAATGTCAGTAGTCACCGTATGTTTACATTCGTTAAAATGACTGAATACTTATTATACAGAAATGTAACAAGTGAAAGGCTACGTGGAAATCATAATCGACTTATAAAATTAACAGCCAGACTGGGGATCTTTAAAGAAGGAGACATCTTGAGATTTATCTTCATTTCAATCTAATGTTTCGCCAAACTCTGTCCTTGCCCTATACTATATTTTTTCTATCTTGTATACATATTTCTACACATCATAGGGAAGTAGTAAAACGTACTGCCTAAGCTTTACTTAATGACACCTCATTCACTGAGAGGGTATCATGCAGGGCGCCCTATCATTGTGAACAGCACGATATGAAATTTGCAAAAGCGATATTGACATTTGTGACCACCTTGACATATCTCAAAATAATTTTGCTTTACTTGTGATTGACAATCCTTCGGGACCGCAACAAATACATATATTTGCGAAACTAACCTTCACTCTTACAATTGAAAATTTATACTTTTTTTACTTTAAAGTAAATATGCGATGACATAAGACGAGGTCTCCAGCAAAGCAAACAATCAGATACGGTAGAGTGAGGATGAGTCTAAGAGAACTCAGGTGGCCGTGTGTACATCTTTCTACCTTCATGCTCACAATGTCAAGGAATATCTGTAAATCTTAGTTGAATAAAACACAGATAGTGATATTTGTAATCTCTAATATACCTTTTCAGTATTATCTGTGGAATTGAGCAGAAAGGTTGGTAATCCTGTCTCCTTAATGGCTACTATCTCCTTTAGAAGTAGAGGCTGCAGCAATGCATGGTAATCGTCTATCAGATCCGATATACTTGTGTCTTTTGGTTCCCATCCAACTCTCGGTGCATTTGCTTTTTGGTCTCCGTAATCAACAACATCTGTTCCAGGTACTTTCGAATGCTTAGCTTCTCCTTGGCGGCAACAAACAGGGCAATTGCCTTTAATGCAGGCTTCCGTGGATCGCTAAGGAAAATGACGAATTGAAACTTTCGACTTAATATCAGTTAAGAAACAAACTGGCTATGGTGCAAAAAAAAGTTGATATCATGCATGAGGTGGCAACCATAAATAGAGGCATTATGATTATAAAAGGAAGTTGTAAGCAAGTACACAGTAAACCATGAACTCCAAGGAGAATCCAGAATTTCAAATTTTAGGTTTGAATAATGACTAGCAAAAGATAAATATGACGCAAACGAGATTCGAATCCAGGAAAATGCTGATGAAGAGAGATGTACCGTCCGTGATACGGAGGAACTGATGGTAAGATATTTTATCGCCTCTAGTTTCCACATTAATTCCTGATCCACTAATAGAGAGCATTGACGCCATGTTACATCGAACTTTGGAGGCCAGTCTCTCTGAAATACGCCATTCGACCTTAAAGTATGGTCATCACTCGAATCCATTTGCACGTAAACACTCCATGTCATCGAGGCAAGGACAGAGAGCTTATTAGAAACGTATTGGAAAAACAATCCAAAAATTAAAGATTTCAGCACATTAATTACTCTATCCCTACTGTACGCAAGAAAAAACCTTACTAAATATAATACAATTGATAAACAAATCTATAAATGCACGAGTACTATATAACTGAACTAATGAATAAATAGGAAAGCAAGACAAACGGCTTACGTCAAATACTTAATGCCAAGGTAGCTTTGTTACGTTAGTTTATTGATGTTCGTGTAGATATGACAGTCTTCCAAACAAAAGATTTACATAATCTGATAAAACCTATAATTCAGTTTTATTATCCTCAAATTTTGCTCGCATCCTAAGTCTAGATGTCAACAATATTTTAGGAAAACGTCGTATACTTTTCTTTCCCTTGTCCCGATACAACTATTCTGTAACACGTTACGTTTCCAACATCGCACCATGAGTCGGCATACATGTATCATATGCAACTATGCAGGATGAGGGAGGCAATAAATTGTTGCCTTATGCCTTATCACTCTATTTGACGTGGAGGGTCTAATACATCACGATTGCAATAGTTTTGTTAAGTGACTCAAGGATCAGTCAACATTTGCTTGAAAATCTGACATGTTCCACCAATTAGCAAGACAATCCTTTTGGACATTGGCAGAAGGATGTCCTTCTCTTAACGTTGTGACTTAGAAAGCTGCACTTGTTCAAACAAAGAAGCTGATAAAGGGGCTTATTTCAATAACACGAGTATATTACTCATAAATGTTTTATCCTGAAGGACGTACTTCAACTCCGCAATATAAAAATGTTTTCGTAAAAGCTTTAACCGCTATCAGTCGGCTAAGAGTGGAAATTCGATCACTTTTGCTAATAACTGTCGGTCATTAAATATGAGGGCAGAGTGTGCATTATAATGCATATCTTATTCTACGAGTTTATAACTAAATGATAATTGCGGAATTATATGAGTTTACTACGAAATGAAGGATTATAAATCACGGAATGCTAATAAAATGAGCGGGAAGTTATGTATTTTTTAAAAATTGGCTTATCTACGAACTTATTATTAAGTGGCCTTTCAATGATTCCATGCTTTTGTTTGGAGGGGAAAGATTGAGATATAAACAGTCACCAGGTCTGGAGCAACCCGGGCTGTTTTCTGATAACAATGGCAAGTGGTAATTGAATGAAGATTGGACCTTTCTTGAATCTCTTAAACTTGGGGACTTTCAATAACATAACATATGGATAATAATAAAAACACAGAGCACCAATGCATTTACTTGTATTCCCGAACTTATTGCGTAGTGTTTTAAAGTATTAACAGACATGTGTTTTTAAAAACAAATGCTAGAAATTAACATTCTTACTAGTAATCTAACTGCATTCTGACTAAATTTTAATTATGTCTTAAGCCCAACCAAAATTTGCGTTCACCAGCCAACACTGATACCTTCCAAAAGCGCTAGCCTGATGCCTCACTTGTTAGGGCCACTGATGAACAGATTGGCAAATAGAACTCTTTTCCACATAGAAGTCTACTTGATTGGTGGGGTAAGTAGACCTCTTTAATCCTGGCAGGTTATCTAAGTGGTATTGGTGAAATAAGAAAAATACCTAGCTACTGTGGTACGAGGCTTGGTATCAGAAAGGTATCAGCCCAAGAAAAACACCCCTCATTACATTATGTGATATACTTGTTAAGGGTATTGTATAAGTGGACGGGAACAAAAAGTAGATTTGTGCTCGCAATTGCATTATACATCTCCCATGGCAAATAATAAGTTTAGCATTGTCATTCTGAATGTTAGTAGCATGGATCGTAGATCTTCTACATGGTTGCAACTCTCTGAAGTTAAGAAGTTGATCCTTGAGCTTGTTGATTACTTCTGAAAGACCCTCCATTACATAAAAAATCTTTTAGTGACTTCCATCCAAAGTAACAGGAGCAATAAAGCACATTCCCTGTGCATTACATAACTTGTATTTAGATCATCAACCACTGAATTTACTTGCTCCAAAGTATGTATCACTGCAAAGCACTCTTATTTAACAAAAAATCATATCAAATAACACTGGTCGACATTTTTTTCGACCAAAATGTTACCAGGTAATCGGCACATGTTTCTGGGCTATTTTTTTTCATGCTCATTTAGAAAATCGAGTCCATTTCCGCCTATCACATCACGTTTTTTCACTACCTACATATGCCATTTTTTTGTCAAAACAGGCAGAATGTCTAATTTTATGAAGATATTAATTGACATGTTACTGTAAGTAAGAGATTTTTAACATTATATTAACTGCAATTAAAAAATCCTAATAAACCCCACAAAGGAATAAATGAGCTATTTCAGACTTTTTCACAATGATTTTCAATTTTCCGATATTTTTTTACATCAATACTACAGCCACTCAGGAATATGTCAACTCCTAGTCAAAATTGCCTAAGCTTCTCCTTTCATCACTGATTTAATCAAAATACTGTATTATGAAAACTAAAAGACAATCAAACATACAAATGAGCACCAACAGCTTTATAGACAATCGAAATCAAATTGTAACAACATTTAACAAGCTATGAAATTTTAAATTGTTCCTCTAAATATTATCATACAAAAGCAAAAGCCAAAATGAGCTTAGCCTGCGCTGCAGATCAAAACAAACTTCCTTATAAGGGACTGCGAATCAGTCGACGAAAAGTGTCGAGGCTTTCAAAGGTACGATGCGTGCACGTGATTTTGTTTACAACTTTGCTTCGTTGATCCCATTGTGAAGGAGGGGCACATGAAAGGATGACACCTATCGCACCTTTTGCCAATATTCTCAAACGTGGTACGAGATTTCTTGCTGTTACTTGACGAGCCTAGACACAATGAACTGTCCTGCACAGCTATCCCTTTATCCTCTGGTTGTTAACGTCCTACTGGACAACTGCAACCTTTATAGCATTGCTTATCAAAGATAGCAGATTGATCCTACCGACCTATATATTCTATCAATGACAAAGATCATTTAAAGCCTTAGTCAAAATCTGGCAACCTCCAACTTAAATTGGACGAAACAAGGTCCAGGCTTACACCTACAGTGTGTAATGTGTAAACAAGGACTCCAAATATCGACTGAAAACAAAGGAAATAATATGCACCATTGTCTTTCGTTTCAAGAGTAAACATTCCATATAATAAAACCGATACTAAGAACTACGACGTACTTACAAAAGTTTCCTGCTTCGCTTGTGAGAATAAGTAATTATATTGGGCAGTATTGTAAAGACATAGGTGAGAGAAAATGAAATGTTGTTGGAGAGGAGTATATTTTGTTAATTGATTTAGGACGGAAATTGACTTGAAAGCCGGACAATACCCCTCAATAAGTTTGAGTCTCTCCTTAACGTAACAAAATTTAAATTTTTATTTCTTTCAATTACAGGTTTACTGTAAATGCAAATTCACAACCGCAAGTGGCGATCCTTGCCGAGAAAATGTTACGCTTTGATCCATTTTGCCCCCACCCTACCCCCCGGGCCATGTGTGGAGTACGGCAGAATACCTCCTGCTCCATTGCACGTTGAACACGTCTATAAGCCCATAGGCCACCTGGTTCTACACTAAATATCACAAAATATTGTGCACAGCCTCTTAATCACGTTGTCTCTCATGAAAAGTCCAGATCAATTTTTGGTCTTACTTTTAAAGCTGTGACAATGGGAGTTATTGCTTTGCTAAGTTGTTCCTTAACACGTGGCACCTCTTCCAAAATAACTTAAAGGCACCCAAATGTCAAGTACTAGGTGCTGCGATTCGTGCAACTGAGTTTTCGTACTTTGGACAGGAGAGTGTAAGCTCCGCATTCGCCACAGTCCGGTGGACAGTGCGTTTGCCGCGAGTCGCAATGCGGCTGCAGGCAAACACATATTACGCCCGAAAAGATGTTACAGCGCTCTCGAAGGGGAGCGCATCGACTGAAAACTGTATAATTTTGCCTTCAATCTAGAAACGCATGCATGCGTGTTGAGCGCAAGTGGAGTACGCCCACAGTTCAAAGAGGTTAGCAGATTGATCGATTTAACTCGTTGTCCTGGTTTCGGACAAAAAAAGTTTGCAGATGAAGGTCCACTTTTTGGCATCGAAAGTAATAGCTTCTTTATATTGTTTATTAGTTACACACGATAGGCCTTGGACTCGTAGTCAAAAGTCATTAATCATCACCGAACAATCACAATTCTCTGCTTGGAAAGGTTACTCTAATAAAATGATTGACACAAAAACATAGATATCACCTTATATGATTATCAAATAAACTTACCGGCTGCGGAAATAAACATTCCTGAGCTGAACACCAAAACGATAAACAAGAGTCTGGCAACATGCGGCCCAAATTGAGAGATGACTGACCTAAAAACGAATGTACGAGCATTGTATTCAAATGACCAAAATACTTTCCATGGCATTCAAACGCACAAATTAACATAATGGCCTTGGAAGTAGTGAGATTGAACGAGGGGACTCATGTACATACAATAATGATAATATCACTTGGGAGAAAATCCAATTTTTTCCTTATAGTATGCGTCTCTACCGGAACAGCTAAAAAATGGGGCCATAATTATCCGTAATTCCATACTGATAGTTTTGACTAGACATTGGTATCAGCATATGATTTATTAACATCCACCGTAAGTTGTAAAATGTCCCCAATTTACCTTCTTCAAAATTTGAAGAGCACCCAAAAAAGTCCATATCATTTTTCAAAAACTGCTCTAAAATGGGAAATTTCTAATATAATCACCATACAAATGCCACAAAAACTCAAAGCATTCAGGAAATTGTCGGAGGAACTGGTCATCATTAACAGTACCAACTGAAGAAAATTACAATTCTTCGAATACATTGTGGTATCACAAATCTTTATTAGCGGCTGAAAGATAAGTTTATAGTCATTGACTAATAAGTTGCGAAAGATAATTACCAAGGGTTTTTTTAGAGGGTATGTTGAATGTTTGGTTAGAGAGGACCCCAGGTGTAGGTATACATGGAGCCAGCATGTCTATTAAACAACATTATTCAAACAATGTCCTTGCCGGACGAAAAAGATAACCCATCAAGGTATGCTGTCCTTCATAATATTCGTGAAGCAGTGCAAGATTTGACCAAAATTGCAGCAAGGTTCTTGAATTTTTCTACCGGTATTACGATGACGATAGCTGATGAATTCTACAAGATATTCTCACCAATTTATCAGAACTTAGGAGAAAAGGCACAGAGAAACAATATAGGATAAGTAAACAGATCATACGGAGAAGCAACTTGTTGGTGCAAAATTTCAGATTATTAAAGTTTTTAAAGCGACTCAATCGCTAGAAATCATAGAAGCTGGTCAAGGCCATTAAAAGAAATATTTTCAAATGACACAATACCATCTAAAGAATAAAAAACTATCAAGTACCAAGGGGATATCATGTAGTATTTTTTGTATTCTTTAAAATTTTTTTGATAAACTTTAAAATAACGGTACTACCCGAGAATAAAGTATCAAGAATCAACAAAAACCTATGTGCATTGCAATCGTCAAACCATTTTTGATTGAAAGTTCGGGTTTCCGTTAATCTTGAAACTGAATCATTGCCATCTATACTATGTGTATTCTATGATAGTATTGCCATGTTTAGATCAAGTAGATATTTGAAGATGAGTAAGACTTCGGTAGGAAAGACAAGGGCAGAATCTAACTTATATAATATCTGTATTGTTAAGAGTGTCATCACAGTAAACGTAATTATCTTATGCGTACCATGATTTTAAAGCAGTTTTATGAAGCCTAAGCGCATCCCTCTGTGCTCTATTTCGGTCTGAATTCAAAGAACTTATGTCAAACGCTAGTAGATTCCCCACCTATCTTTGTCCTTAGTATTTACCACATCTACACCTTTTCACCTGAGCACACACACACACAACATGCTTATATTGCAATTCCATCAATTTAAATGTTAGTTAAGCGAGAAATGAAGCCTTTAGTTGGCAAAATAATCCTTGCACGGCGACGACTTGCACGTATTTCTATATTAACATGACGAACGTCCGGTATGTGGAGCAGAGGATGAAATCCGGGTCTATGTATTGGGAACATTATTTGCTCCCTGAAACGCTGCAGTGACGTTTAGTAGTCTCCTAAAGTGTGGTAATAATGATACGTCTGAGGATGGTTAATCCGCCTTCAAAACGAGGACTTCCTTTAAGAGCATTAGCGACGAGACTATAGGTAGTTTACAATTTGACCAACACATGGTTTCTATATGCAACTAAAAATCATGTGTGGTTTATTTTCGATATTTATATTACGAAATTTTTCTGTTGATGAAAAAAATTCTCAACAGCATGGAGAAACAGTAATAAAATATTAAAACAACCTTAAAACAACTAAACATTACCAAGTAATGACTATCAAAATGTTATAACAAGAAAGCCTAACAGGTTTTCCAAGTCTCTGCTAACTCTGCTAAATTCAAGTGACCTGATGTTTTCCGTCAATACCTATCCCAAACAGTGCATATCTTTCTATGAGTATCACTTTCTTTGTCCCATTGAAGTGTCAGTTAAAAAAAACCCTCAGCCCATAAAAATAATTTAACTTCATACTTACTTATAAAAGTATGTTTCACAAGCTGCACAGATGACTGCAAGCATAAACCGTATGTAGTAGAAGACAACTAACTACAAAGGATAGAATATTATTCTAAATTTGATTTCATCAAATACAAAACAAATATATTGCACACTAAAAAGCAGGGCGGTGTTTGTTGCAAGGGGTGCAAACTATTAATGGGGCAACACTTTCTTAGAACTAGGCTCCTTGGTAAACTCCAACCATTGGTTATCTTCTTTAACTTCTCCCCTTCAGTTGCTTTGTATTAGATTATTACACTGTACGATATGTAATGGGCACTTTTAGTTTTCTATGTTGCCAATTTTAGAAGTAGTCAAGACATTTATTGCATACGTTAAACACTATCTAATCAAGTGCAGCTAAATGTACAACATTTAGCTGCCAATCTGATAAACAGGCAAATTAAATCAAACTTTGAAAGAGTGAGGCCTAAGGCCAGAAGATATGCACCTATCAAGATCTTACTTGTAGGGTAAGCATCTTCCATGACTACATAGCCTCTATGATTTTTTAGTAGTGAAAAGTATCATAACAACAATTCTCAAGTAGAATAAAAAGTCTACATCTAACGCTTCAGGAATAGCACTCTCTTCCTCTGGTATGAGAGAACAGTACAGTAGCAAGTGGGCAAAATTGCCTTGCTTTTCTAAGTGAATTTGAAAGTCAATTCTATTTCACATATGTAATGGATAAGAATACTCATCAAGAATAAATTAGCATACAGTTTACTCAGGATACTTTATCACCACCCCCAAATGTAAAGTTAATAATAGCTTCTCCCAAAGAGGAAAAAATGGTTTCCTGAAATATAACTTGTTATGAACCGAATACCTCCTTTACATGACGCTGGATAAGTGTTGGAAAACTTACTTCTTTGCTCATCATGGAAGTATTTGAACTTTACATGGAGTTTCGCATCTGTATTTATCAAAACGTTATACATTTGAGGGGATTCTTCTCTAGAATATTATCTTATGGGAAATTATCAGGGGTGAGGGCAATTCATTCAGGGGAAATCTTCAAGAAGGCAAGGGTTTGTTGTTGTTTGGGGGTGAGGTTTTTTGCAGGGGAGGAGGGGATTGGACAGCATTTCAAGGACTAATTCTAGGGTTATGGATACATACATATTATGTACACAGATTTGCACCGGGTGTCCTATAAATACATAGACAGTTGAAATCTGGTACTGCAACCACCCAAGGAACATGATCAGGCGTGAAAAGCAGAGGCTACTAAGAAATTCTTGTGTGAAAATCGCAGCCCTTTTATAAAATTAGTAAATTTATAAAAACTTAGTAGTAAGAAATCACAATAAATAGTAAGAAAATACCACTCTCTTAATCTGCTTCATACTACTGAATGGTATGAGGAAGCACCTTGAGCAAGGCTTTACTGATCACGTTGATGGGAATAGCTGGATATCATGGTCAAGTAAGATCTAAATTTAAGTTTCAGAGAGGAAGTGATTGCAGTGTCGAATAGAAGTGATTGTAGATCTGAATAGAATTGTAACAAGGCTTGTGAGGCTTGATCAAATAAAAAATATAGGGCAACCACTCATGACAATGAAACTCTGGATGTCCTTGCACTGTGGACTTGTTAGTGAGATGCTCTCTGGCTGGAGTTTCTTGTAAATTCTTCAATACTCATCTGTCTGAAAAAAAAAAACTTTGTGCATACCTTATTGGCATCAAAGATCTGCCTAACCAACTGAGCAGGTAGGACATGCAAGAGAATGTATGCATATGATCTGATTGCATATTTTGGTGAGTATTCCCAGGTCTGGAAGCCTTTGCCATATGCCAGGTAATGTGTCTGAAAAAATAAATTTGAATTGTATAAAGGCAAAGACAAGTAATACCAAATTTCCAAGCAGCGATTTAAATGTGGGTGATGAAACAGTTTACGCCTTGCTTCTCCTTTTTACATGTCAACACTTCCCACAGCTGGGAGATATAAATGAGCAACAAAGTTATATTTTGGTAAATTTAAGATGCCAAGTAGAAGAGTACAATATCAAACTCTCCCATAATGTGACATCATATTTTTCTGTTATACATAATCCAGGCCAGAGTCTCTAATGCAAGTGACAATATATTTAAGATGTTTGTTTCGTAATTTTACTCTCTCCATGCCAATGCTCTTATTTTGCATTAGCCTTTTATATTTTTTGAAAACATTTGCATTAAACACCTTGTGCACTTTGAGAGGCAGTTTCTGGAGAATGCTCAGGACTTTGGCAATGGAGACATCCCCCGGCTTTTCTTTAAGGTTTGAACTTTGCTTGATAAGACAGAGAAGTGTTCAGATATGGTGTGCATCCTTCTCCATGTTTCTCTCCATTTAATCAGCAGCCTGTCTGGGTGGAATAGCAATTTCCTTGGTGGAAATTTTTTAAAATATTAATTAGCTGGGGGGGGGGGGGGATCTATTAGGTGTCCAAGAGTATATCCTAATAGCACCTCCAACAGCTCTCTCTAACAACAGTATCAGTACCAACCTATCACGGCCATCAGATATTTTTGTTTTTTCCCTTACTTAATCGTTGTACACAATCTATCCTTAGCAAACCCTGTTTATTTCTATTTAACAACCTTTTTTCAGTTGTTTCATAATCCATGTATCTGTCCTACAAACAGTACAATATTTTAGTTAATTTACTAATTTTGGAGGTCAATCCTAAATCTCACCACCACCACCAGCCTAATACTTTTTCTGCTTTACTATAAGCTTCATCAGTGGCATTTTCTTATTTAACTACTCAGATTGACACAGACAATGCTGTAATACAAATGTACACTGTGAAGAGATGGCTGCATACTGTCTTCATGGGGATACATGTTTTTTATGAAGATTTATTTTTCTAGTTAATAGTTTAACATACAGGTGTTAGTGTCCTATTGTACGTAGTTTTTATGTGTCTAAAGACCTATTGTACATTGTATTTATGTGTCTTGTTATTGTAAGTTATATTTAAAAGTTGTAACTATCTCCAACGGTATAACTGTTGGTATTTCTTAGCTTTTGTAATAACATTCAAGCAAACCCGTGTTACTCTTGTCAAGTATACCTGGTGTCAAGATAACATTGCAACATTGAAGAAAATGTGTATTTTTAAATTATATATAACTGTTATATATGTATATTATACTATTTCATTATCTGGTAGCAGAGCATATCTATATATTAAGGTCACACTCACTGGTTCCCAATAGTTAAATGTTTCATCACAATCTGATATATTGCATAAAAATGCAGCACTTATTCTTGCTGAAAGCAGAACATTGAAGACAACTGAAGACCTTGGGCACCAGCAAGAGAATCCAGAAGATGATGTGTCATCTAGAAGTCTAAAGGAATAAATTATGCATTTATCAAAAATCTTCAATATAATCAGAAGCCAGAGATAATGATATCATAGCCCCCCCCCCCCCACACACACACCCCACTAACGATGCAAATTTAGGTCATAAAAAATTCTGTTAAAGTTCATTGTTGGGGAAAGATTTGTTTTCATACTATCTGTCTATCTCCATGTAGAATTGACAACTGCCGATAAAGACATCATAAGAGAAGAGAAAGAACAAATACAGGGGGAAATGAATTAACTCCTATGCTTTTTGCCAAGTAGAGTATCCTTAACCCTGTTCCACTTTTTTTGCTTACTGCAAAGGGGCTACAAAGAAATAAGCTTTTACAGTTGAAATCAGTATTTGACTTTCAGCAATGATAACATGAGGAAAACAATCATGACAAATCGCTCGAATGGATATAAGCAATGAAAGGGTTTCCATAGAAAGTTGGAAAGAAAATAGAGCTTAAACAAAATAGTGGCATTATCATCTACAATTGACAGCTTGTTTGCTTTGCTCGATCTTTGGCTAATTAATAAAACAATTATGGACGACTTAAATCTTTATCAATAACTTTATAAAAGCTTGATACGGTGACAGATGGCAACAACGGTACTGATTTGTGTAAGGAGATAGTTCATCTGGAATTATGTCTTAATATTAAATAATGCTAGACTGACAGCTTTTGTTGAGAACTGAAGATGATCATTTCAAACCACAGAAGTTGATCCAAAGGCACCAATGTATTCAAATTATACTACCCTAGACTATTTTCTGCTTGAAGGACTTTGGAGATCTTTGCCCTTAGGGGATTGTTGGATAGCCTATGCAAATGCAGCAATAAGCATAAGGAAAGTTTTGAAACCCCATGCACTCCTATACAGGGAAATTAATTCATTATATAATATTTATTGTGTTTAAGCTTTGAGCCTTCATTCATTAATAAATTAATTTCCCCCTACCCACTGAGTGGAGGAGAATTCACAAAAGATTGACACTAAAAATCTCTGCCTTAGGTTTAGGGCCCACATATATATAAATATATATAAATATCAAAATGTAAGTTGATGGCAGATGGTGAGATACAGATCTGCCAGGATATTTTTGAGAAGGTAGAGAACTTTGATAGTACTATCTGCAATTAATATATGGTTCAGAAATTTAACATTCAGAACTCTTGCTATGCCTAGCTTCTGGTAGTCCAACAAATATGTAGTATTTGAACCCAGAATAGCGCTAGAAACGTGGATCAAGTTTAAGAGCGTTGTTTCATTAAGCATACCTAACATCTGAGTTTTCGCTCGCGAAATGTATCGAAGAAACTGCGCCTCTTTCATTTCGCGTCTCCGCCAGAGACTGATTGCTTACGAGTTAGCACTTATCGAGAAATAGCGTCAATTAGTTTATTCTCATCATGATCATATGGAATGTAACGGCAGTACTAGAATAAAAGAGTATTCTTACTCTTATTCTATGTGTCGTGCCCTTCTAGAGCGTTGATGATCATGGCTTCCCACTATCTTCTGTCTTCTGCAGTATGAATTGTCTTTACTGTTGACATTCCAATCGTCTTACATATGCTCTTTAAGAACATCACTCTTGGTCGTTCTATGTCCCTTTTGCCTTCAATCATTCCTGTCAGGAATAAAATTCTCAAGTTCGTCTTCCCTAATGATGTGCCCTAGGAATTGCATCTGCCGTTCTCTGATTGTATTAAGGAGAAATTGGGTCTTTTCACCAATCCTGTGCAGGACTTCGTCGTTTGACGTGCATCTTGTCCAAGGAATGCGTAGCATGCGCCTGTAAAACCAATTTTCAGTTGCATTCAGGAGTTCCTTCATGATGTTTGAAATTGTCCCACACTCGTTCCCATAGGTTAAAACTGAGACGACATAGCTGTTCAATATTCTTAGCCTTGTACTTATTGATGCATTTGTATTTTTAGGTATGATTTTCATTTTCATAAACTTTTCCTTAGCTATACTTATTCGTCTATAAATTTATAAATAAGGATTTTCCGTCGACAAAACAGATAGCCAAACCGTATTTTCCTTTCTAAAGACTACACCCCGACAATGTTTTTCGATCGTAACGTTTATAGATGTAGAATTTACACTGTTAAAACCTTGCAATTAAAGTTTTTGTTTCAGAATGCGTCATATGTTCGCGTACTTCAAAGCTATCGCACATTTCGAAATCTGCGTTTAAAGAGAAAAATATTGTAGCTCTTTGCTATAACTGGTATCGATAGTTAAAAATTATCGACGTAATGTAAAGATACCAATAAACAGATTTTGCTACTTAAATAATAAAAATAGGCTTCTTTTCTATTAATATAAGTGTAGGATACCTTCCAAATTTTAGGAATTGAAACAGAAGTTTGCGTGTCTCTTAATGGTACCCCCCATCCTGCCATAGCGGGTGTCCCTACCCCCTTATCACGGGCATAGTGGGCTCCCTTTTCATTTTTAGTCTTCTTTTCATAAATTTTCAGGGGTGTAACGTATTGTCTTCTGTAATGACAAGAGAATAGTCAATGTTAATATTTTTTCGTATTGTAAAGAAATATAAACAGGCCCCATATTTTATAAGGATGAGATTATCCTAACGATTCCAACGGCATGAATACAAATATTAAATGTGTACGCTTGAAAAACCTCAGTATAACATTGCATCAGGGTTGAAATTCCTGAGATCTTGTAACATTGTTACGCTTTCTATCTACAAAGAATATAAGGATAATTGTTTGCCTCGGACTGCATTCAGAAACGAGCAATGACCGCTGTAGTAACTTCAATGGGTCATGCTGATACCTAACCAAAACACGCGACACCTTGAGTATGTTTATGTACAGGTCGGTGAACATCAGAAGGAATCATTTAGGACTTTTTCTAGCATTATTTGAGCTGTTCAGCACGAATAACCCTTTATTCCCTCTTCCCTTGCCATTAAGAATTTGAAATTACTACTCCCTGTTGTTGTTGTTAGGCACCTCCTAATTTTATTTCGTTTGAAGACAGGCTACGTTTAATGAAAATGCGCTTGATGTTAATCACTTTATGCACCTGCAATATACGTTATTATCGTTTATAAGATGTGGTAGCAAAAGTACGCTCTCATCGCTACAAAATGAGCAAAGGTATGGTAGGATCGGGCGTCGTAGATATCTCTGTTCTCAAGTTTGTGTTCTTTACCCTAACATTTAAGACAAAGAACAAACGATGTCCCATTTAAAGAGTAATCATAAATAATTTTTAATTTGCCACCTAAGATTATTAAATTTTGCTATTTGTATATTCTAATATACTTTTAATAACTACATTTTATCAGGAACGTGCAGGATTGTCAGCGGAAAAGACGACACTTGGTTGAAAATTTGAAAATTGTAAATTGCTGGAATATCAGAAAATGGCAGAATTCGTATTTGCTAGTGAAAGGTAGTCTGATAATTAATTGATTTCATTGCAAAGAACACTTTTACTTTAATTTATTTGCTCATGCCAGTGTAACAAGACATATTATCTACAACTTGTAGTAGGCCTATTTTTAGGGTTCTGCAATAAGAGGGCTTTTTTCTACAACAAGGCTTTTTTTAAGGTCCCTCCTTTTCTTCTAGTACTTGCTTATCCATTTATCAAATTTACTTAGTCATCTGAAGTTATTCTCAACAATTTTCGTTTTCTGGGAGCGAGAAGAATTGTTCTTAAAATTGTTGTCTTTTTGGTAGAAACAAATTTCTGAATTGGCAGTCCAAAGAAATCATGAAAGAATATATAAATATGGAACTCAAAGGAGTAGTGAAAGTGAGTTCTTTTAAGCAACTTTAGTATTACAACAATTAACAACAACATTTGACGTAAAAGGACATTTTATCCAGATATACCAGAACCGTGCAATTTTTCCCTCTAAAAGAGGCTCTTTGCACACGTTATGCATAACAACAATATGATAGGCTAGAAATCATCCAGAATGGCGTACGAATTCAGAGCAACACAGCCATCTCGTCCATATAAGATCCCACCTTAACAAATGTTGACATGCATGTTTATGTAAAAGCTCATTATGTCCAGAAAGAGGTAGTAAAATACACTTTTGGGACGGTTAAAAAATGCCATCATTGTTAGGATTTCCTTTAGAAAATGCTTGAGCGAAAGTCGGAATCGTACATATTGCCAAGGGTATTTAATATGCAATGCATGGCAACTAAAAGACAAATGCACGATCATTATTCAAGGGGCACCAACCAATAGAGTACAACCACTGCCACCACGGTTATGGCGACCAGTGGAGGATCCAGCAGGCGATCGTAGGTTGGAAGAGGAGGCCAACTTCAAAGGCGCGGACTTTCAACGCTCCACAGGATGTACTGCATGTTTTTTCTCTGACGTACCCTCTCTGTCACCCAAATCAAGATTGTAATTGTCGTTATTTAAAGTAATTAATAAATTAATTACTCTGAAGCCAATTAGAAGTGTTCAATCTATCTCTACTAAGAATGGTAAAACCAAAACGTATATAGAAGCTTTGGTCAGGGGTGTGGCCAAAGTGCCCCTCCCTCTAGATCCGCCACTAATGGTGACGATGAACGTTGCCACTACCACATACTCTCGAATACTTTTAGATGAACGTTGAGGCCTTCACATGTTTTTTTCATAGTTCCGCGTTTGATCATTCTCTATTCCGTAAAATCTGTGCGAAACTTTGACTATTTTTAACCCTGTTTACGTACCAGTTAATTCGTTAAGGTTTGCGTGCTGACGTTGTAAACATAAAATAGCTGGACCACAGCCGGTGGATTTATTTTACAACGCAGACACTTGACTATACCATGTACTATACTATACCACTATACTATAGATACCAATTACACGAAAATTGACCTTCGTATCAATAACAGCACTCTTTGCCAACCGGGTCATGAAAACTACCTTCGTCTGTTAGTGTTTGAAGGCATTTACATCTTCCTCTTCATCATCATTATCAGAAATATCATCATCGTCAAAGTTACCAGCGTCCTTACTTTAATTATTATTATCATCAATTATCGTTGCTGTCATCATCTTTATTGTCTTGATAACCATTAACATGATTTCCATCATCATCGTCATTATAACATTATATTTTTGACGTTTCGAGATAATTCTTCCTCAGTAATAAACTTTACATTTCAGCTGGATCAATTGAATAAAACTTTTACACTAAGAAATTACACTATAATGCAACCCAAGGGAGTAATGTACATTAAGAGGGTTTTCTTATTACACAAAGACTTATTCATCCATACCACCTGCTTAGACAAAAGACAACACCAGACCAACAACAACTCACTCACAGACATTAGCACATTTTTGAAACAAGGCATAGCTACCGAAAGGCAACACGTAACACTTTGAAGAGACATTACATATTACAATAACTCTCTTAAATTAAACCCCTTTGGCTTAAATCAATCCAACCTCCACTGGAAATATATATGTATCAATATGTCTCTTTCTTTAGAGCTCCTTAGCGTGGCTGTCATTTTTGTACGCAAATAACTTGTCATAAGTTGCATTTTTTTAACGCAGAGCATACTTATCCCTGTTTGCAAATAACAGGGAAACGGGGATCGATTCCATTATTTCCATAGGATTCATTTTCATGGAACAAACTGAGACCTGAACGGTACTTTCACAGAATATCCCGGATGTATATATCAGATGACTTTTTGTTGTTTTGTTTATTGTCCTTTGCCCGACACCGTCTATACCAGTTCGATATCAAGAGTCTAGGGGATATGTGGAGTAAAGTGGTTTTTACAAATGGCACAAGATGGTGTGGTTTAACCTGGATTCAAACCCACGACCAATGGGGCAAACGCCCTAACCACTCTGCCACGGTCGCTTCTCAAATTTATGCAATATGTTGTACAATATACGTAACAATTACTAGTGTACGTATCTACGTACGAGATTGTCACTCTTACCAAAGTTTGGTACTGTACTTTTAATATTGATGAACGTCCCATTAATGTTTAAGCAGGCCTCATTTTATTTGTGATGTTTAACTACATTTGACCTTGGAAGTTTTATTACCAATGGTCTAACATGAGGGGGAGGGGGAGGGGGGAGGTAGCAAGGAGCAAACTTGCATCAAATGTACGGAGCAGGTAAGAGACACTTTAATATCATCAGAAATACCTTAGCTTATTTAGGTAGTTATTTCCAAATGCACGTAACTAGCACCTCGTTTACACGAAACATTGACCCTTTACCTTTGACGCCTTTTTGTATGAAAGGAAGAAAATTATACCAAACTCCGAAGAGAGTAAAGAGCTTGTTATTACTTCCTTCATTTTAGGGGCAACCGTTTTAAGAGATCATCTTAAAGCATACGAAATATTGATCATCACAATGGTACTTTGTGAAAGATGAAAATGTACCGGTACACCCTTTAGCTTTAAAAAGTAAAATGTAGATTAATCGCCACCTTTATCAGGTATAGCTAAATACTCAATATTTTTACACTGCATCAACGTTCAGTTGACAAAATCACGTTGTTTTTATACTGTACTTTCAAAATTTGGGTTTCAAACAAAAGATAATTGATAATAGTCTCCTGAAAATGGCAATCTTTTATTGACTTTCTTAACCATTCATTGACGTTAAATCTTAGGTAACTGATAGTCCACTCTTTTGCCTTATCGAGTTACAAGTCACAAAAAAATTACTTTAACCCTATTCACCCATAATTCCTAGCTGTTGCGAGTTCAAGTGCACCTTATCGATTGATCGTTTGTTTAATCTACTAATATAATATGTTGATTAATTTATTGATTAGTTAATTTATTTATTTATTTATTTATTTATTTATTTATTTATTTATTTATTTATTGATTGATTGATTGATTGATTGAAGACTTTTATCATTAGGTGAGATTAAGACAAACAAGTGCATGTTTTCCGAGCCAGTTCCAAGTAATGAGAAATTGCCACCAAACAGGGGTTTGATCTTTTTGGAAACATGCCAATAAAAAGGGCTAATGGCACAAGTTTATACTAGGAGTCGCACTGTGTAAGTTGCTCCATTTAGATTTAAAAGGAAACATCAAGAAACTTCGATGAGATGAAATGCAGCAAACAAACAGCCTGTTTTTGACCTCTGCTTTTTGCTTTATGCTACTATAAGAGATAATAGGCTCGTAGCTATTTATTGACTTCCAAAACAGGATGCAATTTCCAACAGAGTCATAAACATCTACGTACCAGTAAAGTGAAGCATGCAAGCCGTGATTCTCTGTGTTTTAACATCCAACGGTCCCTATTTATAGCTAGTCTGCAATTTATAGTCGTGGGATTTTACCTCGAGGTGTCATGTTTTTCAAGTGACTTCCAGAAATTGAAACTGGAACAAGGGTAAGCTGTATTTGCCAATGTTGCAGTTATGGTTTAGCAGCAGATTTATCAGTTATGATTTGTGCGATGATCCATCGGAGACTTGCACTGGTATTGTGGGCCATGATGATGATGATCATCATCATCATCGTCGTCGTCATCATCATCATCATTATCATCATCATCACCTTCATCATCATCATCATCATCATCATCATCATCATTATCGGCTTCATCATCATCATCATCATCATCATCATTATCATCATTGTTACCTTCATTATCGTCATTACATCATTATCATTGTTATCATCATCATAA
>JAAAKM020006971.1:45458436-45489956 GCA_010016025.2 Alatinidae sp. Z8VKAUB7J3
TCATCATCATCATCATTATCATCATTGTTACCTTCATTATCGTCATTACATCATTATCATTGTTATCATCATCATAATTATCATTATCATCATTATCATCATCAGCATCAGCATCATCATCATCATCATCATCATCATTATCATCATCATCATCATCATCATCACTATCATCATCATCATCATCACTATCATCATCATCATCATCATTGTCGTCGTCATCATCACCATCATCATCATCATCATCACCATCATCATCATCATCATCATCATCATTATCGGCTTCATCATCATCATCATTATCATCATTGTTACCTTCATTATCGTCATTACATCATTATCATTGTTATCATCATCATAATTATCATTATCATCATTATCATCAGCATCATCATCATCATCATCATCATCATTATCATCATCATCATCATCATCACCATCATCATCATCATCATCATCATTGTCGTCGTCATCACCATCATCATCATCATCATCATCATCATCATCATCATCATCATTATCGTCATCATCATCTTCTTCTTCTTCATCATCATCACCATCATCATTATCATCATCATCATCATCATTATCATCATTGTTACATTCATTATCGTCATTATCATTGTTATCGTCATCACAATTATCATTATCATCGTCATCACAATTATCATTATCATCATTATCATCATCATCATCATTACATCATTACATTATTAGCGTCATCAGCATCATCATCACCATAATCACCACCATCATCATTTTTTAAAACTTCATGAATCCTTTTCATTTTCTATGTAAAAATACATCCATTTCTCTCTTTACAGGTATAACGGATCTAGATGATATATGTTGTTACCATACAAGAAGATCAGCATTAAGCCAATTACTGTTCCGTTTACAAAAGATGAAATATGTAGATCTAATAATACAAGAGATCATCTCAAAATTTAATAATCAGCATTAGGAATACAAACTTCATTAAGTATCAACAGAAAGGATCTACTATCCTTTGCCATAACACCTATGGCACTATTACTCAAATTAATGAACTTAACACTTTCATGATGTGATTCCAGATCTTTGCATAATGATTCGTATTTCATATTTTTGCTGTCCAATTTCTTTTGTATGTTAGTTTCAAACCCTACAGTGAGCTCAAGAACATAAAGCTTGCCTCGAGATTTAATAATTAGATCTGGGCGAAGATAAGGACCAGCAATGATAGATGGAGACTGACATCCAAGTATATCAGCAAATATTTCCATCTCATTGTTAGATAAAGTAATGAAATCAAGTATAATTTTGAGAACGGAATCGTGCCTCCAAGGTGGCGAAAGGCAGCCCGATACGACATGTTGAAGAGTTTGCGGGTTTAAGCATTCATGACGAAGATTACTACTACATTACTACTAACGATATACAGGAGTTTTCCAAATAACATTAGCTCTTCAACATCAGGCATGCTACCAAGTGGTTCACCAAGTAGTTACATTGCATTTTTGTATTAACAGACTCTTATTAAAATATTTCTTGAGTGATTTTCTGTTAATTAAGAAAAATTTCTTTTTAAGAACTAAAGTTCGATTGGAGTAAAAAATGCAACATTGTTAACATGCCTGCAGAAAATAAAAGTCATCCCTGAACGTCTCCTTCACGGATCCTTTCCCCCAGCTCTCCTGTAGCCCTTTATGATCGCCAGTGGCAATTACTTAACAGACATACATTTAGGTATCTAACAGCATCCTTAAAGGTGCTGGCCTATTCTATGAACTATCTATCTATGCACCGTGTATTTTCAGAGTTTTGCTTAACACCCAAAGCGAGCGTGCAACAACTAGCTTGTAAGGCGGATAAATTCAGAAAGATTCTCTAATAAAAGAAATCATCTCTGAGGCATCTTATTTAAAAGTAGCTGAGTTTGCATGAGTCTTCCGCAGTGAGCATCCATGTCTCCGATCCGTATAAAGCAATTGGAATTATTAGAGCACTGCAGGGTCTTGCCTTTAGTCTGTTTGAGTCGGACGTTTGATTCCGCAAATTTTTAAGGCAATCGAAGGATTCGTAGGCCATACTGGTTCTTCTTTCAGCTTCGGTACTTATACCAGGGAGTGAGCGTCCAAGAAAGACAAAGCTGCCAACATGCTCGAGCAGTTGGTCATCAATTGTGATGTCTTCAGTAGCTGAGGAGAAAATGCATTTCGATGCATTAATCTTCATACCTCTACATACCATGAATACTATTTCATTGCGGTCAGTTAAGGCTACAAATTTCTTTAATTTTGTCAAGATTTTGGATTAAAATGATCTTTTTATGTGCATTCATATAATTTAATCAGCATTGACTCTATATGCTGACAATGACGTTTCAAGACAATATTGACAAGGGGCTAAACATACTGGGGATGCAGATTCTGCCAAACCCTGTTTTTTATCGTCAATGGGGCAAAGCAAATTAACTCTATGCAAGGTTTCGTACAGCTTAATTCAACAGCTGTTGGATATACGTGAGATACTTGCAAAATCTGCGAAATTTTGCTAACTAGTTATTTCGCAGCTATGGGAGAAAAGTTATTTATTTATGATCAGTGATTGACAGCATTGATGTTCCCCATAGCGATAACCACCATCTTTAATCAATCTCACTTCCGTATTTACTCTATTTATGTATGCACGGTCACGAGATTTGGATTTCAGCATCACTGAGTTTGTTGATGACAGGGAAAGTGCCAAAATTGAGACGTTAGTTTTTAAGAAACTTGGGCAACAATTCAAGAATTACAAGGCCTACGAAGGTTTGTCGGTTTTTCGACTACACCGTCTGTGTTCCTCTGTCATAACCAACTTTTATTTGCAGTCCAAGGTTCAGTTTATAGAGCGTTTGTTTTAGTTGATACCGATCGTGCTAGGCTACATTTGTCGCAGGTTCGTTTTGTTTGTTGGAAGTTGTCCCTCGTCTCGGTTTTTATTCAATGATTAAAAGTAAACGTAGGATAGAGCCATAATGTCTAGCCTTAAGGTGACTTGTAGTTACTGTGTGTATTCTATTAAGACTCAAGCTATTTATTTAGCGTATGTTACTATATAATATGTGTGGTATACCGGTGCCAGCCGAATTATCGATAGGGCCAACTATTGATAAGTTGGCTCATATAAACGAAGACTGATTAGTGCAGATGCCCCTCGTCCATGTTTTTTATTTTTAAAGCACTCTTGATGTCAAAGTAAACCACAGAACATATATCTTTTGTCCTAAAGGCTTTACAGGTTATATGATACTATGGGTCTATCATTCGATCACCTGATTGAATCACATCAGGTGCCCTGAACGCGGAATCCATGACGCTCTGCCAAAATACGAGATGTGTGACAATTGTATGATGCTTCACATGCACATACGCCGTGGATGAAGTTTGTTCGCCCAATTCTACTTTCTCAGTATATTTTATTGCCGGTTTATTACGATAGCGAGCTTCCAACGGTGACCTCTCTGTTACTTACCAATCTCGAGGAAGTTAATTTTATGGTTGATATTTAACTAGAGGAACACAAGCTTACGGCAGAAAAGCGAGTTCCTTGCTCTTGTCCTCTCGCCGACATATTATTGATAAATGAGGACTGAAGAAATCGTGATAAAAGTAGCTTTTCGGACGACCAGACATGTCAAGAAAGCGATTTGTTGATGGATTTTAACAGCTGTAGATGACATAATTAGGTGACTTACACAAAGTGATGACTATACTTTGTTTAGCTTATACTTTTATAAGCTGTTTAGATGAATGTGAAGAGACAAAATGTTTTAATGCATGAATCCTTTTGTACCATACAATACAACACAATACAGTATTCTTCTATGTAAAGCAAGCACTTTTCATACATTAATGTCATTAAACGACTTGCAAATGTGAGTGAATTTCATAATTCGTATAGACAATCTACTGCAGCTGACTTCATTAACTCCCATAAAGTACTTAAAACTATATTCGTCACCATCCTTCCTATTTTACATTATTTTGTTAATGTTGTTTCAAATGTTGGGGAAAGAGGCAGGATGCAGAGCAACAAGTTCTTAAAGGAATATGTGGTCAGATATTACAACCTTTATCTCCCAATCTTGTATTATTAGTTAGGAATGGCAGGTTATTATATTTACAGGTACTTATTATAGGAAATATTTAAGTATGATATGAAGCATATTCTAACATGGTTACAGTAAGGTTGGTCAATTCTGTTATCTGGGTGCTTTATCAATAGTATCAGATTCTTTTCATAATCCATGAGAGGTGGTCATACTAGGCTGTGGAGCCTGCTTTGTGG
Source organism: Alatinidae sp. Z8VKAUB7J3 (assembly GCA_010016025.2). Taxonomy (NCBI): domain Eukaryota; kingdom Metazoa; phylum Cnidaria; class Cubozoa; order Carybdeida; family Alatinidae; species Alatinidae sp. Z8VKAUB7J3. The sequence continues at coordinate 45,462,748 of JAAAKM020006971.1, forward strand.
CTTGCTTCTCTGCTCAGTAACCTAATTTGAAGGATGTTGCCATCGGATGCCTCAGCTACCCATTATTTTTAGTTAGCATGTTTGGTGGTTTTTCTGGGGTTTTTTTAGGGTAGTTTTAAAATTATCCCACTGCTCACCAGGGGTCTTTGATAAAGAGACTGCTGTTACTACAATGGCACAACGAAACTATGTAGGGGCTGGATCTCACCTCACTGCAACAATACTTGAGTAGAGAGATCATATTTGATAATCTCTTTTCAGAGGATAGCATTGTATATTTTCAACAGACAATGGTCATCAGGTTCATATTTTGAATTTTTAGCCATTGATCAAGCTATCAAGAACGTGCATTCATGCACTGACCATATTGATTGTAGCTTATTATATATGGACCGTGTCAAGTATGGACTAAACAGCAATATATACCCAGAATATTAAGTCAGTAAGTTATAAAGGCGTGCAACTAAGGTGCATATAAAGCCCATCCTAGCCACATTTTCCAACAAAATTTGTTATCAATTTTGCTTGTACTTCATCTAAGGTATGGACCTTTTAATTGTAGGCTTGCTACTGGTCATTATCACATATAGGTACTTTTGTCCCCTTCCCTCTCTTTGTAGCCTTTAAGTAACCATATTTTGGACTTGCATTCAATTTTTTTTCATCTCTTTCAGATCAAATATTGTTCATAAGGATGTTATGACTGTAGAAACAATGAACCTGACACCAAATATCACTACCAAGTGTCAAGTTGTTTGTCCATTTTTGACTGAATTGTGCCATGACCTTGATACTGGTATCTATTACTGCAGTTATGAGGAGTGGGCTTATGCCATAGCTGCACTTGTATGTACAATAGCCAGTATACTTCCTTGTGGATTGCTTTTGAGTTGTCTTGCAAAGAGGAGGAAGCGTAGACAAAAGAGACTGTTCCAGCAAATAAGTAGACAGATTTCAGTTACAAGTACTGATGCAGGATCAAAGTTTGGGCAGTCAGATTCAGAATATGAGGTAAACCACAATAATGATTATATATTTTTTCTGTAAACATATACCTATATTGAGTTGCATAACAGATATATTTTCCTAAACATTGTCACCAGATACTGGTCACAGTGATCATGTGGATTGGAGTATAAAAATGCTACACAAAGAGCAAAGAGAAGAGGAGAATTGAAACAAATAGAAAATAAGACAAATGTGAGCTGAACAATGAGAAATTGTGTAAGCTTTAACAGTAAATGCTGTGACCAGTGTAAACAAAAACATTAAGCAAAACAAACCTGTTTCTTTATGTAACATTCAACATGGTCCAACTTTACATTCACAATTGACCTTTATACAAATTGTGTGATGAAACTGATTCAGGCATCATACATTCATGAACTAAACTTTAATTTTTAAGCTCAGCCTCATAATGGCAAAATTATATAAGGAGTGATGTTTGTTATCTTAAAAGGAAAGTAGCCCCTGTGATTCTTGGTTAAATGTAAAGAACATTTTCTCCCCTTTAAAATTTATGACATTTCTATTTTAGCCATTCCATTCTCCAATATCACCAAGAGGAACTGTGGCACATAGCGGTATTCACCCAGGTAACAATGAAAATGACATTTTTATCATCTATCTACCTACCTACCTACGTACCTACGTACCTACATACCTACGTACCTACGTACCTACGTACCTTCCTACCTACCTACATACCTATGTACCTACCTACGTACCTATGTACGTACCTACCTACCTACCTACCTACCTACGTACCTACATACATACCTACATACATACCTACCTACGTACCTACGTACCTACCTACATACCTACCTACATACCTATGTACCTACTTACCTGTGTACCTACGTACCTACCTGCCTACGTACCTACGTACCTACTACCTATATATGTATATAATCTGGCACTGTTCAGTTGACTCCTGGTCCTTAAATACAATAACCTATTTGCAATTAAAACCTCTTTACAATTAAAATTGAATTTGTCAAAGTATAATTCATACTACTGAAGAGCAGGCCTGTAAAGAACTTGTTCATAAAGGGTGATGACATAGAATCCACACTGCTCTTTTAGAACTGTTCCTAAAAGAAAGGGAGTGAGCATGAAGCCATTTCTGGTTTCAGCATTTGATGTCTACTGTATTGTTCCGCTCCATCATCTTTTAAGTATAGTTCAGTCTACTCTTGTGGTTTAATGCCATGATTTGATTGCCCTTCATGAATTGCAGACTTGCCTTGTTGTCGGAAGTGTTCCTTGAAACAACTTTTGTGATTTTGCCAAGCTTTGTTGCTTTTATTTAACACTGTCACCAGGTTCGTGTCTTTTAGTTTATTTTGATTCTGCATCTCCCTGTTAGAAGGTACTCTTTACTCTACTTGTTCCTCATTTCCTAGTCATTATGTCAATTAAATCACTATATATTTCTTTGATTCTTACATTACACTCACTGTATATGCTCTGGTACATAATGAAACAAGATGTTGCATTTTTCAACAGGCATGTATGGAACATTTTCAAGTCTTCCAGACACATTTGGACCAGCTGGAACATATTCTTCACAACAAGGAACAAAGCATCCCTATCTCTCACAAGGGGATTTAAGACCCCCTGGGGCAACTGGACTTCCATTTGACTTTTCACATTTTGATGACAAACCTGAATATGAACATAGGACAAGTATTGCATCTGAGCCAAGTAGACCACATTTTCAAGTGGGTAGACTATATCCAGACATTTCAAGGAGCTGTAATTCTTTTGTTCAGTGTATTGACAACAGTGATCATATGGATGACAGGACAGGCAGCCATCAATCTTTGTCAAAGGCAGTGGACAATGCCAATATCTCCCATCATGGGGTGGAAAGTACAGCAGACAATGGTATTAATAGTGATCAACAGAATGCAGCAAGTGTACCAGTTCCGTATCAAAGTAGTATTTGCTCTAGTGTGAGGAATGACACTGATGAGGAGGATAGTGTACATGGAACGTCACCATATATGTACACATTGCCTACACGAAAGGTATGCCACAGAAATCTATTAAGCTTTTTATAGTTCATCATCCACTTCCACTTGAGGGAGTGTGCTAAACTATTGTGCAAACATCCTCTTGTGGTAATTTAATTAACAAGTGTTCTCCATGGTGGCTATTGTTTGATTATTGGGACAGTGGGTTTGGGTACATTGTAACTATTGTCTTTAAGTCTGTGATAAGCTGATGGCATAGACTTAGCATGCAGTGCTTGCATTAAATATGTATGTTTTGTGTTGGCGCCAAGGATGAAATTGCCTGTGGTACCCTGAAGAAGGTGATGCACCTCTGGACTATGATCTGACACCATTTTTAGGTGGACCAGCAATAAATAATTGATATTAAAAGTTTGCTGCGAGGCTTTAAATAGAGCAAATCAGATGGGCATGAGAAAACAGATAAGATCAGATAAAACCTGGAGTCAGTGCTGCAAAGGCAGAGGGTAACAAGGGGGTTGCTGCTGACCCTAACATCTTCTACTTTGGCTATGTTGATAAGGATTATACTGTGATTTAGGTAAGTAATGAAGTGAAAAATGGCTGTTTTAGTTTTAAATGCCATATAGCTGGTTTGTTGGTTATTAGCAGTGCACAGTGACTGCATACTTACAAAAATATTGGTTATAATATTTTGTAAAGTAGAGTTGTTTTAAAATCTAGCTAGTCCTGGAGAATATTCGTGAAAAGCATCTACGTGAGTTACTTCAAACATTCCGGTGAGAACACTGGTTAAAGGATCCATAATTTCTGTTTCCTCTTGAGGAAGTCATTAAATAAGCTCATATTGCACAAATTTTTGATTCAGCTGTCAATTTTCCATCTTGTTTTAGGATTTTGAAGATCATATAATCAGTTCTGTAAGCAAGAAACCGGAAGATGAGCGAAATGGAACATTCCTTATCAGGGATTCACTGTCAAACCCAGAAAATAAAGTATGATATGCTCTGCCTTAGCCTTTACAATTTAATACACAATTCTTATCAGCTTCGCAGTGTTTTATAATTTGTTTTCAAAACCTGCTTGGTGGGATCGTATGCATTATTTTTTTAATGGATATGAAAAGATGTAAACGGATATATTTTTGCCTTTAGTTTGATGTCAATTCTTGTTTTATTTTAGTGTCAAGTACCACAGTGTTCAACATGAGGTTGTCATAGCTTCTTCTTCCCTGTGTGTTACATTTTCTCTTGTTAATACTTTGTCTGTTACTGTTGCATCCATTTTTCAGTCACTTATTTGTTGTCCGGTGATCTTCTATCCATTGATATTCTATCAATTACTTATATATCGCTTACTTTCAATCCTTAGCTTTTCTATCCTTTAAGTTTCTATCCATCACTCCTTTTTGCTCCATTAGATATAAATCCTATACTTTCAATCCTTACCTTTTTTATCCATTACTTTTCTATCTATTACTCTTCTCTTCATTAGTTATATTTTGCTTATTTTCAATCCTTTACTTTCAATCCATAACTTTTTTGTCCATTTCTTTTTATCCTTCTTATATTTATCTATTATGTTCGTTAAGCAAAAATTTTAGAGAAATAATTTTGCACACACGATCATTACATTATTATATCTTTATAAACGTATCTGCAATTGGCCAGTATCAGAATTATCTCGAGTAATGCCTACGATGGCAAACGAGAGATAAGAGAGATAAACAAAGAAATAAGGGTGAGGGGGGTTGAAGGAGGTGGGGCTTCTTAGTCATTTGGCTAGGGTCATGTTTCTGTTCTCATTGATGACACATTGATGGCTGGTTCTTTCCATGGTCCTTGAGAGGCGGTCCTACTGAGCAGTTGAGCCTGCTTCATGGCTTGCCTCTCTGCCCATTAGCCTAAATTGAGGGGCATTACCCTTGGATTCCCCAGCTGCCCTTTATTTATTAGTTAGCCTGTTTAGTGATTTTACTATTTATTTAGGGTGGTTTCAATATCGAGCCCACTGCTCATCAGGGGTTTTTGATTGAGAGACTGCTAGTGGTGAGGTGTACTTATGCATTGATGTATAAGTTAATGCAATAGGTAAATTGTTTTATACGTGATAAATGATGATATTGTATTTTTCAATTTTTATAGGTTTTAATGGTTTACTGTAAATCGATGGAAGTTCATAGAAATATCTTTTACTTTAAGGTAACTTGAATACAATATTAAAAAGTGGAGGAGTGTTATATGTTTTAAGTAGCCTCCAGTTTGTTCCATCGCTTTTTAAAGCAGAAGTTCTCTTAATTCAATTAAAACCCCTACATTGTTAGACAGAAGGCTTTGCTGTGATTTAATCCTTATCTTTGGGCTAGGTATAAGAGTTTTCTAATGAACTACCTGAAGACCATTCAACTGGACAACAAATTTGTAATTGTTGAACTTAGTACCTTGAAAAGGACTATCTCAAAATTTCCAACACTCTGAGAGGTATAATCCCTGGTTTTAGTACCTTTTGGCATGTGTTTATTAACATTGCCTATACCTTAAGCTCCAACTTTATTTGCTAGACCAGTGGTTTGGATATAGGGTGGTACCACCCCCTTAGGGGCATTGAAAACATCAAAGGGGCCGCTTAAAAACGAGCAATTCCATTTAGTTTATAAATGAGGTATAAATTTATGATCTTTATCTTAATTTTGTTTCTGACTAGCAAACTCCTGTTGACATTGTTTCATTGTTTGCTGTTTAAAATGGCAGTTGTCCGCCAATTGTTTGTTGTGAATGTCGGTGGGAGGGGTGCTAAGGGTGTGCCCCAGCAACTAAAGGGGCGTTGGCATTAAAAGTTTAGGAATCTCTGGGAATTGAACAGCTGGTAGGTTTTGGGGCCATGGTGTCCCAATGGACCTCAGTGCTATAAAACCTTTGTATTGTTATTAATCACTAAATGTAGTACAGTCATTTTAATGTGTAGATTGCATTTTTCAGGGATATCAACATGCAAACAGGTTAGGTTTTGAATTTGTATGCTTTTTTTTGCAACTGGTTTCTAAATCCAGTAGAATGTTTTTCATGATGTAGATTTTCTTATATTGCTAATGTGTGAAATACATTTGTAAAAGTTTCTCTCTCAAATCTATATTAATAGTACAATTTGGGTTAAGAAATATTGAACGGGGGGGGGGGGGAGCTTCTTCCAATTTTGTAACATGCAATAAACACGAAATGAAATGAATCAAAATTATACTTATGGAATTTATTTACAAAGAGTAGTAATTTAGTCACGAATACTTAATTTTTCATAAAATGTAGTCTGATATTATAACTAAAACGGAGACATTCTTAATTCCTCATTATGGATAGAATTTACAACCAAGTACTGGATAAGACTTGATGAGTTGCTGTCCTGCGGCCCGAAACTCGTCTGAAGACAGTTCTTCCAGATGACTAAAAAACTGAATTGGCTTGATATATCTTTGAACGCTTGCAGGCGATGGTCGAGAGAAGCAATAAACTGATCAACAACAGGCAAGAAACTTTCAGTTTCGTATTTTTCAGTTCAACTGCGATGTCTGAACTGTAAATAATGACGGTACCTTTTTTGCAGACCACAATTTTTACTTTTTCAGCCCAGTCATGCCAAACTGCTAATCCTTTATCAGTTGCAGCCCCCGTCCCCGCCCCCTTGGTGGGTGACCAAAGGCTCGGACCCCTTGAGTCTGGGCCCTAATCCTGCTTTGTTGGAAACTAGAGCCTTAGGAGTTCAAAAATGTCCCCGTAATTTTAACCTTACTGGGGGATAGCTATTCATGGTTGCTAAATTAAGGTCGAACACACGCATCACGTTGACGTAGTATGACGTCATTTAATGCTATGTCAAAACTAATTTTGTAACGTTTGAAATGAGTTCCATAGATAAAGAATTTCTTCTTTCGCTTTTTCTTCTTGTTCTTAGCTGGTCACGCCACTGCTGGCAGACAGCCAAATAAACAATTTCCTGCCATAAATTAACTGCCTTAACAGATATTTGGGACGGTCAAAGTAGACGCAAATGTTGGCACTAGATATGAAAAAACAGTAAAATTAGGGCAGATTGTGTAGTATGCATTGTACGTTTTATACAAGAAAAATCAGATAATACAAGATAATAGACATGTTCCCTAAAACACGTCACCCTTAATCGTATTTATACATGACGTACGTAAGTTTATTTAATTTGACTATTCTTGGTACTTGTTCTAGAATAGGATACATGATTATCCAAAAATAAGTCAATTATCCCCTTGACAGGAAACCAATACCTACCGAAAAGTACGATTGAAAGTGCCCTTTCATCAGGGCCGCAACAGAAGTGTGACGTCAATGGCGGAGCCAGCTCTAAAAAGGGGAGGGGGTACACCCTATGTTTAAGCAGAGCCTATCAATGAACAGGTCGACAAACTTCACACCTCGAACAATGGTTCCCCTCTCATTTCCAGCGTCGACGTGAAGCCGCACGTCACGTAACCCTTAGGGTGCATACAGAATCACGACCTTGATAGAAAAAGGGGACAGTCACAGCGCTATCCTAAATTTTGAGGAGTCGGACGATGCTAATGTTAACCTTCTCTTGTAATCCTGAATCTCTGAAGCTCAAAAAGTTTTGCAAGACTTCCAAATCGATCACTTACTGATACTCTCCACTTCAGTTTTCTTCCAGTTAATTGCAAAAATTTCACAAAGCAAAGGTCCTTTCTATTTTACTTTACTTACTTCCTTATAAGTGCTAGGTTCCCATTGATTTTTTCCGGCCCCATGTTTGAAATGTAGCAATATATTTTGGCAGCACAACGTAAAACAGTTCGGTAAATAGATGAACGGTTAGTGGATGGGTCCGTGATTAAACCATGCTACCTCCGACCTGCAATTACACGTACTTAAGTGCACAAAGACTTTAAAACTTTGGTATTATGAGAAAACATTTTTTGATAAAAGGTAAAATCTTAGCCTGCGTGCAGACTAGCCCAGCTGAAGTGGTCTACTACCTTTATTACGTCAGTAGTTTCTGTCTCCACACAGGCAAGTGAAATCTCTGATTACTAGCGTACTCAATTCCACATCTCTCCTCCACGTCATTTGCCCTCCTTGTATAGGCCTAGCGTTGTATAGTGATGTCGAGTCTTGTATATTGTTGTAGAGTGGATTTTGCTTCTGGTCAAAAGGCCGAATGGATTTCTATTGTTATTCTACTTTTATACTCAAAAATCCAGACGTTTGTCCGGCTTGTAGACTTACTCGGCTTATGTTGAGTGTACGGCAGCGCACTAGAGCGAGTTCTTTCATTTTCGCACGCATTTTACACACCTCGCCCTTGATCAGATGATGAGCATCAACCAACCGTGAAAGCTTTTGGCAGTTCCAGAAACATGTCAAAGATCCAGTTTGTGAGCTATTAAATTCTAATAGGTCTCTGACAACCAGTGGCGAAGCCCAGCCCAAGCCCAGCCTGACCTAAAAATTTCAACCAAAATTTAATTAAAAGAGTTTCCCAGTTTCCCTTTTTCCACTTAAACTTTTCCGTGTCACGATGATAAAGTTTAGGCCACCATACCCCAATACAAATACACCTACACATTTTCTTGAACACATCAAAGATTATTACTATGGCTCTGTACCACGTAGTTTAATGTTTTGTAGCTTTTGGAGAAGTGTCAGGCTCTCCCACGTTCGCCTGACAAACGTCACGGATTCGAGCTGATTTAGCCACATGATTAGCTGGTGGAGGCAGCAGTAGCCTTTGTTCCATGCCGTCTACTCAGGCCAAATTAAAACCACCTCACCCTACGTCAGAGAAAAGGAAAATCATTTTAAGAACGGGGGACCACACTATAATGATCTCGTTTTACTTTTTTAACGATCTAGTATCTTGCAAACAAAGGTTTACTTGGAAAATGACATGTATTTGCCCCCGCCTAGCACTTCACTACTTTCATGTTCCATTTTTCATCATCCAAGCAAAATCTATTTTGAGTTCGTTTTCCTGCTCAAAAAGGTCACACAAAAAATAAAAGAATCTGATCATTCCATCGACTTAAAATACTCTTTGTTGATTGGCTGACAATACGACACACATAAGTTGTGCCGAGTCTGTAAGTACTTGTTTGCAAATTTGGGCAGGCTGTACTGGAATAGCATGCCTAGAATTTCGTTATCATACGAACGCAAGTACAGAAAAGGAGTTCTTGCAAATGCATATTAATGGAAGTGAACTTTTAGCAATCAGTAGGTCGACTGTGATCTCTTTTGTAAGGGGATTGCATCAAATAGGGGATTACATCAAGTACACTGCAGACCCGTACCTAGCCACACGTAATGGGGGTTCGATGAGTTACCAGGCAAGAGACAAAATATTTTTAATGGAACTTGAAAATTACAATGAAGTATTAATTAGTACTGTTGTAGGCCACGTATGATGATGTCAAAGAAAATTGATATTGTAATTTTGGTTTACCATAACCGACGGCATTAAGGCATTGACTTTGTATTTAACCTGAAAAGGTTTTAAACAATATCTCAACAGGAAGCAAAATTTTATCGAGTGGGTGTGCCCACTAATACAACCCCCACCTCCCCCTGGCTCCGGCCTCGTACGATATTCAGCCTGACCATGTCTTCACACCAGGCTTCGCCACTGCTGACAACAACAGATAGCTGAAATGAATGTATTAGCCAGCAAGAAGAAACTTGCTACGTCGAAAAAAATATCGGTAAGTTTAATGATCGTGCACAAATGCGAGAGACAAGAACAATTAAACAAAGAGATTGGCTCGAGTCCATGTGCCAAAACAGGACTATCGTTTTATAAAAAGATTCTCCTTTTCAAGGAAGTACAACAACTTTGATAGTTTTGTGATTGCTCGTGTCACTAATAACAAAAAAAGCGATAATAATATAATCAAAGGAAATTTTGGATATAACTTGTAAAACAGAATAAAAATATGTTTTGAACTATTGCGGTACTTAACCTACCATTTTGTAGGTTAGGACAGCATTCGTCTTCCACGTTTTTCAGGCCACTGTCTTGTCTTTTGATTTTGGCGCGTTTTATTCCTGGTCTAGTGGAAAAGTCCAATGAGTTGTATAGTAAAAAATCTAATCGTTTGGCCACACTCACTCTACAACACTATACAAGACTAGATTTTCATAAAAAATCAAGTGAAAAGTAGAACGGAAAGTCCAGCCGTTTGGTCAGGGCTTTAAACATCAAGCTTGTCAGTTGTGTCATCAAATCAAGGCTTCTCGCCTCTTCTCTTATCTTTGTTTTGAAGAGAAGTTGAAAACAACTCTTCCAAGGGTCACATGACCGTTTCAAAACTGAACAATGACATAGGAGACTCACAGCTTAGGCCTACTACCTAAGTCTTCATTTTTCTTACTAGATTTGGTCAAATTGCAGATTTGATCTTTGAGACATTGAGGAGGGATAAATCCTCAAATTTCCCTATTCTATCTCCCCCAGTGTCGGTGTTCTCGAATTAGTCTGGGTATTAGTGAAGTATTGTAAGTTACGCCCATGTTAGGATAAATGTCTATGGCACTTGACCTGAGGGTTAGTGACATAGAGAGAGACCATAGAGACCAGGGCATGAATAGTAGAACATTACTGAGTATATGAGTTTTACACTATTTATTTATACTGTACCTGGAATTTTACAGGCGTTATTTGATCAGAATAGAACAGAGAAGAATGTGTCTGAAATAGAATCTGTTACGATTCGATTATATGTAAATTACAAGAGCGCCGCTTTGTGTGCAATTAAGGGCAATATCACCTAAAATTTGTTGTTATCCACTAAACGTATGAGTCCGAATGAGGTCATAATGTTGATCAATCTTCCCAGTATTAGCATATATATGCTTCATTATATTTCTGTTAAAAATTTGGTAGAATTTAAATTTTTGGCATTGATCCGTCGGGCTCTCGTGATCTTGATTTACAAAGATTAACTTTGGTCTATGTAGTCACTTTTGGTATTTGTCTGAAAGATTGGTCCTTTGGTTGTATACTGGCCTAATATTCGTTCTTTTTTTTGGAAAATAGAGGGATATTGTTGTATCTGCAATTCTATTGTTTGTATAATTGATGATAATTTGGCCGCTGCGTTCACTAAGAACTCAATAAGGAATCACTATAAGCTAATCATTCCTTTAACTTGATATTCAGCGAAGTGCAGTAGTTTCACAATGTTCAAGATATTTATTACAACTTCATTACGCATAAATTATCATTAATTATACAAACAATAGAATTGCAGATACAACAGATATGATTATATTTATCTAAACAATGTAATAAATAACACAAACAACTTCTTTTTAAATTTTGCTGCACATAAAGGCGTAAGATGCATTTAGAAAACGCTGAGATAGGAAACTGTTCTTTGCAATTTTAGTTTAAAAATACCAAGTGTAAGCAACTGAGTTTAAGCGATATATCCAATGGACCTGAGGAAGTCGTTTAGAGACCTTTATAAACCAAACGTTGTCAATTATAGTTCACTACTTTGGCTTTTTATGCATCGTTACTTTTCGCTGTCAAATACATAGAAATAAGTATAAAGAATTTCTACGCGTCCGATTTAAATAAGAGCGGATTTAGATCAATCACCCCTTTACCAACTTTAAACAAGCCCGACGTTAAGAAGGTCAGAGTAACAGGAGGTCATTTTTAAGGTCCTAGCAAAAGTACATTTCTCCCTCCCTTTCACCGCTCTGAAAGCCTCTTTCTCAAGACAAAAGTGTTGGTACCCCGTCGACAAATACAATATTGCAGCTTAATAGTTTTTCAATAACACAGGTGACAGGTAATGTATAACTCACAGAAGTATTACTTTGAATTACGTGTGTCTAACCTCTTCTATTCTTTAAATTCTTTAATATATATCTGTTATTCGATAAAATATACATAAGAGTTAACAAATTTCTGACACATAACCGTAAAATACAATGTGTGTGGACTATCTGCCTCTACTGCTACATTCCCATTCTAATTTGATGTATGAGACCTTGCCCTTTAAACTCATCAATTAGGCGCCTAAGGGCAGGCTCATAATTTATTTTGAATGCATTCAAAGATATTTACATAAGCTACTATTGCCTTACACTATAGTGGGAATATATTCTGACCTAGCCTATTTTATACTCGGGGACATAAACTGGACTAGCCTAAATCATACCCTGGGTATCAAAAAGCCTGTGCCATAATAACCCCGAGTATACTTTGGACTGTAAATACAATCTGGCCTCTTACAGTGGTTTTAATGCTGCTTAACATTATTACAAGGCTTGTTTGACAGGTAGCCTCACTTGCCTTGTGGCTTATACTGCCGTTTAGTTACTTGCCATCAATGTCCAAAAAGCGTGGCCTTCTTTTGCAAACGGTTTAGGTAATGGATCATAAGTCGCCGTAGATCTTTTACCTGGTGAGGTAAAGTTTCCAAGAGAGGTTGACAGCCATTCTTAGCATTCTGGTAAAGATTCCGTCAATTCTTTAAAAAGTTTTGTCTTGTTTCCATGCAATGCTACCGAAAGCAGTACAAAATAAACCTATGCGTTTCAGATAGAGCTACTTTGTTTTCCGCTTTCCCTGCAGGAATTGGTATGTAATAAAAGTGAATTCATAAAAGGGACAGAAATGGATCAGTTGGTCTTTACGATCTTGAAGTTGCTGTCTTCAGTTTTCCAGTGGGTAATGATAATCACTGCCCTATGATGCCTTACCCTTATCAGGGGCGAATCCATACCGAAACAAGCGGAGCATGTACTTCAGTCAAAATAATCGAAAAGAAATATTGTCGAGAAATGGACAAAAAAAAGTATTAACATAAGTAGTAAATATTATCTTTCGGTCATAACTAAAGTTTTCTCTTCATTTTCGATATCTGCTTCAAAGTTGAGATATCAAACATCACAATTTGCTTTTCCTGCTTTTGCCTGCCTTCTTTGGTTATGTGCTGACGTGATCAGCGCTCGATGTTAATGTCCCCATGGAAACCAACTCGTGTCGATTCCTTCTAAGAAAGCATCTGCTTCAACATTCCTATTGATGCTTCAAAAATTAGTATGTCATGGTGAACAATCTTTTATTATATTCTCACTATTGTTCTACGTTTCTAGTACGCATGTCAGCTTCACCTGCCTCAGGTGACTTTTCTAAAAGCAGTACGTGAGCTTACACCCAACGTGGCACGTCGCAAAGGCCACGTCGCAAATGCCACGCAAAAATGTGCTTTTAGACTGAAGTGGCAAATGCCACGTCGCATGTTTGAAAAATACCTGCTCAGAAGAAAGATGTATTCCTCAGGAAGACATTGTTATTGGGCAATACTCTTATGAGTCTAACAGTTGGCAGGAGAAAACGAGATGGAGATGGTGGGTTCATCTCATATCAGACAGGGAATGTCGACTTGCACAGCGCGTTTATAGTCTGAAGGAACCTTAAACTACACCCCAGAAGATGTCCTTCGTGATTTAGCGGCCATCGTAAAGCCTTACTTACAGAGGTAAGATACTAATACCGCGGATGCATGAGGGGTAAAGAACGACCAGTACCCATTCTAAGGTAATACGTTGTTGTTCTGCATAGATTGTTTAAGTATAAAAGACGTATTATAACCTACGTCTGTTCGGAACTCGCTATGTCATTGCATGATTTTGCAGTTGTTTATCGTACAGAGTGACCAAGACCGTTTGAAGGGGACTGATATTTCGTGAGCATGCCTAAATTGAATTTAAAACTATGCAAATTATACAATATCACCTATTTAAACAGAAACTGCAATTCATAAAAGAATGTTCATCAAGGAAAGAGATCAAATTGTTCTGTATTCGTTTGTCTAATTAGAGAACTTTAGCCTGAATCGATAACCTGCGGCCTAACCAAACACGTTGGGCTTGCCCATGGTTCTATGAAAGTGTTGGCAGTTGAGTACCCTTCCAAACAAAAAGAATCAGATAAGAGAGCCTTTACCCTGGTCCTCACATGCCAAGCTGGTCATATGATGTGAACAAAGACTATCCTGATTGGCTGAGAAGCAACTGTGCGACGTGGCATGATTTTGAAAAATGGTCTGGTCCGTTTCTCGAGTGGCATAGAAGTGGCACGTCACATTTGCCACGTGGCGTGTTACTTCGGTGTGAAAGGGTTAGTGCTTTTGTATAGTTTCATTCCTTAGTGACATGCCACGTCGCATTTGCCACTTCGGTGTGTAAGCTCCCTAATATTGATAAAAATATCCCCTGAGTTATCACATCGTTCAGTCGTGTGAGAGGAAATTATCAAACTTCAGTTCTAAAATTCGAATTTCAAAACAATAAGATTGGTTTTCTTATCTGTTCGTGTGGAGCTGTCACAGATCATAATAAATTTCACCAACCTTAGGGTTAAAGCAGGGTCTTTTAACAGGTAGGTGGGTACTGTTCCACTCACAAGGGGCATTTATTCAGATATTAGATTGTTCAAAGTTAATCCTTAACAAAGTTTCCGAATGCAATTGTGTACGTTGCACGGCTTTCTCGCATTCCTTAATACACGTTGTTTTTTCTATAAGCAACTCTATTTTCGGGGTCAGGCCTCGAGTTGCTTAGCAATTTTCAAAAATCAGGCCTGGAGTTGCTTAAGTAGTTGCTTAGGTTTAATAGATTAAGTCTGTTGGCCTAACAGAGCAAGTATAGATCTGAGAATGTGTCATAGGAAGTCTAAAATTAATCCTGCATCAAAATGTTGGTCATCAATCCATGCCAGGTGAACAGTATTATCATGCTTGGCAGACAAACATGGAAACTCTTGCACTCATGTTTGGATTGATAATTGCAACAAGGGCATTTGTAAAGTTCTGCAGGCCTACTTGGAATAAAAGGTCAGCAACTGTCAATTAGCTTTTATTAAATTGTTGATAGAATAAACTACACACATTACAAATATTATTTAATTCAGAATAAATTATAGATGATTTTGGAAGGGATACGAAACTTCAGTAGCGCCTTGTAGCTGTTTGCATTTTATTGTCTCTTAGCCATTACAAAGGCAGCAGTATTTTTACTTCTACTTCAAGTGCTACGTGCCATGTTTCCTTCTGTTATTCTTCTTGATTCCCACACGTACACTGGGCTCCTTCATATCGTAGACATTTCAAGGTTTGACATGTATATTTTGATTTACATTTAACTGTTTTCATATTTCTTTTACATAAGACATAAAAGTCAATATGTACAACGTTTTGCTTTCACAGGCTTAATTGCTGTTAGTTCATGTTGGACTTTCGGAGAACTTGAACGAACAGCAGTTAAGCTTGCGAGAGCGAAATGTGATAGACTTTAGTGTCTTATGTGAAAGAAACAAATTGCTTCCTAATTATACAAGATTGCTTTCATGTTATGATGAATACCTAGTATGGCATTGGCCTATGCATGAACTGCAATTGCATAACGTTAACAGCGGCGAATAGTTATGTGACAAATTTTCCATTTCAAACATGAAACAAGCTTTATAAAACTGGAAATAATTTGATCTCACGGAGATGCAAATAAGAATGCTCCTGTCTAGGACTGGTACGGAACAAGTGACGCGTGATCTTACGCGGAGCTGAAGACTGAAGACGCTCAGCACTACCCTTGCATGCAGTGCACTATGCAGTCTGAGTCTAAAAGTTGGCCGTTTGGACACATAACCACCCTAGGATCAGGTTTCTGAATTTCGATCCTTAAATGTTACACTTGCAATTTATTGCACACTAACTTTATATAGTAAAGAAATACTCGAACGAGTATGCGGCATAACTTGGTACGGTAGAACTATTTAATTTCTATTATTCATAGACTTACTTTCGGTATTACAACGGGCGCACTATTCAGATTGAATTTTGCTTTCACTGAATCCAAGGAAACGTTTGGAGAAAAATGTGTAGTACTATCCTGAGTAATCTCATCCTCACTAGCACTGCTGTCGTTATCGTTGCTGTCTTCGTTGTCCCCTCCATAAGCATTCGCCAGGGCATCCATGTTTACTTCTCTAATGTGCAATCCCTGTTGAAACAGCCTCTTCTTGAAAAGTGAGCATAGGGTTCGATGATTCGAACATCTCAATTCCTATCTCAGCAGGACGGTGACAGAGAAACTGCCAGTTACTCCCACCGTGTTTTCCGTTCCGAAGCCATTTGGAGAAGCAGATTTTGCCATCGTCTGTATTTTTGAATTGTCTATTGTTTTTAAAAGGGAATGGAGCACTGTGAATTGTGCATTACTTAAACAGTATGCCATACAGTATGCAAAGTCGTTTTTTGTTACCCCAATGTTTCACTTTTGCTTTATAAGGATAAAAACCAAACTCACCAACAACGAAAAATCACCACAAATGATATCATGCAAATTGGAATTCTATGCAATTATAGGAATCGAATGTTTTTCTTTATAAGGTAGATTATGTGTAAGACAAGACCTGTGTTGCAATGGGGGATATGCTACGGTGCTGGCCACAATAGAATAAAGTTAAAATAGAGGTAGGTGTGAGTAAATAGTAATTTATCTATCTAAGTACAGTCTTCGATTCGAAGGTCGGTAAATCTTTCGTACAACTTATCCCTATCACATCCTAGCCTTTTTATGTCTCTATAGCATGCTACTTTCGTCCAGTCCTAGTTATAGTCCCCCTGTAACATTGATTCTCAAAATTTTCCAGACTTCTTGAGTGGAGGTCCACTCACAATTTTCTCGTTTATTCGCAATCCTTTACAAAGAATCATTACTGTAAATCCTCAAATATGGCTCCGGGGCTTATGTGCAAAAGGAAACTTTTATATGGCGTTTCTTCGTGGGCGAGTGCATTAAAGAGGCGTCTAATCGGTAATTTTAAGAATGGGAACCATGCTTTGAGGCAAAGATTCTATTATAAATAATTTTCACTAGCACGTGCAGTCTCTCCGTCAGGAGACCCTTGATGAGCAGTGTACCCTATTTAGAGACTATTCTAAATAAACAGTAAAAATCACTAAACAAGCTAACTAATCAATAACTGGCATTTGGGGCGTCCATGGGCAACGGTCCTAAAATGAGGCTATCAGGCAAATAAGCAAGCCATGAGACACGTTCAACTGCCCAGTTGGACCGAGTCTCACGGATCATGGAAAGAATCTATATAATGAGAGCAGATACTACATCCATTCCTCCCCCAAGGTGCCTTGAAACGTTAAATGCATAAAGTTTTGATAGATACGAGTCGTTTAAAAAGAAACTAGAATGAATGAAATTTATACATTATTAGACAAACAACTTGGAGCGCACACACTTTTTGGTATGTTCGTCAATAAAACAAATGAGGGAACCATGTTTTAGGTGCCGTGAAGGTGTATTTGATGCCAGGATCATGGTTTTCATGAGTTAGAAGAAAATTTATTAGCTCCCATTGGCTTGTTCGCAGAGGAACTCCTTGCAGACTTAGGATATGCAATACTGTTCGAATTGTTACCTGGAATGTCCAGAGCCTAAATCAACTTGGAAAATTGATAAACGTTATACGTGAAATGGGTAGATGTAACATCCATGTGTTCAGAGAGGAGCACAAGGCTGGAAAGGCAGTTATCCTTTCCATGGCAGCAACTAAGAGCATATTATCGTATTAAGCTTTCAATGGGAGTGTTATCTTAGTGAGAATCAAAGCTTGACCTCTTAACATTTCCTTCATCGAGGTGTATGATCCTACTATGGAAGCTAGCGACGAAGTAGTTTAAAATTTTTACAATATTGTGCAAACCGTTCTACAAATGTGCCCTAGTCAGAATGTCGTTTTTGTAGCTGGATGTGAGCCAATTCTCCTTATCCTATGAGTAAATTAGGATTGGGTACTGCCAATGCTGCTTGGGGCCATCTTATCAATTTTTGTCATGACAACGATATGTGTGTTACTAACAAAGCATTTCAAAATCACAAATGAAGGCTTTACATGTGGCAATCACCGGCTGACAGATACCGAAATAAGATTGACTATATACTGATAAACAAAACATGGCTCAAATGTATAACAAATTTGAGAGCTTATTCGGGAGTTGATGTTGGGTCAGACCATAACTTAGTCTACAACAGGTCAAAGTGCGGATCAAGAGTGATGGTATGAAATGCAATAGGCACCGAGTTAAGCTCATGAAGCTGGAAGATCATGCCACGCGTAAAAATTACAATATTCAAATCAGCAATAAATTTGGTGCACTCCGTTTGATTAACCGAGATCGAACACCGGATAATTTGTATGGTACCATGAAAGAGATGATACTCTCTACACTCGAAGAAGTTTTAGGTAGAGCTACCAAACGAACAAATAATTCATGGATAACTGCGGAGACCTGGCAGTTAATGAATGAACGACGTAACCTCAATTCTGTTTGAAATTCTGTTACAGACAGCACGGAGAAACATAGAGAAGCTAAGCAAACGGACAGAAAGCAGTAAAAAAGACAAGCACAATTGGCTTAGTTAAAAGTGTGCGGAAGTGGATGAAGGCTTACTTCGTCACAGTACACGAAAAGCTTACAAACTTGTAAAGAGCTTAAGGAAAGGCTGTAAATCCAGACAAAGAAAAACCAAAGAAGATCAAGGGTAAATCATGACAAACCAAAAAGATATTTTAAAAAGATGGAAAGAGTATGACGAATCTTTATACGATGATGAAGGGACCAGCCAGAGTAACTTTAGCACCGAACGATTCCCCCTGATCTTGCAATTAGAAGTAGAGGCCGCTATTAAGAGACTCCCACGCAGGAAAATGCAAGACTTATTCAATACTAACAGCGCAGCAGCAAGAATTCTGTGTAAGCTATGCAACGAAATTCTTGAAAAGGAGACCCACCGTCTGACTGGATGAAATTGGTTTTTATTACTATCCCGAAAGCAAGTGGAGCTAGAGAATGCTCTGACCATGGAATTGTTGCTCTAAGAAGTCATGCCAGTAAAATTCGCATTCAAGTGTTGCTACAGAGAAATTATAAGGTTACTAATGAACACTTTTCCGATGTGCAGGTGGGATTTCGTCAAAAGTTTGGGATCCGAAACCAAATTGTTAACATCTGAATGATTAAGGAGAAAGCCAGAGACGTTAACACACCGATAAACATGGCGTTTGTAGACTGCCAAAAAAGCTTTCGGTTCTGTTCACCATTCAAAACTTTGGAACGTCTTGAACAATATTGGAGTTAACAAATCGTTAGTCAATCTCCTGGCTAAACTTTACGAAGGGCAACTGGCAGCAATCAGAGTCGAAAATAAGCTAACGGAGGTCAGCATCAAGAAAGGTGTAAGGCAGGGTTGTTCCATCTCTGCCATGCTATTTAACTTTTATTCAGAGGAAGTTATGAGGAAATCTGCTGACGAATTGGCTGATGTTAGTGGTTCAGTTAGTGAAATTACATTTAACAGCCTTAGGTATGCGAATAACATTGTCCTAATTTCCACCTCTTTTGGAGGGCTTGAAATTCCTTTGGAAGAAATTTACCAAGTTTCCACTAACTTTTGACTGTAGATTAACACTAGGAAAACCAAAGTCCTGGCAGCAACAAGGGCACCGGAAACTTTGAATATACGACGTCATGGGCAACGTCGGGAACAGGTAGATCATTTCAAATATCTTGGGGCCACCTTTGATCGCACAGCGGATGCCAGGCAAGAAACTAAAATTCGTATAGGTGCAGCAAGATCAGTCCTGAGGTCTTTTTCATCCCTCTAGAAGGATCATTCCCCTCAGCAAAAGACTCGTCGTCGTAGCTTGGTATGGCCGGTTGTTCTTTACGGAAGTGAGACAAGGGACCTAAAAGCTGCTGATTCTAAGCGACTCCAAGCCTTCGGAATGTTCTGCTATAGACGTCTGCTCGGTATAAATTGGTCCGACCGAAGAACAAAACAGTCAGTTCTAACTAAAATCCGACCACAGAGAACATTCCCAGCTATAATAAAGAAGCGGAAACTGCAAGTTTGGGGGGAAACCACTAGTGTACAAAATTTTTATACTCACATGTGAGAAGGCAGGATTCATCGAAAACAGGCGAGACGACGAAGGAGAAGGTGGGTGTATGATATCAAGGACTAAATAAAGGAGACGTTAGCCACATGTACAGCTACTGCACGACGGGACAGAAAGAGCTGGTATCTCTGGTGCACGAATCTACGATACCAGACCCTGACCATGAGGATGGGAGCAATTAAGAAGACGAAGGCTTATTCGAGGCTGCCAGCTGATTAATATTGGCAAGTTTTTACGTAAGAGGTGTTTCGAAGGAGATCAGAGGTCAGGGCTAATTCGATTATCTATTTTAACATGACAGAAATGTAATTTTGTAAACACCAAAAATGAGAAATCTCAAGTCGTCCATTTTACAGTAGAGTTCAATGAGATGGGCGCACCTGGATCTCAACAATTCTTCTATATTTCGCCGTGTTTGGACTACGCTCACTCTCATGTAACAACTCAAGTCAAATCTGTTTTGGGATTTGAATATAATGACGAGGAAAGATGAGAACACAAGACTACATGCCTTTGTTCACAGCACAAACAAAGGTTGATGCAAATCGTCAGACCACAAGCATAACGAGGCTAGGATTATTTTACCATTGTTGGTCATATAACGTGCCCTGCAGGAGCCGCAACTGATTTTTTAGCTCACTGACACCAGGGGGACCTCAGTTTTAGAACCATGGGTCAATAAGTTGGTCTATCTCCATCTCTTTTTTTACCGTAGTTGTATCCTTCAAGTGCCATGATGTTAAAATAAATTCTTGTAGTACGTGTTACGAAGAGTTCAGTTCTCTCTTTGCGATTATTTCTGCCCACCTTTCTTTAACGTTCAGCTTCTGAAATTTGTTTTTCAAAACTATTTATGTGGCGTTTCTTTAGTTTCTCAGATATATCAAATTCGTAACACATTTGAAAAGCGACTATTGATTTCAGTTGGTAAGTCATGTCTGTGATGTACTTTACGGCCGAAGGCCGAGGCTCAGTGTTCTTATTTTTCGGTTGCAGGCAGGCTCATTTGTTCTTACTTTGTTCTTACGACACTGCTGCAAACTGATGGAGTTGAGGAGTGTGGCATCAATTGTGTGGTATCCGTTGAATCTTCACATATATAAAGTGTGTTGGACATTCGGTTAAGTTATGTAAGGATGGATGAAATATATCTGAAATATGCTTTGCCGACTTAAATTATTAGGCGTTTTCTACAGTTGTGTTACATATATAAATAAATAAAAGATGAAATTTAAGTGTAGTCAGATGATTACCATGGCTACACTTGGCGACTGGCTCCGACTTTCTGTTTATGAGAAGTCTTTCTGCGGATCCAATCAAATCCAATTTCTGTTCCAAACAATGCGGTACCATCTCCGATGCGCTTGTATTGTATCACTGCCTTTCAGAGCGGGTTTTCAACGCTAATCGTGCTTTGGAAACTTGGTTTCAGTTAAGCAGCATTGGAAACTTGGTTTCAGTTAAGCAGCATTGGATGTTGAAGACTGTTTTCGTAGTCCTAACAATAGACAATGAGCTACAATTTGCATTGCCTTGTCGACAAACTAATAAGTAGCGCTTCCTGAAAATCATCCTATAACTGAGGAGTTGCATAGTAGATAAACGCAAAACATTAGACAAGCTAAAGAAAAAACAAGAAGTGGTTACTGATAATCCAAGTATCATTTTTCAACAAAGTACACTACACTTACTATTCCAAGGTTACGTCGGGTTGTTATCATAAATAATCTGTAGTCTTAATAATGATCAACAAATAAGGTTACATTATCTGCGATTTCTTCTGATTTTTACAAGTCAACTTTATAAAATGAAGCAGAGAGAAGTAGGGCCCTGTCGGCGATAATGATGTTCTGATTAACATTGTTTCCACACTAGTATGGCAAATGTTAACACCAAGTAAATGACGAACTTCTGATCAGTCCACCACATTCTGCCTTTACAAAACTAAAGGTCTATATCAAACGAAAAAATGTAAAAAGAAGCCTTTGACCTGCTGATATAGAATAATATTAAATAATTCTACGGTAACAGGAGCATTTGGGGCCGCTAAGCTTTACGGCAACACGATACATAAAGTAATAAAATTCACAAGATGAATTACGCGCACAACAGGCGCGTAAACATCGGAGGCGCCTGGAATTTCGGAAATCATATTGTCACTGTTTAAAACGTTTGTGAATATTGGCATATTTTTTTGGGACCTGCTCGGAAATGATGTTAACAGTTTGTTCTCCGTCTTGTTTTTAACTAACTGAAATTAGTTGGGGGCTTCCATGTCTAGACCAAACTTGGAAGTAAGGCATAGCTCCCCCTCCTGTGTCGTAAGTACCATACTGTTATTCAAAAAAGAGCAGCAACGCCTCTAGCTTGATCAGTCTCTACGGAATGAATACATGAATGGATGAATGAATGAATGAATGAATGAATGAATGAATGAATGAATGAATGAATGAATAGATGGATGGATGGACGGCCGGAAGGCCGGATTGATCGAGGGAGAGAGGGAGCAATGCATGGATGGATGGATAGATGGAAGAAGGGATGGATGAAGTTGATAAAACGCAGTTGTATTGTGAAATTAACAAAAATATCAAATACTTAAAATTGCTACTAGATAAAAGGAAATGTTTTAAATAGAAAAAGTACTTAACGGTACGTAACGAAAAAAACTTAACGGTATATTACGAAATGATTCTTTAATGGCACTCCTACTCCTACTTGGTTTACGTTAGCGACAGCTATTGCATGCAATACGCGAAAAATTGTTTTCTTCTACAGAACTGCTGTGCACATGTAAACAGGAAATGACCCATGCGCAATAAAAACCTCTCCGTTTATAACCTTATACGGTAGGTTAATTTGAAAGTAAAACTTTTCGTCAGTAACGCGTCTAGGTACTTAGACATCAGTGCCCTGTTAGCGAAAAATTAAAATTTCATTGACGACAAACAGCCTCCATTTTAAAGATCTAACGAACAGCGGAATTGACAAAGCCTATGGCGTTCGGAATTTGCTCTCGATATTTACATGATTGACAAAGAGCCTCCATAATGAGGCAACCACATAATACACATTGAAATTAATTTTTTACTGTCATTAGTTCTTGCATCTATCTAATCAGGTGAGAGGCGGGGTGGGGTGGGGCATTTGGGAGTGCAATTGTCAAGTGAGGTTTGTCTATAATGTATTGAGTTGCCTGTTAGTGTTTGTGTCTTGTTTCATCTAGTGTTACCGTTTGTGTTTGAGTTGTTGTTTACCTGGTGTTGTCTTTTGTCTAAACAGGTGGTATGGTTAAGTGGTTCTTTGTATAACTTTAACCCTTTGTAATGTCAATTAGTCCCTTGAGCTGTATTATGGAATTTGAGAATTCTTTTTGTGTAAAAGTTTTATTTAAGGTATCCGGTCGGTGGTAGAGTGTAGCTGATTGATAGATTATATATATATATATCGTATGTGTGTGTGTGTGTGTGTGTGTGTGTTTGTGTGTGTATGTGTATGTACATGTTCATATAACTATGCTTATATAAAATGTATTTACTGCATTATTCTTTTTATGCTAAAGGGTATTGCCACGTCAGTAGTGAAAGGAATTTTAACAATAAAGATCCCGATAATCAACGTAAGTGTTTTACCTGAAAGCATTAATTAGCAAACATTTTATCCAGAAAAATCTATACTACGCTCCTGACGTAATTCATCGCTTATCACTTGTCAAAGGTCTTCCTTTCCAGGTTTGGCTATAACACGCAGCATGTTTCTCTGCAACGTTCTATATGCTTCGTCGAACGAAATGTAAATTTTACTCAATATATGTCTCAATTTTTCCGAAATCATTTGCGCAACCAATGCTCGAAGGTGATATCAACAGAGCTTAAGGCAGACGTTCTGTCTAAAAAGCTGTCAAAGCCGACACTCAAAATGTAATTTCAGGGGACCTTGTCTGTTGATAAGCGTGAAACTCTCTGAGAATCAAAAATGATAGTCCTTATTTTATCCTCTAGATGTTATCAGATGACGAAAGCTGGAGCAAACATACACGATCTTGTTAGCAAATTCCAATTATGTTACGATCTTTGGTGTTAGCTACAGTAATGCGTGTACCTACTCACCCTTAAAATTTTAATTGATAGGTTAGTATCAATGCTTGAGTTTGGCTTACCATCTATCTTCCCTTAAATGTACTTGCAACTTACTATTCTTCAGTGCGTGGATCTTTTCTAGTTAGCTTAGGCTTGTTTTTTTTGTTACGGTCTTTTGCGACGCGACTTTCTCGCAGAAAATAAGCGCTGTACGAAGTTACATGTATGACTGCTTAGAAATTTTAAACTTTAACGTAAAGTTTTATTGTAGCGAGTACCATAGCTGAAATGAATCTGACTTGTTCAAATGGCATAAAATCGTGTGTACTTACCATGACTACAAGTCTGTCCATCAACTCGCCCCTTTGCGGATCTATTCGATCAAGCTCCTTTGCACATTCTCTAATTGTTGGTCTTCTGCTAACATCATCTGACCAACACTTGTCAATTAACTAAAAAAAAGAGTTATCACAACTTGTGAATGTCAGAAGAAGCCGGCTCTACATTAACGGAGATTACCCTTGCAGATGCTAAACGTTATCTCAGTTTTCCTCATTAATTTTTGGGAAGTGTTTCTCCATGTCGTTCCTTTGTAAAATGTACTTTAATCTCCTAATCTCTGTTGGCAGGACAACACAAATTTGTATCTTATCAAATGGCTAGAGTTCTAAATTTTATCAGCAAGTCAGAGAATAATGGACATTGGCTAGACACAATTGGTCTTATGGATAACATTATAGATATAACATGGTTCTGATTGCTTTTCACATATACCTGGAGATATAATAGCACTGTTTCCAACTTAAACTAAAATTTAAGAGGTTAAGATCTGAAGGTAGAGGAAAATCTTGGACATAATTAAAATGGATCTTAAAGCACACGTGTAATTTTGGTAGATTCCCCCAACTTCGACCATAAATATTACCGGAAAATGTAAACCTTGGAACAATACACAAAATACGACATAAAAAAATTAAGATATCGGGAGACCTAGAAATCAGGCATCTTGCAGAAGATAAGTTAGTCTAGGGTTAATATAGGTTCATTTGCTACTATCTGATAAGAGTAAATGACAATTAAAAACAATGTCATTCTCTAAAGATTCTATTTCCAGTGACACCTTGGAGAGGGAGTTAGATGTTTTGGGTGATCGAAATGTGTCGCTCAAGCAGTAAATGGTTTCTTATCTTAATCCTGTTCTAGAAAAGTATGAAAACAGACAAGATTTTGATATTGTTTACATACACATTTTTGGACAGTAAGGTGTAATCTGTCCTTTTGAGTCACTGTCAAAGAGATTGAAATTTTCTGTTAATGATGAGAATTGTGAGAGCACGGAAAAACTCGCTTCTTTGATGTAAAGCAAGTACATGTTTGCAAATAAATAGAATGAATGCTGTAATCAATTGGACAATGTTTCTATATTGTGTACTTTTAGGTTTATCTATGAAGGGGGTTCTATTTAAGGGGATTCTAGGTAGGTTTATTTGCAAAGTAGTTTTAAGTAGCTTTCCGTATACCCCTCTCTGACACTAGTAACGTAACTTAAGTATCCTTCCAGAATACTATCACATAAATATTAAAGTAAGTCTAAAGTTTTCGAGTGGTGTGCATGAAGAATCGAAAGGGACAGTCCATATCAAACAAGTTCATAGAGAATTTTCAGTTTTTCATTTGAAAAGCGCCTTTTTGTATCTATATCTGCCTCTATTTTAGTTAAGTTAAGTGATACTGCTGCTTCCCATCTTTACCATTTTCTTCTAAAAATAAATTGAGGAACACGTGTACATCTACCCATACTTTAGTCATATAAATCGTTGGACTACGTATAGATCTTTCCTAACAAAAATGTTCCAGACAGAAAATCTCTTTTTCTTAGCAATGAAGTGTTTAGTAGAGTTAATATTTTGCATTACCATCATCCCAAGAATTTTTAGCTTGCAATATTAATTATTGATAGTAAACTGTCATGCTTTGAGTACAGTTGTATAGATTTCTAACATGGGAATGCATATAACAGCTTTAATGACGAAGCAAAATGGCGAGGATTAAGATGTGCAAATAATACATAGTTCATTTTATTATCTTCTTAAACAATTTAACTCACTAAGCGTTCTACGTGTTTATCATGAGAAAGAACAGGCACTCGTTAGGGAAGATATTTAAAGACGACAAAGAAAGGAAAGAGGAAATCACCTTCTGCTTCAAAAAATTTAAGTACGAAACTTCTAGTACATTATTTTTTACTTACCCGTCAAGAAAAATAAGAAACAGCAGCATAATTGTAAAACATTGCACTTTAAAAAAAGCCTTAATAACGTCTTACATAATGATTTTTTTAGTTTGTAATGTTCTTTTGTTACCTTTAAAGTGTAAAAACAAGTATCTAAAAATGTATAATTTTAAACTCTCGTTGAATGATATTTCAATTTATTATCAAGCCTTCTTATTTTGCCTAAATGATAAAGAAGTGTGTTCTGACGTTTTCTCTAGTGGTTCGTTTTACTGCTTGATTATAGATTTTAGGAAAAGGAATAACATCAAGCAACTACGTACAAATTAATTTGCTATTAAGCCTTATTTTTTAATTTAAAATGGGGAATAAATGGATCTCAATTTTCTACGCTAAATGTGTTTCCTGTTTACTGCACTATTTTCCCTGACATGTAGTTTCTTATGTAATAGGTCTCCGGTTTTTTTTGCTTAACCAGTTCCTCTCCATGCACATTAAAGACATCTTCAACTCCATTTAGAAAAGCAATCTTCAACAATAGCTGATCTGATTTGTTCTCGCAAAGAAATGAAAAAACCATCCCCTAGTGTACAATATTTCCAGATTCAAAACTACTTTATGCACTTCTCTTGAGGGTATGCCCGAAAAATGTCGTTCAATCATCACTTAATGATAGTAACTGGGTGATTTTGTTCCCTATCATATTAATATCCGTTTCGCCGAAATTTTGGGAGGAGATTGTTGATTTTACAGATTCATAAAGTAACCCATAAATTTTGAGACAGGTTCAGATGGCCCACAAAACTGTAACATAGCAAACTACCAATTTTAACTTGTAGATACTTCTAAAATTACTCTCGATACTACTTAAAAGCTTGAAATTGT
>JAAAKM020006971.1:45490056-45505730 GCA_010016025.2 Alatinidae sp. Z8VKAUB7J3
AAGTATTTAGGTGCCATACAATATCAGAAGTCTTTCCGTGAACGCAGGACCTTGCTTAAAGGTTTATTTACAAGTACGGTTATTTCACTTCTTCTCTATTAAAATGCTGATATGGGGTTTTACACAAAACGTACACAGATTAGGGTTGTAGATTACAAGCTGTAAGTAGCAGGAAAGAGAGTATGTTTATGGGAATTTATTGCCGTGCATTATCTAAGTACTAAATTCTAATTTGTGTAATATTAAATAGGCCCTAACTTTGAGCGCATGTCTCTAAAGAGTGCCAAAAGGAAGAAATTTTGCTTTACAAAGATTAAGAACAAACGCCTAAACTACGTGGCATGTTGAGAAATGGTGTAAACAGTGTAAAAGTGAAAAGTTCGGTGAAGGCAAACAAGCTCATAAATGATACTATTTGAAAGGACCAGAAGGTCTTGCCTGGATTCTTAACAATACCCAAGCAACACGTACGAGGCAAATCTTTATCAAAGGTCGACTAACAGTATTCCCGTGGAAGTAAAAGAAAACAGAGTCTCCTCTCATTGAGATTGTAGGAAAAACTGATGAAGAAAATTACTCATAACATTATATTGCATTAACTCTAACGATCACGAAAATATGTTAAACATAAGGGATTTAGTAAGCCTTACGTTATGGGGAAAACGCAACCGAAATAAAGTTTACCATTTTCAACATCTTCCTCTTCTCAAACTTGGATGGCCAATCACTGTCCTTGATGTTAGGTCGAACTGGACCGCCGGCTTCTTTGTTTAATTTTGCAATGTGCGCGTTCCAAACCTGTTATTAAAAAGGTAAATCAAAATTTTTGAAGTTTGATAAGAAAGTAGGCAAAAGATTGACTATCCAACTATCCATTCTAGGTATTTTTATCCAAATATACAACATGGGAATGGAAGATTATTACCCAGAAATGCAACCTCATAGATAATGTATCAATCGTAATATTGGATAATACAATAGGTGATATTTGTTTAAAATATGTTGACATTGAACCTGCAGTACGCAAGCTTTCAGGTTATCCTGAAAACAAAGAATAACAGGTACAGACGTTTCTAAAGAACAAAGAGTTTGAATTTGTGTTGAAGATGGTGGTGGCATGGCTCGGAATGCATGTCTTTGATGTGACAGGATGGGGTCAAGCTGTCACTGAGTAATAGAAAGGGAAACGGCGAGAATAGTCGACTACATTCTTAAGGCAAAAATTAGAGAGCTTAGATGTGGGAAATTTGCTGAACGTAGGAACTTATCGGGTCGAGCATCTGGTTGTAAAAATTGCTTGCCTTTAAAAGCCTTCAAAAATGAGCTCTGTCTTAAGTGTTCCAACAAGCAGTTCAAAGTTTAATCTCGCAGTTCCTTCCTGTGATTGGTCAGTACTTCAGTACGTTTATAATCCCTTTATTGCCGTAAATTCTCAAGCCGCCTTGTAAGCGCAAATTCCATAATGCCACGTCTGCTTTGGCAAAACCAAACCATTTTGACGTTATTGTGTCTTTGCATGTTAAAAAGAGATAACTTTTGGGATTAGAGAGGTACTGTTTATGTTAGAAAGATTGTACATTACTAAAATGTATATTTTAGATGTTGATTTGAGTAGTTAACATTTGTATAATTTTTGTAACGATAAATCTCTCCAGTTTTGGTGTACTTTGACTTTTGGGATGCCTTGGCAGCAGGTATACTTAAACTCTGCTTGAAACTAAATTAATCATCGATAAATCTTCAAATGACGATGCATAGCTAATATGGTTGGATAAATTGTATTATTTTAACAACCATAATCCTTGCCTTGCCCTGCAGGGACATTTGGGGGTATTTTATGTTGTAGAGGATTTGGGCTAGCCCAATGTCTGAACGTCTCGTTAAATTAGATAATTTTAATGAATATCGTTTGAATATCGTATATATGAATAAAGTCTGAAGTGGTGAAAATCGTAACAGGAGTCTTTACCATCATCATTCTCAGCTCAATTTGCACATGCAACGGCTAAAATTATACAAGCTTTGAAGTCTCCAAAGTAAGTCTCCGATCCAAGCAGAGGTCACGTTGAACTGTTTGGAATTCTTACGAACAGTATTTGTTTTGCTGAGTTATCAATCTGTTATTTGTTATTGCTCCAAGGTCATTTTTTTCATAGAATGGAGACATCTAGTGAAGACAGTTACTGCCACAGAGACAGAAATGTAGATTCACTCGAGTAATGGCCGGGGAGAGAGCACAAAACAGTGACAATGCAGAAGGGCTGGTAAGATCGACTCAAAAAATTAGGCATAGAAAGATGGGAAATTTAGATAAGTACTTGAAGAGTTGAATACAACAGTCTGACATTTAACATGGTTAAGCAAAATAGTTTTAGCAAAATATATTTCATACCTGAAAGAAATACATCACAAAACAACTATTAGGACAAGTGTTTTGAAAAATTGAGGCAGACATGAAAATAAGAACATACTAAATCAAATTTATACCTTCAGCGCATCGGGATTCCTTCTCTTGGCAACCAAGTCAATGATGTCTTTTTTCTCGAGAAGCACATCGTGGAAAGGATATTCTCTGGTACACAACTCTGTTATGATTAGTCCCAAACTGTAAATAAATACACCAATATTATCTGATGTTTGAAGATTCTAGCTTTTGCGGGGATGGTGAAGAATCAAACAAACACTAGCGCCTTAATGATCCAAATTATATACAAGATAGACAACTACAATTCAGGTGTCAAAGGAACCATATTTCAGTCTTGATGAGTGTTGATTTAAGTAGTCATTCACGGCAGGATTTTAAAAATAATTTACTGAATGTATTTTGCCCAAAACATATAAAGATTCTTATTAGTAGTACGTAATAGATAATTGAATTAACAATAGGTACGGCGGAAAACTGGTAAAATTTTGTTTTAGAAACAATTATAAAACCATCTCTTAACAATACAAGATTGGCTTTTGAGTATATATTTGACTAGAATACTTTGTCAAGGTAATGTCCTTAATTGTTGTCTTTCTTTCTTGGTTAGATGATGGAAGGGTTCCCAGACAACACGTTCGGGACCAATAGTGAAAGTGAATATACGTTCCGGGTCAAATTACACAGTCAGCGGTACCTCGTGGTTTATGCCAAACAGAAAATTTTGCTCTTTCAAAGACCAATGACTAAGATGTCCTTGAGTACCAGCACCATAAAACTTTAAGTTTAGATTGCAGCAATAGCCTTCTGATAGTTGTGTGAAGAGATTTGCTGTGCCTGCAGCTTCAATTTTAATAACAATTCCTATGTTTGATTATTGCTTTAACATTTATGGTCTACCTTATTAATTTAGTTATAGTTGGTAGTATAAGCTGGCTAGCTTTTTAAAACAAGAACATCTCTGTAGTAACGTACATGAAGTATCTTGTCTGATTAGTCTTTGTGCCCTTTTCTATTTACACTTGGATGGTAAAATAGAGATGTGAAGAAACAGATATATAAATGCCTGTACCTGTAAATATCACCTTCCCTCGTTCCGTAACCAACATGATCTGGATGGTAGACACCAAGTGCCAAAATTTCCGGGGATGTCCATAACAGTCCACTGTGGGAAATGGGAGATAAATAATTAAATCTATCTTTAAGATGCGGTGTTTACGGTTCATGAAGATTATTACATTCACGTAACATATGATTAGTGAGAGCGACAAAGGGAAGCTGGGGAGAGAGGATGGCTGTTTGGAAGGAAAAATAATAAGGCAATACCAAAGCCAATTGTCACCAGCAAAATAAGTATAAGAAACCATAATTTTTCATCTCTTATAGGCAAGGCAACTGATGGAATGTAACCCCAGTGACGCGATAAATCCACTCATCTAATCCCAACGAAAAGTCAGCAACTTCACGTGCATATTAATTCTTTCTCTTTGGTACAGATAATTTTTGTTGATTAACGACTGTCTTTGGCAGTCACTATTCTATAACTAAAAGTATTCAATGATAACCCTTGCAAACTGCATTAAAGCACAATGCGCAATGTTTTCATTATGAACTTTATGTTCGTATAGCAAGAATACTTCCCAAACGAAGAATGCTAATGTAATGCACTTTATATTTACTAAAAATCTTGTCCTAAATCCTAAATTAATGCCCTTATTTCTATGTGGGATAGAGGTTTTTTATGTGGGTTTTTGGACGTTATTAACTTTTATTGACAGTGGCTTTGCGTAAATCGTGCAATCAGCTGCTAGGATTTAAGGTAGATTCATGTTCTGCATCAGTTTACTGGAAAAGTAATGTATTTCACAAGCAAATTATACACAGTCATTATTATTAAGTTACATCCAGCGTTTAAATAATGCACAATCACATGTCCCAGTTTCTATTCATAACCCGCATATATCAGACGCTCGAAATGAGTTATTTAGGTCCCCCCCAGAAGTTCAGCCCCCCTTTTCCCCAAAATCGTAGGTCCCCCCATAAAATAAGAGATTTCAAAAAGTTAGGTCCCCCCAGAATCATTGTGGAGGGGGGGGGGGGTGAAACCATGCAATCATTACTGGTTCTGTTTGGGAGGAGACAAGGAGTCAATTCCTTCATGACATTGCCTCGAAAGTATCGGAGTATGACATTCCTGATGAGCTACTTTTTAATGCAGACCAGACGCCATCAAAATATGTTGCAACCAGCAAGATAACAATGGCTATAAAAAATACAAAGCATATTGCTATCAAAGGTGGAGCAGTTAAGAGAGGAATCACCTTGACTGTCGCACAATCGTTGGAAAGTGAAATGCTTCTGTTTCAAATCATCTACACAGGTAAAACAAAGAGATGTCTCCCCAAAATGTACACAAATTTAAGCAACACAATTTCCTTTTTGGATTAATGAGCAGGAGACATTGTGTCTCATTAACTTTGTTCTGATATCCCATATAGAGAATACCAAAAATCGACTTGACCTTCCAGAGGATGCAGAAGGTCTACTCATTTTGAATGCCTGTAAAGGGCAAAACACAGACAGTGTGCTGCTAAGGCTGGAGGACCTGAACATTTTGAGTGTAATGATGCCAAGAAATCTCTCCCATTTGCTCCAACCGCTGGATATTACAACCAACGGGAAAATAAGACAGATGGAGAGAGCAGCATTCAGCAAATACTTAAGAGATGTCATCGTAAATGATTTATTAGAGAATCCAGAAGTAGATGTCACAACCATTGACATTCGTCTGAAATTATCAATGCTGAAACCAAAGCATCTAGAGAATCTCTGCAAAATCGTTGAATTTTTCAAAAGTGAGGTTGAGCAAAGTATAACTTTGTCTGGTTTCAGATACACGGGTATTAAAGGCATTGTAGTTGAAGCAAGAGCTGGCTCTGTTACATCGCATGATCCATTTGCATGATTTTGCAATACATGTTCACGTCATCCATATAAGTGACTCTATACTTGTTCAGAAGTTTTTATGTTCAAGTTATACATTTGTGGTTCTGTTCGACTGAGTATGCTTTTGTAGTTTGTCTTTCATTTTGTTGATTGTCGGAAGGGAAAAGAACAGTTTAAAATGGTGAACACCAAAATAAAATCGTCATGGTGGAGATCTTTGGTGAAGCAGCGCAGTTTTATCAGGTGCCCATCTTCACAGTATTTTCTTCCCTCATTTTTGCCTTCAAATTTAAAAGTATATGGTGTAAACTCACGCAGTTAAACATTTATCCTTAGTTGTCGTTTCGCTCCAAATTTCGTTTACCACCAATCCTGTCAACAGCAAGTCAGACAAAGCTGTGGTATTATGGTGTACTTGTAAAACAAAGAGGCTCAAATTTATAAAGAAAATCTACAGACACTGTAAAATAACCAAATGTTCCTTTCGAGATTTCAACATATTGTCGCCGAGGAAAATTTTACAGCTGCCCATATTTGTATAAAATTTTGGCACAAATCAACATTTCAAAAGTTAGCGCTACCTTGAAATTAGCGTTACAAAAATTAATGTCAGCTTCTAATTAACATGGATTTGATTAACATTTTTTAATTCCAAAAATGTTAATTAATGTTCAACGTTAGTTTTGTGTATTAAGGTACTTGTGCTACTCAGAAGGAATTATGGTATGTTCCAAAATTGGAACATTGAAAATGAAGGATCTCAAGGTATATGCCAGAGAAATGATACCGTGTTAAACAGGATTTCCCAAAATGAGCTCCAGGAACAATTTCCTGTAAAAAAATGCAGTTGGGTGCTGTCGCCTCTTGGTCCTGTGAGGGCACTTTATCGCCACCAAGACTTTCCGTGGATTCCGAGGACTGCAGCTACTCAGCTTCTAATTCAACAATGTCTTATGATGTACCAGGTTTAGAGTTACTCCAAGCTGAAAGAACCTCCCCTCTTCCTTAGTTGCACTTTCAAAACCATGACATGTTTCAACACTTAAATCACCCCTCACTTCGACAAGTTCAACCTATACTTATCTTATGATAAATATATAAACCCAGCATAATGACTGCAAAACAATAATCATGCCAATGCAATAAAATACAAACAATTAATTAGATCCTGAGCTTTTGATGTTTCTCACATCATTTTTAAAAAGTAGGTTACAAGTGTGAAAAACAAGTTAATAAAGTAAGACTAAAATACCCAACATTACAATCTATAGAAAAGTACTAATTGCCCCTAAGAAAGAAAATGAGTAATGAGGGGACAAACATGGTGGAAGGTTTATTGAAGAAGTTAAGTGAGGGCAAAAGGAAGATTTCTTTGAGGCTATACCCATCTTCCTGATTGACTGACACAAGTGATTATCCTATCATAATGCCAACCTTTTTTAGGCATGACTGGGTGGGTGTTTTTTAAACTGACAGTCACTATGTGAAATTTATCATAGCACTTCTACAATCACCTGGCATTTGAATCCAGGTGTGAATGTTCAATTCCTCTTTTATTTCATGAAGAGATCCCCCTCTTGTGTAATATAATTGTAATGGATAGAATTTGTATTTGTCCTTGTTGTATACTGTGTTACACACACCATCTCATTCACGTAAATCCATCTCAGCAGAGGACAAATTCAAAGTATATAAGCCTTTTTGTAGCTTGTTTTTTCCACCATTGAATGCCAAGGTTTATGCTTCTCAGTGTGGTAACTTATGTAGTAACACAAATGCTTTTATTATTATGAAGCTTGTTATTATCAAATTCTTGCATTAGACAGGACGTCAAGACATCAATGCCCCAAAGGTTGCAGGTCATTCAAGTGATGTTTTGGACCTGGAATGGAACCCCTTTAATGATCACATGATAGCTTCAAGTGATGATGATGGCTATATCAAGGTCTGGGAAATTCCAGAAAATGGGCTGACAACAAATTTGACACAGGCATTGCTTACAGTCAACCATCGCAAAAAGTGCACACAAGTGGCTTGGCATCCATCAGCAGCCAACATTTTATTGAGTGTCTCACATGAGCCATGTGTCACTGTCTGGAATCTTGAGACAGCAACACAGATTCAGGATATCCCTCATCCAGATCAAGTGTACAATGCTGAATGGAATGAAAATGGAAACAAAATAGTATCTGCATGTAAGGACAAGATGTTTAGAATTATAAATCCAAGGTCAGGGGAAATATTGCAGGCAAGTGTTATCTTTTGCTATTTGAACTTTTAAGTAATAATTGCAAACTGTAACATAAATGAATTACCAGCAAACATATCAAGGGATATATATTTCTTTCATGTTTACTTCCAATTTTAAACATGATGAAAAAATGCCTATTTTGCCTCTGTGATTAAAATTTAACACAATGGAATTCATAGATATATCAAGGATAAATCAGCTAACCACAACAAACCATGTGCATGGAATAGATCAAGATGGGATAACGTGGATAAATATATACAGAAGACAGTAATTGAGCCTGGTGTATTTTTCAAAACATTTTTTTTAGAAACTCTGAGAATTTTATTACTTTTCATTAACATGCAAAGTAGAAAAAATAATTGATTTGCTCAACTGGTATAGGTAATATAGTATACCATAATATACATTAATGTGTTGCCTTGAATGTCCACAGTTAAGTAACTTGTCCATTTCTTACATCAAACATGTAAAATCATGGTTTCTATAAAGAAAGTAGGTACATTCCTCTAGCTCCAGCACTTTTCCCTTACCTTACCTGAGGCTATTGAGAAAGATATAATTAAAATGTTTAAATCCAGGGTTTTTTCCCATAATGCAAACACAAGAAGTGTCGGAAGTACAACATTTTATAGCAGCTGCTGCTTCCAATTTGCACAATATTAACCAAGAGAGAAGCAGTATTTCACTTTGGACGTAGGCCAAACTGATAGGTGTTACAGAAGGCCCAAAATAAAGTAGTATCGGGATCTGGTGGAGTGTAACTCACGAGAGGAATTGTGGGAACAGATTTGTTCTTGACCCTTATTGTAAGCACTAGATGGACACAGCAGATAACAGTCTTGCTCTCAATGGCATCTATTTAAAGGATCTGAAAAGTGCTGTGAATCATTTAGGCCACCAATGGTACTCTCCATCAAAAGATAATGAGTAGTCACCATGTGCCATGTATGAGTGTAAAATTTAGGTTTCAGTCATTACAAAGTGGCAACCTGTTAGCGCAGATCTGCTCCAATTCACAGTGTGTGCCAAGTAATCTCAGTGTTTGTTACTTAACGTACAGATTGGCAAAAATGCAGCAAATTTCTACAGATCGGATGATTGTGGGAGTGACTGTCTCCAAAATGACACTGACTCAAATTGAGACTGGGAACATCTCTATATCCAACAATATGAACTTACATGATTTTATGTTATTCACCTCGTTTCAAGCTTAGGCATACTTTATTTTTTGGTCACTCTCAGTTAAGTATTGTCCTCTGACTGAATTTAAATCACCCTCCCTTTATGAAGATAGACACAGCTGGCCATGACATATGATGTTTGTTATATCAAAACAATTAAGAATCTCTCAGCTTTGAAGGAAGAGTGAGCAGATACAGACTCAGGAAGACAGATGAAAGACCATAAAGAATGACAATCTATTTGTAATCTCATAGCTGACATTTAGAAGTTAGTGTGCTGCAAAAAGAGTTGGAGCAGCTATAAAACAGTCCAAACCCCAATGCAGGGGAGTCAAGGTCATTTAGTAGAATTACAATGATGATGAGTCACAGTACATTTAGATCTGGTATTGAATTTTAAGTAAACCTTAAGCAATGTGTAAAAATAATAAATTCCTCTGCAGAAATGTCCTACAAACGAGCTTGGAGTTGGGTGTCTTCGTAAAAACATTTTAAGTAAAAATTCAACTTAATTGACTCAATTAAGTTCATGAAAATGTAATATCTGTATTCAGTATTAGTATCCAGTAAACAATATTCAGCTCAGCAATAGCTTTCCAGAAACAAGTGACATGGTTATATCTGGCCAAATCAAAATTGGACCTGTTAAAGGCTGGTGCCAAATCTAAATAAGCATCCAAATATTGTAAAATCACATCATTAAGTATGAAACTTTACTTTTCGTACTCTTTGATATCAAAACTAACGGAACTGTCTAAGACATTGCTTCAGGCAAATTATAGACACTAACTTTGAATTACTCCCTCACTTATATTATTGAGTTGATAAAGTTAAATTTGTACTTTCCCCTCTTTTCTTTCAAATGTGCAATATATACTTTTTTATCCCAATCAAAAAAGTTCAGGTATTTATTGTGGTATAAAATGCTAACATTTGAGTTTATTCCCATTCCAACCTAATTCTCCCTTGCTAATACCACGGTCTGCGTTTTCGTGTACCATTTTTTTTGCCAAAATCAGATACGTTTATGCACTGAGTATATTAATCCACATGAAATTGTGGTTCCAACGGTATCAAACATGCTAACGTTAGAATTTATCCCTAATTGAACTTGAAATTTGGTGAATTTTCCCTGACTATATCCTCGTGTACACTTCGCTGCACGATTTTATTTGCCCTCAACCACGGTTAATTCTACTGATCTCCCATC
This sequence comes from Alatinidae sp. Z8VKAUB7J3, assembly GCA_010016025.2. Taxonomy (NCBI): domain Eukaryota; kingdom Metazoa; phylum Cnidaria; class Cubozoa; order Carybdeida; family Alatinidae; species Alatinidae sp. Z8VKAUB7J3. Next base: position 45,500,070 of record JAAAKM020006971.1, read on the forward strand.
AAAAGTCTCCAAACTAGAACAAGTTCTACATAATCTAGTTGCCTGGTCTTTGTTATGGCCTTTTTGGTATGTGAAGGATGACACGACTCTTAAACACAAAATTGTGTATTGACAGATATGGCAAGTGCTTTTCTTTACATTTGAAATTGAAATGCAAAGTGCATAAGCAATGGGGACCTAACCAGTGCCACTTTACAATGTCATTTGGATATAGAAGAAAACAGATTTCTATCATATTTAATGTGATTTGGAGGGTATTTTTTATAATTTCACACTGATCTCTCTCTCCATTTTTAGTCTTTCAAAGGACACCCAGGTGGGAAGCCACAACGTGTAATTTTCCTTGATGATGAAAAGCTGTTCTCCACTGGATTTACTAAAATGAGTTCAAGGGAATATGCTGTGTGGAGCTTGGTGAGTGTGCTGGTACAATTTGCCTTTTACTAATTTATACAGGTTGCACTGCATGTGGTTGTACCAGTTTTAGCTCTGTCAGTTTTAAGACAATTTTTCATTTTCGGGCCATTAAAGTTTGATTTAATTGTCATTCCCCCCTAAACGAACTTCTAACTCCATTGATTTTAACTCCCCCTTTTACCACTGTAAAACTGTACTTTAGGACTCGAATGTTTTGTTTGTGGTTGGAACCTTTTCGTCCCATGAAGAATTGACTATATTTTACTTACTGAATGGTTTGTTAGCTTGTTTGCTGTGTATTGTTGGTTTTAATGTCATACATTGTTGGTAGGTGCCAAAAATTTAATAAGCACCACATTATTTACTACAACAAATGCAGTAATCAAAATAAAGAGCTATTCTAACATAGATTTGTGGCTATTGTGACCAATCATGTGAATTCTGGGGTGAAGTACTACATATAGTCATCATAATGAGAAATATTAATAAGATTTTTGGAATGCAATGAATGAAGTTTATAGTCTGCCGAGTAGTGTTGTCCCATTTATGATTCACGCAAACCATTAGATATAGTAAATGTTTAGCAAAAACTACTTCGATAAGTAGATAGTGCTGGCCAATTCAGTTAGTTGGTTGTAGGTCGGTTTAAGAAAGAATCAACTGAAATTTGTGCAAACTGCAAGAAAATTAATGCTGTAATTCTTAAGGAAGGGTTCTCTTGAAAGAAAATGTACTTGTTTAATTGATAGAGGTAGGATTATGATAAATTCTCCCCCCCCCCCCCACACACACAAATGCAAGTGGTGCATGCATATCCTCATTAATTTTTATGAATTGTTCTTGAGAAAATGACCCTCCAGAAATTGCAAAATAAGGGGCTAGTAATAAATTGGAAGTATTTTCAAGTTTGAAAATTCCTTGTTTACCCCCACATTTAACTGTTTTGGTTTGGTTGCCCTGAGCATACATTTATATAAATGGAAATATTTATAATAAGAATAGAAGATGATTTGGGGACGTTTATTAGGTTTTAGGACTGAATTAGTTCAATTTCATTTCAACAACACAGTATTAAGTAGTATACCAGGAGCCATTTTAACGTAGGAAGATATTCGTTTGCCAGTGCATCCCTGCATAAAAACAGAAACCGTCAATAAATTTGTAGTTTGTTGGTACATTGTATGAGGCCCTCTTCAGCAGTCTAGAGGCGGGTTCTCGTCCAAGCCCTTATGGAAGATAAAATTTATAGTAATAATATAGTCAGGAGGTCAGAACTAGCTGGCACTACCCCCTCCCCTATCACCACCACCAAATTGATTTACTCTTTTCGTGTAGCATTGTGCATCACTATACTTGAAGACCATCTCCATGATTGAAATTCTATCAATTTGTGGTGGTCGCAAATTGAAGCTTTGGGCTCACTGCTCTGATCTACCAATAATAAGCCTATTCACTTTATCTCTCTAAATTACCACGTCCAATCCAAGTCAAAAAAGTATATTTGCTACTCGTAATACCATGAATGCTACTGTATGAATTTGAAGTCTTTGTTTTTCCTTTTCTCCGTAAGATTCCGTAAGTACAATTCAGCATAAAACCTCAACATGACAGCAATATTTATAGTTTTTAGACTGTTCGATAACGGAGGAAACGTATTGATATGTATCCGAATGAAGTGCAAAAGCTTATGCGAGATATATCAAAATTGTAAGGTATAGTTGTTTAATTTAATTATAGTTTCCTTGATTACGCGGATTACGCTTTTATTAGAAACCCGTCCATATCTGAAACACAAAATTGACGTCACTGTTCATCTATTTCTGGAACTATTTTACGTCGTTCTGCCAAGGTATGTTGCTGAAATTTGGACATGGAGCCGCGAAAATGTCCGTAGGAAACTAATTTAAAAAGAAGTAAGTAAAAGAAAACAATAAGGATCTTAGTTTTGTTATATTGTTACAATTAACGGGAAGAAAATTGAAATGGAGAGTATCAGCAAGGGGCAATGCGCCTCCCCCCAATTTTAGAATGCCTCCACCCCCCGATTTTTTGCCACTCGATAAAATTTTACATATGATTATCAAGATGAGAACTCTTATCATAGTAGCACATCTTGGCTTACTTGCAGTACTGCCTACCTTGCTTTCAGATAATCGACTATCTGCAACAAAGACATGGAAGGGGATGTATTGCTTCTAGTTTTGACTTGTATACCATTGGGCTAGAGGTTGGTCGTACAGTTTAAGTGAAGTTAAAACCGACTGATCGTTGACCTTTCAAAGTTATACCAAAATAATGGTATTATCAATGTGTCTATCAACTTAGACATTGCTGTGGTAGTGTGTATGGAAGTCTTATTTGGGAAAATATATCTTTATTTATTTGAAAAAAATTAGGTAGATGTACTATCAAAGTTAATATAGTTGGAAATAAAAAGTTTGATTAGTATGATGATTAGTAGATGATTTATATTCAAAACAAGTAACACATTTTGTATATCATTTATATATCGTTTTTATGTTCAATTTGAATCTTCGACATGTTGCACATGCGCGTTCTTTGCTGGGCATTGCTATTCATTACCAAACCATCTTTCCTATTCCTTGCGTCTGTTACTTTCATTGGGCCTCACATGTTAGAGGCAATGATGGTCATACAACTATACTATACTCTATCCAGAGAGGTAAATGTACATGATTTTTTAAATATATTTATGAAATTCGACACGGAGAGAAAAAGGGAAAGTGGAAAGATACTGCTATAACATACTCCTTTGAAATGAATTGGAACATTTTCTGCTGTGGATTAAATTTGAGTAGCAATAACGTTCGAGTATAACAGAGGTAAAACAATCATAAATCAGATTGCTTTTCTAAGTACAGCTACTGTTATAGTGGAGCGCAGTGCTCGACACAGCATCACAAAAGCGGAGGAATAACTTACTTTGCAAGTTTAAAGGGGCGCAGATGGCTATCCGCAACGATCTATCGATATTTTTTATCAGTTGCCGGTTTTAAAAAATTGATTCTTGTGCTCTGTGAGTACTGTAAGTAATTTTCAGAACCGTTTCCCTTTTTAAACCAGGGCAATAATATGATTTTTCAGTTATTTTTTATCTTAGTTCTTTTGTTCTACCCACAAAGAATAATGAAGTGAGTTTCTAGAGCTCCAGAGGACATAATTTGTGCCCATGTCCCTTATGTTTCTTATAGAGTATCGGGTATACAATTGGTTCCTGACTAGTGGACACTGCAGAAAAGAAATGGACATAAAACTTCGAGTTTAGTCCAAGGCCCTACTCCTCCTGTCACTTTGTCAGCTTTAATGGTTCTTGTCGTATGAATTCGGTGGCAAATTTTTGTTCTAAAAGCCAGTGACAATGTATCATACTATAATACAATATAATATATAATATGTATTTAGGCCTTTCAATTTTCTAGGGTTTAAATTTTTCTTAGCAATGTTTTAGTACTCCAGGTAATGAAGATTTGATAGGCTTCCCTAAAAATGGCAAAGGTAATCGAAGCAAATATCTACGACTAGGTCGTGCTTTTTATTCACATCACTCCTTGCCTTCATAAGTAGTTCTAACGACGATGAAAGTGAACCATAGCAACATTACGGGTTTGTAATCGAAATAATACAACATCAAAGTTTGGTTGAATAAGGGGTTTAACTAAACATCTCAGACCTTTCCTAAACAAAACACATCTGTCTCTTTTGAAACCATATATTTTGTGGGGTTATTCGGAGACACTTCTGTTTCTTTCCTGTTTCCCTCTCTCTCTACTGTTCTTCCTCTTGCTTGAAGGAGCCAGCAAAAGAAAGCTCCTTTTTGACATTCAAGACTTCAATAGTAGGCCCAATGTCACTTTGCTTAAATAACAATCGCTATATTCGAGAAAAATAAAATAGAAGCACTTGAATGTGGAACATTAGCAGGATAGCCTGTATTTTCAATTGATATCCACAAAGTTCTCAATTGAGATTTATTAGAAATACCAAGGAACATCGCAGACTTGATCGTGTTAGATGATCCTTGTAAAACGATTGCACAACACTCTCTTTGCCTACAAAGATCCAACGTTTCCAATTACAGAAGAACAACATTTACATTACAATTATGTGAAGGTCAAAACATAAACGACGCATGTAATAACATTATTTTGGAGTGTGAAATACTTGTATTAGTCTATCTACAAGGTTTTTATCGACTAGGTGGTGGCTATTGGTCGAGATCCATTTACTCTAAATTATGTTTATCCATCTCTTTTATGTTTAAAATTGGCTATGTCTACTTATTCACACCGAATCTGTAACACCATAATAAAGGCTAGGATTTAATAAATTAGTTATTATTGTGTCCACGGAACCCACAGAGACAAAGTTGACCTTGTAATTCTTGTGTCACATGTGTAGAACCCTTGCAAGGAAATATATGGGTTCTGGAATTGGAAAAACCTTTCAATCTCTTCTAACAGGGTACACCTTTTATTTGTGTTTGGAGTTTAGACCTTAAGCTGTTAAGCAATACACTTTATTCGGTGTATAAATCACTCCTTATAGAATTATTAGAGGTTCTTTTGAAGTCATACGGAGGTCAAACTTATCTAACAAGTTAAAAAAATATTTTTCGATGCTGCGGTGGTTTCCTTGCCGTATATGGTAGCAGTACATGAATTCTTACTAAATGACTTGAAAAGAAACTCGAAAGAATCTTAATCAGAATACTAAGAATGGCTCTCAACGATCTGTGGCAACGTATGTCGAATCGCGCTAATCATTTGCAAAAGAACACGATTTGGGGCCATTCAATAATAACGTAACACTAAAAATCGCCTTTTTTTAGTCCCACCCACCCATCTGTAACGCACCGTAACAGATGGCATACCCCCAACAATCACCGTTACGTTACAGTCTGAAAAACAAACCCCATCTTTAAAAAAGGAGACGGAACCTGAACGTTATCATCGTTACAGAACATTGTTGCAGAGCAAAACCAAAATTATAAGCGATGTAGTCTACTACTTTAGAATCCTAAGCGTGGTCACGCACAACCAGGAAAATCATGCAGAACCTTCTACGAACAAATAACATAATATTCGAATTATGCACGACGATGGGAGGGGACGAATCAATGCAATCCATGCAAACAGCATGCCCTGGTAAGACAAAAAGAGCATTCTTGTGATCGTAGTACCCCTAACCCCTTGGTAAGGCATGTCTTACAGAATGATTAAGCCC
>JAAAKM020006971.1:45505830-45534131 GCA_010016025.2 Alatinidae sp. Z8VKAUB7J3
AAGACAAAAAGAGCATTCTTGTGATCGTAGTACCCCTAACCCCTTGGTAAGGCATGTCTTACAGAATGATTAAGCCCAAGAAATGGCACAAGATCCAATAACCTTTGTGCATTTACCATCCTTTAGGAACGCATTATCATTCCATACGAAACATTGATGCTCTTCATGAAATGAGAGTAAAATTAAAAGTAATACAAAATTATGCCACGCAAATGTTAATATCTTCCTTTCAACATTATCCATGCATCTATTTGATATGGTATTGGATCTTTCACCGAACGATCCTCTATTTATTTTATCAAATACCTAGTGAAAGTTTTCTCTTGAATTTAGATCTCGAATCCCTTGAAAATAATAGGAATATTTTGTGGATGCACATGATTAACGTTGTAGCTGAATAATTGAAATTCAAATTATAGTTCTGTCTAATGGCTGTTAATCAGTACTTAAAAGTAACACAAACACAACAGATTATAGTCCAATCGGATGGACACCTATCAGTGCCCGGTCTTCCATCTTGGTAAGTATTCGCTGATGTTCCCTTCCTTAAGCACACGCGCATTAAGCAATAGTGCGTTGAAACTTAATAACTTTACTACCACATTTTAAACGATGTTAATGTTATGATGATACGATGACGAAGATGATGTCGATGATGATGATGATGACTATGACCAAGATCAAAGTGGGTGCATTCATACTTATTCACGACTTGAATAAAATGAAGTAAGTGAAGGTTGCGATATGCGAACGAAAACGTTTTGACTACTTTTACGCCAGTGCTATAATCCAATAATCTTAATATTAAACTCACTCTACTGTAACGCAGGCCTAGTTGGTACAAGCTAAGATATTAAGCTTTAGTGAATGGTTCACCTCTACTTTCTTTCCATGAGCTTAGGAAAACCACGCCTACTTGCTTACTTTCTAACGGTTCATTCATTCAGTACTTTTACTGTCAAAATACGCGTAACAAACACGCCAGGCTACCACCAGAACGTGCGTTCTATCTACTTTGCACTGCCTCCAATTTCCAAACATAATTTGTGGTCTCTCACCTGTTGCCGGCATGAAGTGATCAGATGGCATTGAATATCCTTACTTCGTTCTAGGCTTGCTGATAGACATGGCCTTCCTAAGTTGAGGATTAATTGGGTCACCTTTAGTGTCCGATTATGCGGTTTCTATCACCCCAGAGCAGGTTAAAGTTGAATCGGTTTTAATGTCCGACGCTCGTAGTTGTAAATGTCAAATAACAGATAGCAAAACACGTCTTTGCCAACAACGAAAGTAGACAATATACATGAAATGAAGAAGGGGTGGAAAGGCAACAAGTTAACGCCGTTCAAGGTCTTAATTAACGACCACCGCCTTTGGGGGGGGGGGGCAAGGGGGGGAGATTTGAAAATGAGACGTCGCTGATCCACGTGGGATTTCTTTAATAATTTTGCTCAACAGTTTTATATATTTTAATTTGATTTATAAGGTACTGCAGGCAATTCTTCGCTCCATTTTCACCATTTTAATATAAAACGTAAAATTATTTAATGTAGTTAGTATAGACTCCCTGATAATCCAAACTTTGCATTATATACGTTTATAACATACTATATTATAAAACTAATTTCTTGAGGAGCGGAAACCAGGGTCCATTGTGTTATGAATTGATACAATTTGGCCCTTCCTTTTTTGATTTGTAAGTGTACAGTTACCGCAAAAATTAAAAAGCTAAGCTACATTTTTGTGTAGGTCTTCCATGTCTTATACTGCCTTCATCAACGGTAGTCTTTCCTATGTTTTTTTTTCCTCTATGAGGAAGTCTATATTTCAGTCTATATTATACTATATTTCAGATCAACGGAACCTTTCCTTGTTTATAAAATTGGACCTTAAACTAAAATATGGCTACTAGAGCAATAAAACGTTTGCCGTACCCGTCATTTTTATGTGGCTTTCACCCCTATTCCGATTTCAGATACTCTTGCAACTTTCAAGTCGATTAACAGTTGCCTAAATTTATGAGAACAAGTTTTGAAATTTAAAAATCCATCCATTAATGACAAATATATCAGTTTTTGTCAAAAGTATGGCTCTGAGACGGAGACACTTTAATATGATCCGAAATTCTTAAGGCGGTTTTAACCCTTTTAGATACTCAAGAGTTGCTGCGATTTTCCTTGACTGTTAACAAAATTATGGATGCACCCGACATCAGATGCATCCAAGATACAATGATCGCCCCACATTATCAACACTGTTGTTGCGTGCAGAACAAAAGGAGTCAATTTATTACAGACTTGGATTTGAAAAAGCGTCAAGGATAGTTAATAATATCCTTAGCTAAGGACGCTTTATATTACTGCTACAGATCCCCCTCCCCCCTACCGAGATTCTGTAAAAGTTTGATCAAAATTTATTCATATGCAGAGACTACAATATCAAAAAAAGTAGCTCGTTAACACTGACAGCTGCAGAACTTTGGTTGCTTCTATTGAATCTTAACGAATTCTGAAAATGAATAAAGATATAGAAAAACCAGCACCATTTCTTTTTGCCCTTTTGACACTAAGGCAGCCTTTAATTATCCTGACTGCCAGGGAACTACTTACAGGCAACACTGCTTGTCCCAAGGTAAAGAAGATTCCAAAGTTACAAATATCATCAAGTAAATATTTCACATTCTATGTAAACTCAAAACAAATTACTGTTGAGAGTCCCTCGCACGCTAAGAATTACAGAATTAAACTAACACAATAATATGTAAGTCGTCAGATTTAAAATGTAAGACGTCGGTCTAGCCTACAAAAAACGCCACAGACAACAAGGCCAGGCCAGGCATAATCTAGCAGTTTTGCAATAGAGAAAGCCCTTAAAATCAAACTTAAAGACAGATTACGAAAGAGACCAGAAAAAACCTTTGGACTGAATATTAAAATACCTGTAAACATCAGCTGCCAACATAATAGGAATGCTCATAAACAACAAGGTAGACAGACATCCTACCGAAGATCAAGTAGTTGCGCAACTATAAGAAAAACGAGAAGCTTAAAGATTGCACCTTGGTTAGAATTGACAAAGGAAAGACCTTCACCACCTGCTAATAGAACACAAAAACATCCTTTGTAATATTAGCTAATATTAGATAATGTTAGATTAGGACAGTAGGCTCTAAGGGTTAATTGAATCTCAACTGTTAATGCTACAAGATAGACCTTTTCTCAGAGGCATCGAGAGACCAAAGGATATAGAAAGTAAGTGCCTTTCCCAACAACACCTATCAAGTGAAGAAATTCTCTTGCTTCCAAGAATGTAACTACAAAACAACTTAGGGTAGCTAATGATAGATATTTTCTTTAACGAAAATCCAAAAATATAATTGGGCATATTTAATCAAAGATTTAGCCTCTATACGATTGTTACATCATCATTCTCAAACTTCTGAAATATTGCTAATCTCCGATTTAGATTTTAAGGGCTGAGTATCCATCATCGTATGCTCACAAAGCCTTCACGGGGTCTCCATTCGTTACGACGTATAAGCGTCTAGGTGTTGATGAGCTCTCTCGTGAGATAGGAGTCTGATGGATGATAGCCACTTCTTATTGCAGAGGGTGCAATAAATGGTGTTTCAGAAGCTGACGAGCGTTTGCTATCCTGTCGTGCATTTGTTATCTTGTCCTCCGCAAATTTCTTGGCCGCTGTGTGGCTTTTGCTTTGCCATGAAACATAATTCAGCATCTCTGCTTCCCTGGTGTTTTGGTTTAAGCCGTACCTTTTTAAGTTGCTATTTAGACTGCTTTTGTACCGCAGTCGAGGGTGACTGATAGGACGATTGCATCCTTTTTGAGCTGTCCGGAGAACAGTGCTTTCGGAATCCGTCTGTCATGTATGTCGGTAACATACCCAGACTAGCGCAGCTGTGACTTGATCAGGTAAGCTTCAATGGTTGTTAAATTGCATTTTTCCAGTACCGTATGTATTATTTAGAACGCGTTCCTGCCAGCGAATATTACAAATGCGACGCAGGCAGCGAATATTGCTTTGTGTAGGCGTATATGTCGTCTGTATGTTATCCATGTTTCGCATACGCAAAGCAGAGGAGACATCTCTACCGTCTTCTATACGTTAACTTTTGTGTCCAGCTGTACGTCGTGGTTCTTCCATAGTCTATCTGTTAGGCAGCCAAAATCAACACTGCCTGTGGTAATGCTTTGGGTAACTTCTTCATCCAAGGACCGGTTACAAGACATGACACTACCTACATAAAGGACGTTTTTCAAAGATGGGAGCTGCATGCCATGTATTGTTACGGTACGTTCTTGGTAAGCTTCAGCAGAGCGTGGCTGATATATCACTCCTGTCTTCGTCAGACTGAATGTGGGTTTAAACGATTTACCTTCATCGGCAGATCTGTCAACTATCGCTTGAATGTCTTCAAGACTTCGAGCTGAGAGTGCACAGTCGTCAACAAACAGAAGGTCTCTTATTAATGCTCCATTTACTTCTGAGCGGACTGGGAAGCATCTTCGTTGTAAGTACACACCCAAATCGAGTGTAAATACGATGCCAAACAGCATGGAAGCTAGTACACACCCTTGTTTTACGCCGTAGGACATGCTGAAAGGTGCAGAGAATTTGCCGTTGTCGAAGATCCTATCAATCATACCACCGTGAAATGATCTAATGGCAACAGATTATGTAAAGCAACTTTCAGAGACTATCTCGGCTTACAGAGTCGAAGGTTTAGCTAAATCGACAAAAACCGAGTAAAGGGGTTGACGCAATGCCTTTCCTGGCCGAAAACATACATACCGTTACATTTTCAATTTTAAAAAACCATTATAGATTTCAAAAACAGATCCGTTCCAAGCCAAAATGCTTGGAAATAGCCATTCAGAATTTAATAGCATGTTATAGAGGAATACCTTTTGAGATACAAAAGAAAGGCGTACAAAGCACCGTCAACATACTTCGAATCGTTCACTACGACATCTCCACTTGTTAAGGTATTTTTTACGGATTTTTTCAGCTCATGTAACATATTCAGTTCGGGTGCCCTTCCCTGAAAATGCCCAAGAAGATTACCATATGATAAACCTTCTCTTTAATTGTTAAAAAATATCCTGAGCTACTCTTCTTAAGGCACTCTTGTAAATGGAAGTGTATGGTGATCATCAGAAGTAACAGACTGTGTTGCGAAGAGATAACATGAGAATGTGAAGAAGAACAAAAATGTTGGGAATTCGATTTTCAATCTCTATTTTCTGCACCAAATCCTCAAGAACTAAAACATTATAATAAGCTTTGACTAAAGAAAATATGATTGTGATAAACGACAACGGTTGGCATGATGCCCACCGTTCCCAGCTACGACGACTATACATCCATGCTATTGAATCAAAAACTGGCGACTTACTACGACTAAAAATTACTGACGTAATAACGTAGACCCGAGAGGTCTGGGACTAGCAGTTCTAACAGACTGTGCTGCCATGAACATCGTAGTACGTATGCACAAGAATTCGACTGCCTTTAGTAATTTGTCGTTTTACGATCTACTCGTACTTAAGAAAACCCTCCTTTTCCTAATACCTCGTTAAACGTCAGCTCAGCTATAATCCTATCCCTTAATGCGAAAAGTACATCTAAAATTAGTTAATCTCGTACCAATTACTAACTATATTTATGCTTTAAAATACCTTCCAATCGATTTCAGGCCGGGCACGAGGAATAAATATCCCATCGAATAAATGGGAGAATGGTCCATGTCCTACAGAAGAATAAATTTAAGATGCAAATGTAGTCCTACCTCTACTGTTCGACATGACATTTTTACAGCAGTTACAGCTGTGTTCTCACTAGTTGATAAACAAGGCAGATTGATTCATAACAACAGCAATATGATGTGAAACTTGAGGATTGCTAATTTGTTAAGATACATAAGTGTTAGGTTAAGATGCTTCACTGCCACTTGCAATTGCCAAGCAAAATGCCGGAAACCGCCCTGGATGGCAAAGACATATATACATTGGAGAGCAAGGGACCAAAACAAAGGCCTTTAGCATTTACATTAAGTGTACTTAATGTGTCATGTTTTGAATAAGTTGGCATAAATGACATATGATCATGCTAGGCACATTCTAGGTTCAACAGAAATGGTTTGCCTGTGAATAATTTGATGTTATATAATATCATGCCATGTAGGCGCAGAAATACTAACCTTGAAAATTCGTGATTCAGTTCAAAAAGAGATGAAATCATGTTTCTATTTCTTACCACTCAGTTTTATATCTCATTTCACTGGAATGTCTAGGCTATCGTTAAACATTCTCCAGTATACAAATATACGAAACTGTATGTTTTGAAAAAGTACTAAAGAGAATTGCTCTGTAACCTCAGGCATAAATGGTGACCTTGGATTACCATTATAGCATCCTATCACCTAAGCTGTGGTCTTTGTGATAACATTCTCTACCCCAGTCAGAACACTAGCAACCAATGTCACAACCAATTTTTTGTCTTGTAAGATCACAAACAATTAACTAAAAATTGATTTCATTTAGTTCCTTCTACATTGACCTTCAACTTAAACTTAGCTATTTACAGGATATGTAATAACTTAAAAAACAAATGACACACACTGTGGGATCTGCTATTCATACTCAGACTGCTAAAAAAACTGATAAATGATCATGCAACACTGCACATCTATAATAGTAAGGAATTGAAAGTATTAACAAAATTCATGTGTAAGAGATGGGGGAGGGGAGGGCCTGTAATGGGGCTCATTTCAACACTAAACAAGGCAAATTACATGGGTTGTCTGGTGCTATACTCTCTCAGACCCTAACTTCCACACTGTTATTGTTATTGATTATGATGGATTCGATTGGAAACCAACAGAACAAATCTATTTGGGGATACAATACTCAATAGGATCGTTAATTGGTCATGCTTGACATCACGAGGCCTTGCACTGTTTACTTTTAAACATGACTGGCATGTAATGAATCCTTGAGTGTAAGAATTACTTAGAAATGAAATAATGTAGCGAATACAGCTTGTAGTTGCACAATGCTTAATTATAAACAAATTTAAAATTACTGCTACTAGTTATACTATATATAAGCAAGAAATGCCAAAATACGGTGATGTGAAATATAGTGAGCTGGTCACATATGCAGTTAACCTTTACATTAATCTTACTTCAACATCCTTTCGCATAAAAAAGGTAAGGCCAGGACATAAGAATGATGAGCACAACAAAGTGGTGTCTCTTAGTCAAGACTCTGAGAAATAACATGATGTCTTCTTGATGAGGTAATTTGAACAGTTTAAAGTTAAAAAGTTCAAGACTGTGACCTACCCAAATCATGACATAGCCCAGCAATTTTCACACAGAGTACATCTTCATCTGTAATTCCAAGATCTGGCTGTCTGTTCTTTAGTTTCTGGCATAATTTTCCAGCAAGGAAACAAACCCTACAATGAAAGGAGTACATACTTTATAATGTGTTCCCAAAGAGATAACATTAAGCAATGGGAAAATGTCAATACAATTTTCTGCCACAATAGTTACTTAAACATTGCTTAATGCTAGTCTGGCAACTACCAGGCTATAGAGTGCCACCAAAGACTACAGGGTGGAAATAGTGATGGGATCCTCATAGGTGAAACTTAATGCAACCGGGTACCAAAATGGAGGGGGGGGGGGGCTATTTTATGGCCTCTTCCTAAACCCTGGTCCTTGGGTGGTTATCTCCCTCTTCATAACACTTGGAATAAAAATGTTATGATTATTGAATGGTTTTGTTTACTGTGGTCTCCATGAACTGCAAGGTAATTAAATGTCCATCACAGCTCATCAGAGGTGTAAACTAACTAAATGTGAATGAATAATTAGGAATTATATTTATTATATTAGGAAACTGTATGGTGACTGAGTACCTCTTATTTGTCAAACAATAATAAAATGTAAACAGTTAAGATCCTCATCAAATATCATAATATCTCATGATTTTAAAAATGACAATTTATATGAATTGAAAATAGGCTGACATATCTTAGTAGACACCACAAAAATAGACCGACCTTGAAAATAAGCCAAGATGCAGTGAAGCCATTGCAACGTACATGATTCAATTTGTATTTACTTAGATTGCTTTTTGTGATAGATTTTTGTGAAAATTATTGTTTGTAAAAATTATTCCTACAAGAAAGTCATTCTCTACGAAATTTAAAGCAGAAGCATTGAAGTATATCATAGATAAAGGCTGTTCAGGCAGGCAACCACGATCAGAGGACTCAGAGGAGCTTGTTTATCAGAGGACAGTATCTGATTGTGGAATACTTTTAGCACATTTTAAAAACTTAGTGTTACTATTATTATTGTGTTTTCAAGTCACTTTTTCTGAAAACACTTTGAAAATAGGCCGATTCCAAAATAGGCTGATAAAGTTCATTTCCAAAAAAAAAGGTACGGGTTATTTTAGAGGAAATACGGAATACTTATTGCCCTCTAAAACCAGGGGATAAAATGGTATGGAAAATCATCCCCTGCCAAACTAATCTTGCTTCCCAAATATAAAAAAAATCCAATGACAATGTTAGGACAGTGTAATTGGTCTTACCCTAGGCTATGTTCAAATCTGTTATGTGAAGAACCTGGAAACACATAGTAGCATCCACCTGTCAAGGAGAGGGATAAGAATGAAGTGTTAAGATGTTTGGTATCCTCTGCTTTGTAAGCTACTATCATTGTACTTGCATAATATTACTCCTTCACTAAACAAATTTGAAGTTGTTGTCTTTCACCTCAATATCAAAAGATCCTAGAACAGTTGATTCAAGAAGCTATGAACAGCTAATATTGACTGGAAGAATATATATATACACAAATATTTATACAAAAGTCACACTTAAATCAGACTTGTGTACTAATGAAAAGCAAAAATAATTAATGATAGCAAACTGAAGCATATCATTTGTGGTTGTCATAACATATTACTGTAAGTGTGATCTGTTAAAGGCATCTTAGTTTCATTTAAATTATCCAAATTTTTCCACATTGGACCCAATTACTTGTACATACTGTAATGCCTTGAATAAGCACCTTGGTACTTATTTAATTTTCGAGGCTCCAAGGTCAGAACATATTCAAGGGCAGTGCTTATTCCAGGGGGGGGGGGAGATTTTTTAATGAAATGGATTTCAAAGCAATCAAAAATATGAAAATAAATAAAATGTGGCTTTCTACATATATCATCAATATCTTTATCAAAATTCAATATATATTTCCACATCTCAGTCGCTCTCCTCATCTTCGTTGACAAATATCAGGTCTCTCTTTGAATAAGCGCATGTTTTTCAAGATTGAAGCTTGGGCCCTTATTTGAGGTTGAGAGCTTATTTTATACTTGAATCACTGAAAGGGTGAGTGCTTATTCAAGGGGGTCCTTATATGAGAGGGGGGACACTAAATCTAGGCGTTAGGGCATGATATGTGACAAAAACTTATTAATTTTCAATTGGAAATGGACTTCATGAGACAGTAAATACTCCAAACAGCTTTACATTGATTGGTGTAGAAAAAATTCATCAGAACACTTGTAAACATTTCTTTGCTTTGTCCTAAAAGAAATAGAATTTGATGTGAAACAATGGAACATGCATTGCTGATTTCCGATGACTGTTTTTTGCAAAATAAACTGTAAACAGATAAAAGAAACACAGCAACTTTTCTCTTGACAGCCATAATTTGATCTTTAATGTTTCAATTCTTCAACCAGCTTGTAACGGTACAAAGCAATAAAATACTATTTCAGTTTGCTGTGTGCCACCTCATAGCTTATCAATAGCAGATGACACCACATCATAAAAGTGCCATGGTAAAATCTTCAAAACCCTTTTCTCTGACTAATAAATATTGGAAATAATCAGAACTCATCAAATTAAGTAAACTTACTCACCTAACTGTTTTATATGTCTAAGTCTTTGAAACTGGGGAGTATCTATAATCTTCAGTAACAGTGGATCAACTTCTATGTGTCCATGAATTGGATCATTGAAAATCTAGAAGATGAATGATGGTCCACACAGAGTACAATTATACTTAAAACAACCGACACATAACATACAACAGAAATGCTATAGTATCGGTTTATATCTACGTGCTCTTAATAAAACAATATAGATACATCAACTCCATATATAACTATTTATCATTTATGTGCTTAGTACCTATAAATGAGAGGAAGATTCGACTTTGCTACAACTAATGTGTATACTGTGTTTAATACAACACCTGCACTTTACAATTAATTTCAAGTTCAATATTGGACAAATCTTACTGCAACACTTATCTAGAATTAAACCCCTTGGGCTTTAAATAATCTACAGTCACTGCCACAAACCCTCTCTACCTCTTTCCAACCTTCTGTATCTATTGTCTTCACAGAAATATGTTGCTCAAATTACCTGTGGACCATCTGACTGAAATACCTAGATAATTCTGCTTGTGGAACACTATATACCCTCTCTATTAAAATTCTTATTAACTGCTTTGTAATTATTGACTCTTCAGTCAAAAAGTTGTCATGATCTACCAACACACCCTCTACAAACCCTCCAACTAAGCAAATACACTATGTTACTAGAATCATAGTCAATCCTACCAGTAATGAAATAATGTCTCAACTCTCCCATTACCTGAAAACTTTCCCTCTCCTTCAGTATATAATTTGCAGAACTGTCACCTGCTTTTACAACACGCAAAACACCTCTTTTTGACTTCCCCTTCAAGATCTCATTACACTGCAAACTAATTTATCTTATATATAATACTATCAAGAGCTCACCCAGTGTTGATTATCAACATGAAACAAAGTGTAGTTTAAAAAAATAAAAATCTTGACAGAAATTCAAATGCAATCTGCGGAATATTTTCACCAGATACACATCAGGTAATTTGCCTGGCCTGGAGAGAAGCAGGAGAGCTCTTCATGAAGAATTTATAGGCCTAGAAAAGAAGGTGACAGAAGTATGTGGCAGAAGCAACACAGAACCATATTTCCTATCACTGTGCTATTGAAGCTGTAAAGAAATTGTTTTTGTCAAAAGAAGGTAGCCTCTTTTTGGGTAGAAAAACACTGGAATGTCATCAGAAATGAAGAATTATCTCGAAACGTAAAAATGCCGCAGGTATCTGACGAAGATAATATCGAAACGTTGAAGAAAATGTGTATTTTTTGAGTGTTATATATATAACTATAATTATAGTAGGCCCTAAATAGCCTAGCCTACAGTACACATACAAGACAAGTACACCTTTCATGAGACAATGAAGCTCTACATGGAGAACTGGTTTATAATTTCGTAGTTTTCATCGACCATATTTAGGAACAACCTATTTAAAATCTTTATAAGAATTACCATATTGATATAACACTAAGCAATTTGAAAGCTGAAAACGAATTAACTAGGAGTTGATTATAAAAACCAGTTTAGATGCACACGACGAGATTTACTGTAGCAACCTTTCTTGATAAAACGTCACATACTTTTTGAGTTCGTAAAACTGAATCAATCGATGGTCGTGCCCTTGGTGAGTGCCCGTCAGTTGCCATGTAATCATTGTCCGCAGTGCTAGCGATGGGTGCATTTCGTCGCCTAGAACGATCAAACGAAGAGGGTTTCGTCATCTGAAACTCGTTTATAGCGTCTACAGACGGGGCCTCTGCTGTTCCGAGCTTTCTTTTCTTCCCAATCGGAGATTCCCCATTTGTATCCATAACTTTAGGGTGCAAGTAATCCTACAACTATTCCAAAGTGCAGACCATTGAGTAGTGCAGCATTTCTGGTCGGACCTTACCTTCTTCCGGTGGATGTTTGCCGAAGTGAAATTTTCGCGCCAAAATTTAGCTTCTTAATGAGTACGAGGCAAAAGAGAAATGCTATTTTCAACAGAAAACAACAACATGGGTGCGCATTCAATTTGAACTACTTTACATAATTTGAGCCTAAGAAAGTTATGTTATTAATAGACTTATCAGGTATCCCAATGAGGCGGTGATCTTGGTTATTTTTCAGCACTATTGTAATACTTGAGGAGGTAAGATCAATACTACAACAACTTTCCTTCACATTATATCCAGTCTAGCTAGCAGCTAGCTAGATGTACGTACATTTAATGATTTACGGACAGTACGGTACGTTCCGGTGCGCGTGCCTCATGCCAAGCAGGCTGGGTTCGTACTGACTCTATTCAAAGATGTACGGTTTAAGGTTAGACAGAGAGCGATGTTTTTTAGGTGCTAATATAGGCCTAATCTGTTTGCTTCTAATCATTTATATTCAGTGACACAAGCCAATAAGTTAATAACTGAAAGAGATATGATACGGGTTCGGTAGCTGTATTATCATATATATCTCATTGATGTCTTAAAAATTTTGCTTCATGGAACTTCGTAACAAGTTATATAACAGGCCTTGGAACCTTACAGGGTACAGATTTGCCAGGTCTGATTCACTCAAGTACTAGTGCAGGTTTGCCAGGGCTGATTGACTCAAAGTCAAGTTTGCAAGGTTGTGGCCCTTAACTGTTACTGCAGGGTTTAGAAGTAAGCCCCCCCCCCTGGAACGTATATATTCAGTTAAAGATATAACTTTGGTTTGATTAGCTTGCAAAGGACAGTTAATGGAAGTAGCCTCAGCTAGGACCTATGCAATATGTATAATACCTCCTGGAATCCTAGACTGGTTTTTTTATTATGCAAAGTACAAGACGAAGACTAAATGAACTATTAAAGCATATATAAATCTCTATTAAACTGAATACAAGAATGAGATGGAGCATTGTTTAACATGCTAAACCATGCAAAGGAGGCAGATTGAGTAAAATGTAATTTATGCATCTCTGAAATTATACAATTGTAACTACAAATCCTTAAAAATTACAAAGACAAATAGTCTTACCTCCTACTGATTGTCAATTAAATAGTAAATACTGTGATAGTTGAAAAAGCCTGTTATAGTCCAATGAAGGTGACTGCATTAATTTGCTTTTCTGATTACCATTTCTTACTATAATTATGCTGTACTTATTGTATTAAGCACTCTTGGAATAATGTCAAGAACACTTGTGAATTTACACAGATGTATGTTATATGCTACATAATCAATTTTTCTATTTTTACAAACAGAGAAAAGGAGGCCATCAACTCAATATAACATTTTATTAATTTCTCTCACATAGGGTAAACCTGTACTTTTTCAAGACATATGGAGCAATGGCCACAGATTATGCCAGACAGAGCCTAAAATTTACTGACCTCCCAGATTTTATTGTGGAGAGAATTGTAAGATGCTACTTGACAGGGCCAAGTGTTGTAGCACTTGCAGGAACATGTAAGTGGTGCAGTAACATTTGTGCAGGGCATATTGTATGGAAAGATCGATGTGCTAAAGGTATGAGAAAATCCTGCTTCTTGTAAGTTGGCCTTTTATAGTAGATGCAAATGTCCTTTTGTTTGTTTTGTATTTTCATGTGAGTCGAGTTTTATTAGCTTTTTAAAGAGCTCTCACAATTAGCTTGTGTATCTTACTTTTAAAAAACATCACCACGGTTCCCTTTGTGGTGCTCTGAATAAGTGATCTGCTTCTAAGCTCATTTGTTATTTTGTGTCTTACACACTAGTATTGCACATCCAGGGTATCATTCTCATATCATTTCTTCCCAAATGATCAAGATTATCCTGCTTCACTACTGATATCTTATTTCCATACAATGTAACACTTCTGATACAGGCTTCATACAACCCACCTCTAGCCTGAACCAACAAGGCTCTCAATTAACCCATTGCGACCCATCATCACGTATACGTGACAGCCGGTGTCACTGCACGAATGCCCATCGTCACCTGTGGGGGACGGTAGTATTTTGGTCTCAAAAGCTCAGCGTCACGTGTACGTGACGCTCACTTTTGGCTCGTTCTCTCATTGTTCTGACATGATTGGTAGATAAACTAATACCAGTGTATTCCTGAGACAATACGCTATCAAATAATACCAAATATACAGTAGGTTGCCATAGCAAATTCTTGAGCAATCGTCCGACAAAATCAGACAAGTGAATTTCGAGTAGCGGTTACAATTGAACCACCGTTGCAAATCACGATCGCTGATCGTCTCGTCTAAATTATATGAATTAGGTTATTTGAATCCAACAAACGACCTAATCTTATTGCAACTCTAATCTAATCTTATTGCAACTCTAGTTTACCACGCTCTTGTCATTTGCTTAAAAAGTAAACTCTGTAAGGAATTAGCAGCAATTGCAATTTTTTTCCTTGAAAATTGTTCCCCAGAAAAAGGAATTATTCCAATAAAAGTTGTTTCCTGCATCCCCAAAGGACGTTCTACAAGTAGCACATAAAGATGTATTTGTTAACGGAAGGTTGTTCTTGCAAGCAGGTTATTTTTGTGAATACTTTCTTGATAAATAGAGCCTATACAACAAATGGTTTTGTATATAAAATACTTAGCATATCGATTTGCGATCATTTACTTTCTTAGGATGTAGTGGCCATGTACGGACTTCTTTGAACTCCAAACATCCATTGCTTGATTGCACCTTCCCTTAGGCATCAAGTGCTTGATTGCACCTCCCCTTAGGCATCAAGTGCTTGATTGCACCTTTCCTTAGGCATCAATTACTTGATTGCATCTTCCCTTAGGCATCAATTGCTTGATTACACCTTCCCTTAGGCATCAATTGTTTGCTGTATTTCACATATACTTTGTACAATTCTCTTTTGAACAAATTATCATAGCCCCTTGGTTTCTGCTAAGAGGGCTTCATCGTGGCTCATGTTATCGAAACCTCGAACTCAGTTCCTTTATAAACCAGTGGAGAAAACCTTATTGATCCTGCGATTATGCAATCAAAGTAAACTTTTGACTGAGTTCTAATCTCTCTGTACAAACAAGGTTATTTATTGTTTAATTGTCCCTTTTAAATCAGTAAACTTGTTTCCTAAACTATTCCTGGCTCTTAGGGTAATCCTAGAATTGAAATTTTAGTCATTACGTGAAATGCCTAGAGATTTCAGTCATTGCGCTTAATGACTGAATGAATTAGTCATTACAGTTAATGCACGAAATTTCAGTCATTGCACGTAATGCCTGATTTCACCAAATGCCTGTAATAAATATATCAGCAAGAAGAATGCAACGAGCTCTAAAATATTATCAAACTTCTGATATTCTAAGAATTGTGACGAGACATTTAAGGACTCTATATCTGTAGATCGAAGTCGCTTTTGATTAGCCTGTATCACAGACCCAAGCAAACTTCTTTGTTAGCTTCTACGAGTCAAAGCACAACTTCAATCAGGTCCTTACAATCACGGTGCTTGGGTTTAATTTTGTGAGCAACTTTGGATCTTTGATCCCGCGGTGAAGGATCGGCACATGAAGGATGACATTTCGAGTGCGACGTGCTTGAAGGTAACAACGTATTAAGAGTATAGTGAGCAACTTTTATACAGTCGTATGGCCCTACCTTTCTTTAGTGACTCTTGGTTAATGACTCTTGGCTAGTGACTCTTGGTTACTCTCGAGTGCCAAATAATTGTACACCCCCTCCCCCCGCTTATCAATTTTTTGAAACTTATAACCCCCTGCTTCGTATTAGGACCCCCAGTTTATTAATTTCAAGGAATTTCCTCAGTACTCAAATGTAAATGATCTCTGAGAGCACTTGAATAACTTCCTATGAAACATTTGACCCTGGAACAGTTGCTAAGCAGTCAATTAGTACGATATTTGTCCTCATGTGTGTCATCCTTATTTAAAACTTTCACGAAGTTGAGACTGGAGTTCAGATCCACCCGTTTATTTGGACCCCCGTTTATTCGGCACTCCAGAGTAGTGACTCATGGTTAGTGACTCTTGGTTAGTGAGACTCTTGGTTAGTGAGTCTGGGCTAGTGAGACTATTGGTTAGTGACTCTTGGCTAGTGATTCTTTGTTAGTGATTCTTTGTTAGTGACTCTTGGCCAGTGACTCTTGTCTAGTGACCCTTTTTTAGCGACCCTTGGATAGTGACTCTTTGTTAATGGCTTTTGGTTATCCACACTGCGCGCACTTCACAAGAATCTTGTACTCTTTTGTGCTTAATTGTAGGGGCATCGAATAAGCAGGGGGTGGACATTTTCCCAGATTTCCTAGAGTCTGGTTCATAATGAAGTGGCCCACGGTAAAATATTATTAATAAATCCTCAAAATGTGGAAGGAGGGAAGTAAAATGGAAGGGCCGATATTTATTTTCATACTTAAATTTACTACAGAAGACCTTGCAGTGCAATATTAAGGTGTGACAGCAAATTCGAATTAGACGCTCGAATTCTGAGGTGATAAACTTTATTTTTTCAGTAAAAATGCTTTTGACATTTTCAACGATGACTGACAATTGTATTTATACATTTTCGTTTCTAATTTTTGTTCACAGGAAGAGTTTTGTTTGGCACTAAACGACTGTTGGTTTTTGAGAAATTATTATAAGCCTTGTATGGCGGGGTTAATAATAAAATGGGTGGAGGTAGGTCATACTTTCACATTTCGGTAAAATGGGGGGGAGAGGGTCATTATAAAACCCTATAATGGATGAAAATTTTCAAAAAATGCAATATGACCTCTTCCCTCCAATTAAGTACAAAAGAGACAAGCCAGAACGAGATCATGCTATCTGACTCGTACACTCAAGCCAAGAAGTTTGTTTGAGTTTGCAATACAGACTGGTATTTGATGAGGTTTTAGAAAGAGCTGGAAACAAAACACTATCTGATAGCATATGTAGAAAAATTCTAAAAAATTATCTTTAAATTTTTACCAGTTTGTCTTGTCCCATCAAATGATGAGCATCCTATCCAAAAGGATGTAGATATGCCATGTTGGAGCTCTGTAAGCCTTCTTATAGTTTTGGCCAGGGAGTGTAGTTTGTGATAGAGCAAGGCCATGTAAAAGTGGAAGACAGCAAAATGACTAATTTTCTAAGAACGAGACTACTTTTAGCAGTGTGAACGGAAAACCAAATGTTGGTATAAATCCATTCCTAAGAGGATAAATTTTAAATTTCCTGAAATATTTTTGCAAGAAACTTACTTCTACTGAATTTTTAGCAATAGAAAAATATTACTCTTTCTTAGGGAATCGCCATTTCTTCGAGTACATTGCTGCTTCAGTGGCAGTCACCGTTACGTGTCGACAGGCACACATCATATTTATTCTTTGCATAAGAAGTATATATAAGCCACAAAAAAACACATTTTCATTCACATTTGGATGATATATTTATCAAATTAACTGTACATTAAACATTGTTAACAAAGAATTTCTGCAGTAGCAATGTCTTATGTGCCAATGCAGTCAGTCCGAAAGAATCGGCTGAAAGCTTCACTAACAAAATGAGACTTCTCTCTCGAAGTAATAAAAGTGTTGTACAAATACATATATTACGTTTAAAAACAAGGAAAATATATCATCTACAACCACCAAGAGGACCATTGTAGAAAAAAAGAAGAAAAAACTAATTACTATCTACTCTACCTAACTAACTACGCTACATACTCTACCTAATTACACTACCTACTTAGCTACCCTAGCTTTTACCTACTCACTATACCACATAATCTACTAACCTTACTTACCCACCTAGCTACTCTACCTACCTACCCTCTCTACCCCATCTACCTACCTGCCCTCTACCTCACTATACTACTTACTCTTAGCTACCCACCTTTCTGTCTACTCTACCTACCTCTCTATACTACCTACAAAACTACCCTACCTACCTACCTACCTACCTACCAAGCTACACTACCTACTTTACCTACCTGACTACGTTTCTATCTACTCTACCTACCTACTTTTCATATACTCTATCTACCTCTTTACACTACCTAATTAGCTACACTACCTACTTTACCTATCTACCTACCTTTCTATCTACTCTACCTACCTTGTCCAATTACCTGGCTACACTACCTACTTAACTACACTACGTTTCTATCTACTCTACCTACCTACTTTTCTATCTACTCTACCTACCTTGTCTAATTACCTGGCTACACTACCTACTTAACTACCCTACCTACCTACTTTTCTATCTACTCTACCTACCTACTTTTCTATCTACTCTACCTACCTTTCTACACTACCTACGTAACTACACTACCTACATATCTACCTAGCTACACTACCTACTTTACCTGCGTTTCTATCTACTCTGCCTACCATTTCTAACTACCTGGCTACACTACCTACCTAACTACCCTATTTTTCTATCTACTCAACCTAAATCTATACACTACCTACGAGACTACCCTACCTACATATCTGCCTAGCTACACTACCTACTTTACCTACCTAACTACCTTTCTATATATCTACCTACCTTTCTACACTACCTACGTAACTACACTACCTACACTACCTACGTAACTACACTACCTACATATCTACTTAGCTACACTACCTACTTTACCTACCTAACTACCTTTCTATATACCCTACCTACCTTTCTACACTACCTACGTAACTACACTACCTACGTAACTACACTACCTACATATCTACTTAGCTACACTACCTACTTTACCTACCTAAATACCATTCTATCTACTCTACCCACCTTTTCTAACTACCTGGCTACACTACCCACCTAACTATCCTACTTTTTTATCTACTCCACCTACCTCTCTACACTACCTATGTAACTACCTACCTACCTAACTACCCTACCTTTCTATCTACTCTACCTACCTACTTTTCTATCTACTCTACCTACCTTTCTACACTACTTACCTAACTAGCCTGCCTACACTACCTTCTTTATCTACCTACCTACCTTTCTAACTACCTACCTACCTACACTACCTTCCTATCTACTCTACCTACACTACCTACATAACTACCCTACCTACCTATCTACCTAGCTGCACTACCTACTTTAACTACCTATTTACCTTTCTATCTACTCTACCTATCTACACTACCTACCTAACTACCCTACCTTTCTATCTATTCTATCTACCTACCAACTTCATCTCGCTACTCTACCAAGCTCTATGTACATGGATCCACAAACTGTCGTCATCTTCCATGTATCCCTGGAAAACGTAGAAATATGTTACTACATGATAAAATTGTGTATATGGGCCCTACACTACAATACAATACTTGAAACAAATTGGTCAACGTGGAAATAATTATGCCAATAGTGCAGTGGAAGCAAAACCTTAAACTTTAAATAACTGACCTTACAACATTAAAAGCCGCAATATATCTTGTAAAATTGAAATGCATAGTAGAACATATTAATATTGTAAACACAATATTAAAATTTTGTCACGTACCGAAGAATCAAGACAAAAAGGATTCCATTATTCCTTAACGTCTAAACTTGAAGATGCAGAAAATTCAACTGACAGAGCAGCGTGATCTCAATATCAAAATAGTAAATTTTGCGCTTTGCGTAACAGTACTGAAAACAAAATGTTAGACTAAGTACGAGTAT
Organism: Alatinidae sp. Z8VKAUB7J3; assembly: GCA_010016025.2. Classification (NCBI taxonomy): domain Eukaryota; kingdom Metazoa; phylum Cnidaria; class Cubozoa; order Carybdeida; family Alatinidae; species Alatinidae sp. Z8VKAUB7J3. Next base: position 45,525,403 of record JAAAKM020006971.1, read on the forward strand.
GAGTCAACTATGATAAAGAAAAAAACAGTTTCAAATGCATGCTAGCTGTATAGAATATCCGACTGAGGTAAAATAAAATTAGCCCTTGAGTTCTAAATCCTGTCATCAACCAATCAATCTAAACAAATAGGCCAGTAACCATTAACTGTGTGCAGTAATAACGGTCTAACTCTTATCGATATTAAAAACCTTAGGTAAGCTGAAATACGCAAATCAGAAATCGAAACGACATTCAAAAGAACATAACCAAGAAGTTGAATAATGTCAAGCAAATGCACGTTACTAAATAAATGACAGAGAAATCGCCTACAATGCAAATGAAATCAACATTTGTAATAAGGATCTAGTCAGAGGATAATGAAAGAAGCCATGTAGTTCCAACATTAGCTCGACCATGAGATGAGACATGAGCTGAGAGATGAGCTCGATCATTAGATGAAAGCAGTTTGCTACCAACATGAACAAAACCTGAGAGCAATTAGGGGTCTGTTTCAATTCTCGTTCAATAGAAATACTAGTACTCAACAATGTAAAGCTAATTTGTTTCATAGTTCTTGACAAATGTACATAAAACCTAAGTAACCGAGAACGCCTTAGACAATCTGAAAAGTGTTGGAGTTACCACACGAAGATAATTTACTCAACAAACGAGTACTCACCAATAGATCATACACTTTAGTCCAAGAATAATCCAGTTGCGTTTAAAAGTATCATGTCCTACTGAATACTTAATAAGTAAATGCAAATTTTTGCACTTAATATAATGAAAGACTTGGAAATGACCATGGCTTCCTTACTTTGATGGATCATTGCTCGTTACTGAAAGAAATTAACTGAAAGAAACTAACTGTCTTGAAATTAACCAATCAATGCTTAGCTGCTTCCCGCCCTCTGTGCAGGCCCTCGACTGCTGTTTTGTTAAGACCGCTGGCTTACGTTTTCTTACCAGGAAACAAAAGCGCCCATGTTTGCAATGTGGTAACTGTTTCAGGTATTATAAAAGGGATTTGGGGGCTTAATATTTTATACACATATGGATGGGTGAGGTGGGAGAGCCCAAATGGTTGGTAAATTTAGGCTCTGAACTCACTGAAATAAATATCCTTCTTCAGTGCTAAATTTATCTGGAGGGGGATGGGAAATCCTTCAGATTCTGAGGCAGTACTAGAACTTCGGGATTCCTTTTCGGGGAACATAAGGTATGTCGGAACATTAGTGTCCCTCACCCACTTTCAATTCGAAGACAACCGTCGCTTTGGTGGTCTGGTAGAAAACTGTATACAGCCTTTGTTTTATTGCAAATCTTAAGCCTTACGTCATAAGGTTTCCTTAATGACACTAATGGGTTCAACGAGAAACATAAAAGAAAATAAAAAGCAGAATAAAAAAGGTTTGCAATATAGTTGTTGTACGTAGAATTTCTTTTCGCACTTATAATCAAATCTATTTTTTTCGTAATTTATTTGAAATTATGCTATCTGATTACCCAGGGTTCACATTCACCTATTCTAGGAAAGCGTTTTACTGGATTCAAAAATTTTTATGGTTGCTACTAAACAACTATAATTGAGCGCAAATTTACTCAGATACGATAATGATATTAGTAAAGATCACAAGTACGAGAGAAGGGACATGAGGTACCCGAGTGGGTTTGGGGTGCTCACGACGCACCCTGAGCACTCCAGATGTCCTCCTCTGGCCCCTTACATACAAGCTTTTCCTAAAAATTGGTTGATCTATGCCAGTGGCTTGTGTCCCAGGGACCTAAAGCTTGCTGCTGGACTTGCTATTTTGTATAATCACATTAATCTTGTGTGGAACTGGTCATTTAATGGCATAATCCACTCTGCATTAGAGGGTATTAAATCAAATGCTGCCTTTGACATCCTGTAACTCAAGACTACTTTTCAAGAGCTACTGTTCAATGAAAACAATCAATTGCTTCAACCTCTTTCAAGATTTTCTGTCTAAGTTCAATTTTGGGAAAATATGGAATACTTTGCTTTATTTACAAGTGCCTGCAAAACAAGTCTTAAAAATATTATTTTATTAATAAAGATTTGCTAACGCAGAGACAAGTGAATAGTAATATCAACGTATTTTCGCGACGTTTCGGTGTCATCTTGACGCCATTCTCAAGGTGGATAAAGAATAACTGTACAACAATAATTTATAACATTTGTAGACAATATACAAAATCTAAACAAAAACTTTTGCTCGGATGGAGTCCGTTTGAACATTCAAGTTAGGCTTGAGCGTGCGAATGTATAGAATCTCTTTAACCAAACAATCAAATTATTTGCTACAATTAGCAAGCACTTGAAAATGTTCAATCAGACGATCTAAAAAATATTAAACGATTTTGTAGGCCTATAAAACGGCTACTGACAGACTTATACCCTTTTCACATGAGGGACTTAACGTCCGTCACGTCTGCGTGAAGTTGAAAATTTTGTTTTCACATGAGTCATAGCACTGACGACGTCAGACGTCAACCACGTCTACTGAAGATTTTAAATTTCACACGTCAGTCCAGAATTCTTCGACGTCAGTCGCCATGTTGGGTCGTAGCTGCGATACTCGAATCAAATTTGTTTCTAACGACTGGAAAATGGCATCCGCCAACAGAAGTAAATGGAGTTACAGAGACATTATCTTTTTAGCTCTCTTTCGGATGAGTTTTTTCTCAAATAGAGGGATAACAGGAAACAAATTCGCTTTCGACGCAATGATGAGCAGGTAAGAAACCCATTGCTCTTCAAAATTTCGTAGTTGCGCTAACCAGATACTAAGTTACTCTCACATACTGACATAAATTTGCTCGCTTACTGATGTAGATTACGGATTTTGTGTAGAGATGTATGTAAATTGACTAATTATTTGATCTTTGAGTAAATTTACCGAGACTTGTTATCTTGGTCATGGTCTCATTCACCCTCAAACGGTAACGACGTCAAGCTCATGTGAACAAGACTTTGACGTTGACGAAGCTTGCTCGCTTGCTCTCCTTGTGAATAGGGTATTAGTAACGTCCCAACCGGACATCCAATGCCCTGTTTTGAAGATGCGCGCAAACAGCGAAATATAACAGGGTAATATAGACCTTGTTACAATTTCTTTTACACACTACAAAGTGCTGAAGTAAATGGAAAGAGAAACATGGCAGATGTATTAGCATTGACCTCATTGTCGTTCACTCAGTGAAACCTTCGCTCAGAGAAACCATTTTATCGATATATAAGCAAATTCCTGTCTATAAATGGAACTGTTACTTAAACTTTTACTAATAAAGACTAACATTACTTGTTTATCCAAAGTGATATTCTCTTGTTAAGAGTTGATTAACGGTTTCATGGTTCTGATAGTTTGATGATATCATCAAGCGTAAATCTAACCTAGTAGAACAGCGCTTTAAAACTCTCAAAGGCGATTGAGACTGGCATAAGCTGACGTCGAAAGCAGGTTCTGATTTCAACTATTTGCAAAAGAAGCTACAGAACATGAAATCTTGGCTGAAATAAAGCATTGTACCAACATGTGTTTCAACACCCAACTAACCCTGCCCCTTTCTTAATGCCAAGCCTAAATGGGATATCACGCTACGCGATGTATAGCAGCTTTCGGCAAATGGAATATTCGACAGGTGGAGCTATTTTTCACGGCACCTTAAGGGTACCAGTTACCTGGTGGCAAGTCAAGATACAGGAAATAACTGCGCTGAATTAGCTGGAAATATCTGAATCTTAAAAAATCGCTTGAAACAGTTGTAAATGCCAACAACTGGACAATGCAAACACGTCACAAAACACTAACAGTTATAGTTTTTAAAAGAGTAACTTCTGTGACGGCATCTGGTATCACAGGTGTATCATCTTGCATTTGTGTTTCTACCACATCAAAACGTGACCTAATAATATTTCTTCACAAATAATTTTTGTGCAACGTCGCAGGAAATCTGCAAGTACGAAAATTGCGCTAAAAATTGGTCTCACTAGAAAAAACAAGAGCATGCGTATTGTAAACAGCGGGTTATGGGATCAAAAATTGAAGGAAATATTACATGCGATTTCTGCACTTGTCTGCCATGACTACTGAACACCCCCTGCACTAATGCAAATAGAGATAAATGTGTATTTGGATCCTGGGGGTATGGCTAACTGTCCAGGGGGTAACTAATAACTCATATGCTTAATATATTAACGCTCTTCTTTATAGGCTTTGAGTTAACAAAATAAGTGACTTACATACTACAAGAGATATAGTTGGGAACCTGTTGTCTGACGAACATGTTGCTAATCCAATAAGCTAACAAAAAAGCATACGATGAAAGAGATTTCCTGATCTATTGGCAAACTGTAGCAATAAGAGTCATTGATAAAACGAACTTATCCACTCAAAAGCAAAAAAAATATTTCATGCCAAACTTAATCCGTTGCCAGTAACTGATTCTCTCATTTTATACACTATGGAAGCAACTCAAAGTCAAACGGAGATTTCCTCCAAGATGTCAGCACTCGAAGTCTAAACGTTAAGGTACCGATTGGCCGTTATTTAAAATGTCTCCCAGGGCATATGTGGATACTAAATCCGCTCCTCTGCTCTATGTGGTAATACTATTACAGTCCCTAAATAAGATAAAGGCAGACAGCAACAAACCTTGAGTATTTATTTCAGCTGGCTCTCAACCGTTGCTGAGGCGCAAGCGAATGTTTCCTGAAGATGGATTGACGCAATCGAACTCTGGCAATAGAATCACCTGCGACCTGCCTTATAAACATAGCATACAGTAAAGAAGCAGTTGGTGTCGATAAACTACAACCAGAATGGAAATAAAGGTCAGGAATGTAACCCCATGAAACAAATTACTAGGAAAACAATTTCACAAGAACGGAAAAGCTATCTGCTATTTTATCAGCCAGGACCTAAACATATGGTCGATGCTGGATATTTTGAGCAAGCCCTATTGCGAACATCTTGTTATCAAGAAGAACTTTATCAGTCACTTGAGCGTTCTCTTTCGCAATTTTCCACCCGACACCTTGAACAAATTACCCGGTCCACCCGGAATTCGAGGTACCAATTGCAGCGTATATCAGCCATACAAACCTTGGAGAGATATCTTAGTGACGTTTATCTCGGAGTTTAGCAGGCAGCGCAAGACTAACAAAGGAGGCACTTCCTTACCAATCTACCAAATAATCTATCACAATCCCTGTCTATTTAAACACTTACCTTTAATTTCCAGAGAATTGACGTTTCAAGTTCAGCAAGGAGTAAATCTCTTCGGACGACAAGTTATTGAAAGCACGCCGAACGGAATAAAGTCTTGTTACAAAGAAAACAGCCGTAATTACAATCTGAGCAGACAATGTAAAGTGAAGACATCGCCTAGGCTGCGATTATATAGAGAACTCAGTAAATACCTCAATGGGAAAGACAAAGCGCATGCGAATGGCCATTTGTGATGAAGGATTGAGGGGGATGATACAAACAAGCTTAAAACTTTTTACCCATTTAAAAAGAGTTAATTTTGAAAACAAAACAATTGTTACCAATGGAGAGATATTACCTAATCTGTTTTCTCGCGGCCTTTACTTTTCGAGTGTACAAAAGATGTTAGACTAATGTAACTGATTTTAAAGATATTGACGATGTTGGATGTAAACATGTTGTGTGACTTGAGTTGTGTGACTAGATGTTAGGTCAGGGATTGCGCTATTAAACGGTGAAATACAATTGTTGTATCGTTTACGTAGATGGCGTCATCACAACGTTGATGCTGACTCTTTTATCCCAAATGATACAAAGTACAAACTAATACTGACTAGCAATTCACAAGGACTACTGCAAGAAAATGGCTCTTTCCCTTTCAAAATGAATACTTAGATACGGATTACAAAGATGATCTACAGTACTCAAGTAAGAATCAAGGTGGAATGAAGCTCTGTTACGGAATTGCAACTCCCTTCCTTGAGCTCCTTTCAATCTTTCTAGCCGACAGACCTCCACTCTCTTTTGGTTAATTATGAATAGAACGTTACTGCTGACTTCCCTTCTTAAATATCTTCTCATTACAGATACATACAGTTCTTCTTTTTTTAAAGAGATTTGATTTGAGATAAAAGTAAAGGAGTTATGACATGTGCTGTTCTGCTTCTCTCTCAACTATCTACATATTATCCGAGTGTAAATATTTTTCTAACAGGAAAAATTTGCTAATTTTCAAACTTGAAACGTAGTAAAATTTTACTGCGATATTGATATTGAATTACGATTTAGTACTGGGAAGACAGCAGAGAAATAGAAAGTATGTCACCTAGCTATAAAGTATGATTGCAGCAACGTTCATATGCGCTTCAAAGGCCCTTAAAAAGGAGGTCGCTCTCCCGGCAGCTCTGTTAAGAAATAAAATCCATGATCGCATGATCTGAAACGTTACAAACACATTTTATCCTTATTTTTAAATTTTCAAAATTGCGCATTCATATCATAAGTCCGTTTTGAAATACCCTTAGCCGTATTTCAGCATCCTTTGCTGTGATGTTCGCCACCTCCTAAAAAAATCCACTTCCTACCTGAAAACTATCAAATTCACCGTTTCCACAAGTTTGGCCCTGGATTGCATATCACCCAGACATCGGAACCGAAAATCCCATCTACGAGCCTGATACTTGGAAACCACCTCGTAAGTAATTATCAGAAAGAGGTGGAGTTTCAAACCCAACCGTTATATTCAAATATTCAGCGGATGCAAAGCGATATCTCCTGGGTTGGCTGTTTTTGAAATATCAAAGCAACTTTGTCTACCCGATAACTCTGTTCCTGTTATTGTAAATGTACGGATGAATTATACTGTACAACTCAAAGTGGGGATGTTGTGTACTGGAGAACCAAGAGGGGTGGGTTACCATGCACGATGACTCCAACCATAGGTACCCAGGATCATGCAGAGTGAGCAGGGAGAGGTTTCAATTTGATTGTCAAAGAAGGAATCGAGCCCTCAAGCTAATACATAGAACGCAATAAAGCAATGTTACTGATTTTCTTCTCGTGGCTATCTGACTTTCATATGGTTAGCTAAATTTCAACAGCAAAAGTAGGTTTCGAGAGCAAAAGGATACCAAAAGGGTGGGAAGATCAAGGCGTTTAACTCCGCCCTACTAGAAGCCACAATAACCTAGTCTAACCTAACCTGGTGATGCCTGGTCAAAAGAAGGTCACAATGGCACAAATATGCTACGCAGGCGCACCAACTTACTGCACTATCGCCATGAAACAAACTTACTGCAAAACTCCTTGCAACAAAATACCTTAAACGGGGAACTGTGGCTAATATCGGCCTTTTCCCGAAAGTTGGTCTAACGACGGTTTTCAAAATATTACTCCGCGAAATCGCGAGAGTTTATTCAGTGACATTTTTTCAAACTAAAGGAGTTGAATTTTGTACAGAAATCGCATTAAATAAGTAGTAAATCGAAATAGAAATTTTAAGGCCCTCCGTTTGGCACATTGGCTTCACTTTTCAATGCACAAAAATTATCCGCCCGTAACTATAATCAAAAACTTACTTCTTTTGTGAGTAGAGAAAGTTTCTCTCGTAAAAACCTTCCCGATTAAAGTAGCCCCTTAAACAGATCACGTGGTACTCCCTATGCAAAATAACATTTCAGGTCAATAAAGGTAATGAATTTAGTACGTCAAGTTATAATGGATTCCCTTCTCTCAGGACAACACAAAATGTAGACTATTTTACAGAAAAGTGAACAGGAATATTGGCGAGAGCTATCTTTAGCATAAAAAGGTCTTACCTTGGTCAATTTCGCTTTACATAAAATCGACTTTCATATGGCTTGACGCACAAAACCCGTCAGCAAGCTTGATTTCCTGCTGCAATTAAAACCTGTAATCTTTTGCATGTACGGATAGTTTCAGGGAAAGGGACACAGGGAGCCAGTAACAAACTTCTATGACATTATTTCGAAGTCACGTCTATGTGGGCAACACGACCACCCTGCTGTCAAAAAGAAACTTCGTAAGATCAGCCTACCATTTTCATCTCCCGACTTTCCAACATATATCCAGCATTCTGTATCTTGAATTAAATCTTGAACTCCAGAATATACTACATCGGAACATAATACACAAAGAAATTCTTTCTTGAGAAAAAAGGCGAGGGAAAGCCTAACGATGTTTGTTGAAATCATGATTTCAAACAATCAAATCGTTAGCATACAATATAAAAAAAGGCTCAAATTGCCTTTCCAAAGAGTACTTCAATTTGCGCAATTAACAGAGGTCTCGTTAGAAGGCCTATATAAATATCAGAAGACGATTCAGTTCATGTCTGAGTTGTGATAAATAGATCGGGCCTCAATATCTGTTGGATAAGGTGATCTGGCTACTGCAATTAAACTCCTACACTACGTACCTCAAACAATCAAGACGATATCAGCATCACCATGAACACATCGTACTAATCTATCCAATGCTGGCACTACTCGGTCTGCAAATACTCTTTCGATCACAGACGAGTCTTGCACAACCACTGCTACAACATCCACCAGCAAAAAAACATGCAAAATCGATCGAGGCGAGTACTTATCAGCTTATGGTTTAATCTCAAATAAAAAGGATACCAGCAGTGGAACGAATGATCCAGAAATAAGAACAAGAAGGCGGACATAGGTTGCTACAGTCGAGCCGTTGTCATTTGTAATCTTGGTACAATG